>CM067476.1:13898897-13981773 GCA_034552555.1 Semaprochilodus insignis | reverse complement strand
CACACACACACACACACACACACACACACACACTGTATATATATATATATATATATATGTATATATATATATATATATATATATACACACATACACTCACACGTGTGTGTGTGTGCGTGTGCAATCACTAGTGAAATCATGTTCATGTGTGGAAAAAATATGAAATATGCATTTTACACACTTTGTATGTGAAATATATGTAATTTTCTATAGGCTGAACTTATTTTAAGCAATTAAAATAGCTGATCAGCTGATCTTCTTAAATGATGATAATGGAAGAAAGATGTGAAAGGTTCAGCAAAATACAATATTATTTTTTTTATCTTCTGTCATCAGTTTTGTACTCTACCTGCACGAAGGAGCAAGCTATTGTTCCACTTCTCAGCTGGTTTAGCAGAGCTTCACACACAGCAACGTCCGGCACACTCGTCACTCCATCTGTGATTATTACTATACCTGTAGAGAGTATTTTAACATTTAACTCTTATTTTCTTCCAAAGCAGATCAGGCCAAGAATGCTGCTTTAGCATTCAATGAAATTGATAAAGTAAAACATGACAAAAAACAGAAGAATTACAAGAATAATTTTTACATTTCGTAGAAACTCAGCAACACAGACTTTAGCAACGCAGTGTCACATATAGTTATAGTTATAACAGTTGCACGTAATAGTAACTCTCCTCTAAACCTTTCCTAGTGAGATATCATCTTTGTTTAGATAATCCTGCAAGCCATTTGGTAACTGATAGGTGCAAGCCCAAAGAATATGAAAAACACATGTAGTCGATGAACAGAGTTACCATCATATAGACACAAATTCAATTCCTCTTTCTACCCATTTTATTAAATTAAAACACATTCCAAAAAAAGGATTTCACAAAGCAAGATTGTTTTCAGTTAGCTAGAATGCTTTAGGCAAAATCAAGACAGTCAAATAAAAGAAAAAGTAGGAGTATCACTTGTCACCAGCTTGTCGAGCAAATTGAGAATTTCTTCTTTGTGATTACTCTCAAATGAGTAATAGCTAATGAAAAGGCAAAATACAGGCAGACACTTAGAAACAGACATATATAGACGTTATTGCTCACCAGCAGTGGAGTTTGGAGGGAGGAGCTGAAGGGCAAGTATACCTTGCCGGACCATACTGACCAGCCCCACATCAGCGGTCACCATGGAAACACCTTGCTTCCTCTGTGGCTGCTCTTCTACAGTGTCAACAGGGAGGGAGGGGGAGGCGCCATCACCCTGGAAAACACAACAATTTATTCCTTTTCAAGCGTTAAATAAATAGTATTTGTAGGTCACTTCTTACAATAAACAGTAGCCCTTATTCCTCAAGGTTGCATATGATTACATCTAATCGTAAATGCCTGGTTAGAGTGGGTGTAATATTTGTTAATGTGAATTTTTATTAGCTCATTCAATCTAATAGTGTGTTGCGTATTCATAAACACCAACGGATCAGGCAAATTTAGCAGTGCTCGAAGACCTCAATACTGCGTTGGCTTGTGAAAATGTATTCTGTAATTTTTTTTTTTTTTTGGAGGATAACCAATAGCTCCTGAAGGTTGTCTATTTATTGGCCTACATAAAGAAGCTTATAAGTTAGGTGCAATTTACACTTCAGAATTGGGTGATGCTTCCAACTGATCACTGATATATAAATAAATAAGGAAATAGTTGGCTTCCACACAGATAAATCCTATTCATCAACTGCACTCGACTGCATCAGAGCTCATTTCGAGGCTGAATGACAATTTCATCAGAGTAGTTAAGATTTTACTACAGAAGCTCCTGTCTCCTGGGTGACTTGTCTCCTCCCTGATTAGTTTGGACCGAGTTAGATGTCCCTCTTTGAACCTTCCAGCCCTCAGGGTGCTTCCGCCAGAGTAGGTTGTACAGTATCCGGCTGGTGTTCATTTTCCAAAACGTGCCCAAACCATCTGAGCCTTTTCAGTTGGACTGCTTCTTCCACTGTTGGTTGATGGTCACAGCTTGCCCACATGATTTCATTGCAAAGCTAGTTGCAGGCATCACATTTGTATGACCTCAAGTTTTTTCAGGTCCTTTTAGAATAGGGTCCAGGTTTCAGAGTCATAGAGGAAAATAGCCAGAATTAGTGACTGGAAGGGGCAGACATTAGTCTTGAGAAAGATATCTTCCCTAGACCCCAGATGAGCAAGGCAAATGCCACTGTGGAGTTTGGTGATGGATGCCACTTTCGTCTCCCAGACCAGTGTCCACAAGTTGTGAATTCTTGCACTTGTTCAATTTGGACCCCACTCAGGTGAACACTGGTCTGTAATCCATCTGTTGTCATGGCTTTGGTCTCATTCACATTTATTTTGATGTTTAGCCAAAGCAAGCGATGTCATAGAGGATATTGGTGGCCTTGGCATCGCTGTCAGTGAATATGGAGCAGTCATACTACAGTTTGGATGGAAAATTCCTCTGATAGCTTGTTATCAATCCACACAGAGCTGGTCAAGCCATGATGCAAGGTTTGGAGGAGATGGAGGATCTTCTGACGGATATCTTTAGCCCTCAAGGCCTTTCCTTAGGGCAGAACAGTGGAAAGAGTCAAACCTAAAACTATGAAGTCTATGAAGACGATAACTGTTCAAAATCCACACTTGAATCTTTCCTCTATCCACTTGCAAATGGCAGAGGTTCGACCACAACTGCTTCGATTTGGCATGAATCCCGCCTGTTCTTCTCAGTCTGGTTTAGGTATTTCTACAGCCTGGTTGGAATGATCTTCATAAAGGCCTTGTTGACATTAAACAGGGGGCTAATGCCATGATAGTTCCTGTATTGTGATTGTCACCTTTCTTCAATAATGGCTTTCTTCCTTGGTTCATGTCCCGACCGCAAAATCAATGCCAGAAGTGTGTGCAGCCGATGTGATAGGATCCTCCTGAGATAGCACATGGCATGCTACAGCCACATTCTACATTTGTTACAATAGCATGCCTGTGTAATAACAGACTGCAGGTGCTAAACCGGGCTGCTCGCAGTCTAGAAAAGTTTTCTACTGAAAACATCATTAAGTTTAAAATATGACAACTATAAAATAAAACGTATGGTTGCACAGTTAAAGACTGGGATACTCAGAACTTGATATTTAATCCTTAAATGTGTTTTAATTTGTTATCAGGAAAGGTGTAACAGTGGCAAACATACCTTTGCCCGAGCGTATGTGTCAGACAGGGTTGTCGATTCTCTTCCCTGGTTATGCTGCTGCTGCAAAACCTCAGCAATGTTGTTCTCCACTGCACGGAGCTGCTGGTAGATCTGATGCAGAAACTGATCCAGGTCTGTGCAGTCCAACTGGCTTCCTTGCACTAACACCTGAAGAAACATACCAAACAATCTGCTCTGATAAAGACTTAACCCCAAAAACATCATTAAAGACCAAGAAATGTCCCCACAAAGAACAGCCAGCACTAAAGACACAAGCTACATGAGGCAGTATGAAAATTATCCATCATGACATCAGTGATCAAAATGATCACATTATAACTTACTGCAAAAAAGTACAAACTAATAACAGTAACTATACACAATTATTGGAATTAATAAAATCTAAAATGGTAGGATTACCACTGGGTTACACTGCACAATTGCTCAAGACCACTGAAACTGTTAATTGGCTTGTTTAATAACAATAAAAATAAAATAGTTGTTCAAAAGTATGCTGGCACATGTTAGCCCAATTTTTCGTCTAAATAAAGGGTGTTTTGGTGTTTTGAGTGCATTCAGTCTCCATGTAGCACACGCTGTACGGGTGTGCAAAACTAAACTTGAGACTGGCAGTGAACCACTGCACTACAACAACAGGAACAAGGTGAGCTGAGCCAATCTTAACTGCCACCAGACAGATTACAGGGACGGCTGAGGAGTCAGGACGAACCAATCCGCAAAAGACCACTTCTGAACCACGGAATATATTTGAAAGCTCAAGAAGGCTTCCTTTTAATTGCAACAGGTAAAAAATAAAATATGCAGACAATTTCACTCACAGTATTTTGTACCTTAAATGAATTAGCTAGCTAGTATCTAGCTGATACCCAGGTATGAGAGTATTAGGCTAATATATAAATTACTTAAGTGGTTAAANGATTACAGGGACGGCTGAGGAGTCAGGACGAACCAATCCGCAAAAGACCACTTCTGAACCACGGAATATATTTGAAAGGTCAAGAAGGTTTCCTTTTAACAGGTAAAAAATAAAATATGCAGACAATTTCACTCACAGTATTTTGTAGAATTTTGTTAAATGAATTAGCTAGCTAGTATCTAGCTGATACCTGGGTATGAGAGTATTAGGCTAATGTATAAATTCCTTAAGTGGTTAAACAAAACAATTACCCTTGAAATGTGATTTAAAAAATATATATACACAGTTATCAGGTTCAAACAATGAAACTGCTTCAGAACAACTGACCTCAAGTTCAATATGAGTTCTGAGTTTGAACACCAAATCTTACACGTTATGTTAATTGTCTTTCCTTTTTTTCCTCTAAGTAACCTTAACAAGGATTCAGTTTGTGCGCAGAAAAAAAATGTAAAACAGGTAAGTTCCTCTCCTACTGCACTGGTTTTGGTTCAAGTGACAGTTCTGCTAGGGTTCTCAGCTCAAAGGCACATTGTCCATTGGTGAACAACGAAACTAGGTTCTGGTCCGGGGTAGGCTCACCATCAAACATCCAACAAGAAGAAATCCAAAATCTATGGTGGAAAAATAACCTGACTGATGCAAATGGCGTCATTAGCCTGTGCAAACACCACTTTAGCTTCCCAGGCTGTCGAGGTGAGTATGAAAGGCCTTCCTTTACTTCCCTGGATTGCTCACTGTGCTGGTGCTCCTCAGGTAAGTATCACAAAATTCAAGGTTTAGTTTTCGTTTCAGGAGATTTTCTAACTCTCTAATCTTTCTAACTATCTCTGTGTTTTTCCAGGTAGAACAGCTCACAGTCTGTGGCGCTTCCTCTGCCGCGTTGTCCCAAGAGAGCAGTGCAACTTCACGTACACATATATATTCCGCAACTGGCAAAACATGTGATTGGCTGGCTAGATCCACACCCAACCAATGAGAAAACCGAATAAATCTAATTTATTCCTAAAACTCTGTTTGTATATTTTTTCACATACATGTCAGATGTGTCTTTCTGCGCATAAATCCCTGGCTTCTCTCCTATTTGTAATAATAGAAAAAAATATTCAAATTTCAAATCTCTCTTTTTTCTTTTTTTATGAATGTGACTGCATCATGGGTTAAAGCCAGTTCTTTTCTCAGCATTTTCTAAACTGGGTTACATCCAGCTTTAGTAAGGTTAGGTACTGACAATGAATGATTAGTTCTGGGTCACAAACACTCATCCCAAAAGTAATAATCTGATTAATTAGCTTATCAGATGTTGGTATGTATATCACCATGGTTGAGTTTGCATGGGGCATGGTAAAAATTCAATATCAAAGCTTAAACCAAAGAAAAATTATGTAATGACCTGATGTGAGCTGAGGCCAACGATGGAGGAGTAAGCGAGGATGGTGATGAAGATTTCTGGCTGAAACAGGACGTCTGTGCCCGGAACTTTAAATGGAGCAGCTAGTCCAGCCAGGCACCGGGACAGGGCATGGAAGACTTCATCAAATATCATCTCTCCTGTACTGTCATCCTTCAGAACCCAGAAAAACAATAAGTCTCTCTCAGTCAATGAAACACCTCTGATTTTAAACCAATGATTAGGGAACCACATGTAATTCCTTTGCCAGTAGCATAAAATAACAATTATAATCATGTATTAATTAATGAATACAGACACCAATTACAAATAATCTTACTTTACAATTACTAAATCGTTAAAAAAAGCCCATTCATGAAGCTCAGTCAGTAAACTTGTCAGTAAAGACGCTGTAAATTTTAAGATTCTTACCACAATCCCTGTGGAGGGGCTGAGGTCCAACTCGATAATAAAGCGATACCGCCGGGCCAGGAAGGTGACCCTTGTGGATGGCACCAGCAGGTAGGGCACAGAAGTGGGAGGAAAATCGGGCTGCCATCCTTTCGGGACAATACTCAGAATATCAAGCTCCTTCTCCGATTTAAGCTGCAAACATGAACAACTCATGTCAATAAGCGCTGGCAAAAAAATCAATAGTGCAATCACCTTGCGTCATAATAAGCTCAGTACTTGTATAACTCCCAAGAATGGCATCTAATTTAAAAACGACATACTTACACCGATTACAGACTGATACAACAAGTAATTATATAGACACAAGTACAGTTATAAGGCAGGGTGAGGCAAAATTTAATATTTTTTGATTTTTGAAGTAAAAAATCAAGTAAAAACCAAAACTGCAAACTAAAATCTGCAAACCTTATCCTAACACTCAGGAAGCATGGGCTCAAACAATCAGTCTAGTTGATGCCTGCAGCAGGAGAATAGCCTAAAAAATGAGGGTGCTTCCAGCTCACGTTTGTCACTGCCCAAAATGGCATTAAATTCTGGTAGTTAGGGGAACTGCAGATTCAAGGCAAAAGCTATGAGAAGATAAAAAAAAAAAATCAGCAGCACTGAATGAAAGGAACACCTTGATGGGTTGGTCTATTATACTTCCATTACAGGCTTTCCACTATTTTCACATTTATCAAACCAGTCAACAAGTGAACACTCAAGCACTGTCAATGGGGACAGTGTCATCCTGGAAGACACTACATAGACATGGTTGATCATAAGCATAAGTTGGTCACTTAGAACTTTTCCTAGCAAAACGCTTGCTACACATAAGCCACTCGTTGAAGGCTCACAGCATTCAGGTTGTACCATACTCTTGTTCTACACTACACATGCCCTTGTCCCCTTCTGGATATAGTAAAGAATGCCCTAATGTACCAGCTCAGACTTCGGAGAGGGCCAGATGACCTGGTTCAGCCTGCTGAGGAACCAGGATAGACACACATTTCGTGATATGTGGTAGTCTTCTTTCATTAGCAGGTATACTTGATCTGCCTCCTCCACCTGCAGGAGAAAGCACAGCCCACATCTTACCATCAGACCCATCACTCAGGAACACGCTCAATGCAGTACACCCATCATATTTATGCTGACCCCCATAAATAAAAACTGGCCTATTTAGCACTACAGAAAGGGGTGGTTAAATGCTGGCATGATTTGTGCAGTTATGTTTACACTGGAACACAATTGCGAACATGAGGTGTAGGGGACATATAGTGCGAAAACAACTACATTCAGTAAATTTACAACTGAACTCTGAAGAAAACATGTGGAGTCTAAAGGTCACGTGATAATCAAGTAACGGTAATGCATACATGAATGAATTACAAGCTACAGCAAGGCCACAGTTTCAGTCAGAGATGGTGGATTAAATAACAAAACAAGTGTTTATAGTCAGAGGACTAAATTACATCTGGGTCGAAACAACACCAGCATACAGGCCTACACTCAACAAATGAAGGTTTACAGAATGTCACTTGTTGTTTTTTTCTCTCTCAAGTGAAAATGTGAAAAAAAAGAGGGAACCATTTAAGGGAGGGGCTGGTAAACAACACTTACATGACAAGTGCTTTTTTGTTTGTTTGTTTGTTTTTGTTTCAGGGCTCACTAAAACAGAGCTTTTACGTCACGTCTTAGTGACCGGTGTTCTTCAACTAGGCATTAGTGTACATTTGCATCTTGGCTAGCTTAGTTCATAAGCTGTTTACAAATATTAGTTGAAGCACTTTCGTTATAAGCAACATATCCTAATAAAACAAGGACAATAATTTGTGCACGCAGAACTAAAAACGTAAGCGCTGAAAGAATCTTTTCTTTAACAAGCTAGCAAGTCACTTTACCAATAGTAAATAAATCACAGGACTGTCAATAAACAAGTTCCAGCAAAACAGAATAAACAGATAAAGAGCTATTGCATGTATTTACCTCATTGTCCTGTCTTTCTGCCATGTGTGTTTACCATTACTAGCAGATTCGCTGTTTGCACTTCAGCTTCTATCAACGCAATAAGCAAAATTATGAATAGCAATATTTTTATTTTTATCTACCACCGTCAACCTCGCCTTGCTGTCTGCAGTTAGCTTAGCCTAAAGCTAACAAACCCTCCGGAACATTAGTGAGGGAACACCGTGAGTTTTAATAATGTCAAAATAAAAGACATCACCGTGAAGCAAAGTCTCATAACGTCTTAATGAAATTTAATTTATATTAAATAAAATGATTTATCCCTATTAAAGACATGCAAAGCTGCCTCAAACTGAAAGTCAGAAATAAGAATTGAGAGCAGCACTTATATGCACAAAATACTAAATAAAAAGTGTTAATATTATGCAAAAACAAAAATATATAATTGGCTTTTATAACGAATAAACATATACATGTTTGAGTTGGAATCGATTTGACAACATTTACAAATACATCATAAAAATATATAATACATTTTAATCTTTGGACGAGTCACGAATATAACTCTAACCTAAAGAAGGCTTTTTTCACCCATTTTCAATAATCGTTGCCATTTAATTCTTAACAATAAAAATAATTTGAACATTATTAAACAGTCAATTGACTTTTGTTAAGTAATGTTATTAAAAAAGAAGCACAGAGAGAACTCTGATTTCTGAATGTTTATTTAATAATCATGTCAGACTTTCTGTTATAATTTACCATTTCTTATTGTTAAAAATTATAGGTATACATATCATTACTGTATTTAAGTATCAGATCGAATCATCATAAAAATCATTGGTATCCAAATCTGGTTCTCCTCAAAGAATGTTGACTTGGTAAATTTGGTATTACTGAAACGGAATGTGGAGATGTATTTATGGATAACAATGTCATTGTTTTAGCTAAATATTTTCTACACAAATGGAGACTAATTAAAAACTCCTCCACTATTTTTCATTTGGTCTTTTTGTAATATTAATCAAGAGAGAAAAAAAGTGTTATTATTATTTTTGTATATCATTATTGATATACAAAATAACTAGACGTCCTTGTTTGGCTGCAGAATTAATGTGCTTGTTTTTGTTGTTTTTTTTTGTTTACGAATCTTTTATGTAGGTGTGTTCTCGTTATCGTTCTAAATTGTACTAAAAAAAAAATTCCTGCCTAAAAATTCGACATTTTTTGTCTTCTCTGGTCCTGCCCGGTGTACTTCCGGTTCTGTGTACTTCCGGTGCTGTGTGCTTGGGAGCTGTGGTACTGTATGTAAACATGCAGGTAAAATCAAATTAAACTTTAATCGATTGCGATTATATGAATCATTTGCCATGATTTTGGCCTACTTGAGTTACCAGTTTGTTTATTGGGTATCGCTGCGTGATTTAGAGTTTAACTGTAGTATTACGGGAATAGAGGCGCAGTGAGTAAATCTGTATTTATCCCCAATTTTAGTCCGAATAAAAATATTCAGCTAGACGCAGTAAGAAAGTAAGAGATTTTACCACTCATTGATAGTGTTAATACTAAATAGCAGAGTTTACGGTTCAAAAGTCTATTTTATTTTACGTAATAATCCGTCTTTGTTACTAACGACAATATACAGATATTTCACTGTTTTTAGAAAGTCGGCTACTCAGGATGTTAAGTCTAAAAGTGCAAAGGAAACGATTTTATTAACATTTTGTTCAGTCCGTGTAGTTTTGTTGTTATTGCTGTAGGTTATTACTTTATATGTTGAGGAATGAAATAAACATTAACATGCTGGTGTGTAAAACCCTGCATCCCCCAGTCTGTCCCTCTGTCTGGATGAAAAGAAGGCCCAAACAAGCCCATGTCCTCCAATAACAAGACTATTAACAAGACTAATCTGACTGATTCTGTTAACAAGACTTCTTCTTTAGCCTCTTTCATGTAGGTCATTGTTCACGTATTATGTTTTTTCAGCAAAGAGAAGAAAAGCAGTTGGAAGCATCCGTGGAGTCTCTGATTTCTCGAGTTGCGCATCTGAAGAATTCTCTGCAGAGCTTTATCCATAAGTTGGAAAATGAATACGACAGATTGACTTGGTGAGTACAAGATCTTGGCATACCTTAACTGTGTACAGCACTGTCCAAAAGTCAGAGACCACCTTTTATTTAGGTCCTTTAAATACAAGTTCCTTGTGTTTCAGGGGATAATTCTGAGGAGATAAGATATAGACAAAAAGCAGAAAACTTGCAACACGAACAAAGAAGTTGTTGATGACCGTCCCAGAGCCCAGACCTCGACATCATTAAAAATGTTTGGAATTCTTCTAAGATTTGTGGAAGAATATCCATGCGCATTAGCGAGAGTCTCCTAAAAAAAAAAAAAAAAAAAAAAACAAAGAACAGATACACTAAATACTGAAAATGTTTTATTANTATAGACAAAAAGCAGAAAACTTGCAACACGAACAAAGAAGTTGTTGATGACCGTCCCAGAGCCCAGACCTCGACATCATTAAAAATGTTTGGAATTCTTCTAAGATTTGTGGAAAAATATCCATGCGCATTAGCGAGAGTCTCCTAATAATTTATAATAATAATAATAATAATAATTTTTGTTCATAATGCTGAAAAAGTAATAACTTGTTTTGCCTGGAAATGAAATAAATTAAAGTCTGTTTTTAGTTAAGGTGCTAAAATAAGTTCGCTGATACAACCACATTCACCTTGTTATTTTTATATACAAATTTAATATTTTTATGTACATATTTTATATTTTTATTTATTTTCTATTTATTAAGTAACGTCATCCTAAAGTTAATGTTAGTCAGAAATCGGGATAAATTTTCCTACCATACTGTGATGTGTTTCTGAATAAAATGCAGCATATGGGCGAATCTCTAAGCTAACTGAGCATTCCACCATCTGATGTTTGTGGTGAAACATAATTGGTCAGTATTATTTTCCATGCCCACTAGCACATAGTGATGTAATAAAAATGTATAAAACGTTTTGAGGCAGACAAAAGTCGCTACTTTTCAGCCAAAGATTATGGGAAACAAGAATGTCATTTAAATGATATAATTTGAAGAATTGTGCTTAATATGACAGAAGTTGATTTCTGGTTGATTTGGAAACCATATTGTCTACCTATGGAGTTGTTTCATTGTCATTATGGAACTTATGTGCTCATTTGTATCTGTGGTGTTTATGACCGTAAACTGCTGTCAGTGACTACTGATATATTTTGTTTACACAGGCCTTCTGTCTTGGACAACTTTGCCCTTTTGTCCGGACAGTTAAACACAGTCAACAAACTGTTACGCAATGAGAAAACTCCATCCTACCGGAACCAGGTCATCATTCCCCTTCTGCTGTCTCCGGACAGAGATGAAGAGTTGGCAGTGAGCGTCTGTCCTTTGTTAGTGATCTCATCAGAGCAGGTGACAATAAAGAGATGTCTGTTAGCACTGTTAATTATATTATGGTATTTTTGCCTTCAATTTAGAAACTTACAGAGCAGAGGGTACCAGTGTTCAGTCACGAGATTGTGCCAGACCACCTCAGAACAAAGCCTGACCCAGAAGTGGAGGAGCAAGAGAAACAACTGAGTGCAGAAGCTGCCAGGATTGGACCTGAAGTAGCTCAGGTAGTATATTAATAGGTAAACACTAATAAAGAAATAAAATAAAAAAATAGTTATTTAATTAAATTTGTTTAGCACAGTGTTTCAAACTCAGGTAAACAGTATTGTTTCATTTGAACATATAAACTGCCCCCCCACCCCTGCCCAATTTGGTTGGTGCTTATTCTCATCCAAAAGCTAGGGTTCCTTCTATCACATAATGCCCCTATGCTGGAAAAGTGATGCCTAAATGCTTCCTAAATGTCTCCTGACCAAGGAGGGCTGGTCTGTCACCAAGATTCGATCTCATGATGAGCTTGAATCACAGTGACGTCACAAACATTTTCTTTGAGGAGTACAAGAGGAGGAAGTACACAGCCCTCATCCACCTGGCCAGATATAATGTGATCGGGGTAATCATAGCCTGTGGGTGGAAACAGTGTCCAAATTTGAGAAAGGGGGGAATTTGAATTAAGGAGTTATGTAACTCGACTTCACTTGACTTGACACAAAACAATTCAGTAAAAGTGTGCTTCAGGCTTTCAGTTTGAAGTCTTAAGTAAATCTGGCTTTTATTTATTTTACACAGTAATAACACAGTGCACTATTTGCTATAGTAGTGCAGTAATTGCTATAGTAGATCTGTTTGTATTTTAGCTATAGTGTCTTTTGCTGAGTATTATTGGCTATAGTAGCTCCAGTCAGCATGAATCTGATTGATCTGTTGTAGGTACTTGGCAGTGATTGATGGTATTGCTTTTGTTCTTTTGTTTTGTCTTTATATAAAACTAGCTACTTATTGTTTTATGTTAAACAGGCCTATAGCTTAGTGCTGTTTTAGGTATTTAACTTTTGAAATGTTGGTTTTTTTTTTTTTTTGGTTTTTTTTTTTTTTAACAGAAACAGATCCAGGCACTGAATAAATTGTGTTCAAATCTGTTGGAAAAGCTCAACAATCCTCGTGATGACAGAGATGCAGAAACTGCAGGTATGTTCTCAGTTTTTATTCTCTTCCTCTTGGTTGTATGAGATCTGAAAAGAAAGCATAACAGGATAGGATTCCACCTTCATTAGCCTACCACAAACCTCTATATTGTTTTGGAAAACATTAAAATAATAATAGTAATAATTAAAATAATAGATTTATTTATCTAAAGTTAAAAATTACTTAAACTACTCAATTGATAATTAACTGTTATATCTGTTAACAAGCACGCAACGCCATACACGCAAAGGGGAAACTCAAGCACATTGTCAAATTAACGTAAAAAAAATTGTTAGCTATCCAGACAGCTCTCGTTACCAATGTAAAAACAAATCAAAACAAAACTAAAGTTTGCTGCTGTATTTGTCTGTTTGTGTGTTTCTCTGAAATTTGTATTTTTGGTTCAGCTTTGCGTCAGAACAAACCATCGTTCAACCCGACTGACACAAACGCCTTGGTGGCAGCAGTGGCCTTTGGGAAGGGACTTTCAAAGTGTAGACCCCCTGGCCCTGTTGCCCCTGGCCATCCGGGACAGCCCATGATGACTGGTGGACCTACCCTGCAGCAGGTCACTATTGCTGGAACCTCGGGACACCAGCCGGGCATGGGGGCATCGGTGGCTCAGCAGCAACCAGGACAACCTGGTATGTCAACTAAATGTGTCATTATTTTATTTTTTTAAGTAAATGGCATATGAACAATAGAAAATTCCATCAATATTTGGATGTTAGTTCAAAACAAAAATAATAAATAAAACTATATAAAAAAATGAAAGTCACATTCATCTTTTTATTAATATTGTTTTATTTTTTTTCTCCAGGGAAAATGCCAAGTAGCATTAAGACAAATATCAAGTCTGCCTCTGCTTCAATGCATCCTTACAATCGGTGAAGTCCTGTTAAATGATTACTTTGAATGACAAAACCATGTTTTTTCTAGATGTTTACTTTTTTCCTCTGTAAAACTTTTTTCAAAATAAACATTTGTGAAAAACAAATAGAGTGGACTAAATTGCTTTTCACCCTAGTTTTTCTCCCTAACTATTACAGTGCGTGTGTTTGTGTGCGTGTGTGTACATTGTCATTGACACTCATTGTCAGAAAAGTTGCTCCCAGAAGGAAGTGTCAGATTGAAATGCTTTTTGGAAGGAAGATAAATGTTACCAGGAACCATAAATGATGTTACATTTAGACCGATATGGGCAATATTTGAGCTACACATACAGAAGTAGTGCCTCTCAGTATGGCATTGGGCCACCAGGTTTGCTAAAGCAACGTGCCAGACATCTCAGCATGGAGTTGTAGAGGCTCCTAATGGTGTCTTGTGATAATCCATCCCATGCAGCTTAAATATTCTTCCGCAGTTCCTGCAGATTTTGCAGTAGGGGTGGATGTGAAGTGTCACCAGGCCTTCTGTACGTGTGTCAACAAACAGTTCATTTTGGTTCTGACCACGGTGGCTCCACACGGATTCGTTGATCGTCTCCACCAAGGCAAAAGCGGGCTCGACCCTGAAGATGACCTCCTTAGTTACTCTGTGACAGTCCGGCACGACACCATTGCTGTCTTTGGCACCGCTGACATGGGCAGTCATAATAGTCTGCATGCATGTAGTCCTGCATCGTGCAACCGTCTGCCAATGGTGCTGGCACTAACAGGCTGGCTCATGGGGGTCATCACTGCTTGCTGAATGTCCGCAATCGTGGCTGATGGGTCAGGTATAGCGATAAGGCTCGCCGCCAAGTTTTCTGCAGTGAGTATTGTTTGAAATGCCAGCAGAAGGGTGTATAACATACAGCCAGATTTGGGGGAGGGCTTCCATAAGCTTTCACCCGACACACACACAAACACCCTACACCCCATACACGAAAGAATAGAAATAACACATGACACATCTTTTAATTAACAGACAACGCCATGATCAACTGTCAGTCCTTTTTACAGAAAGTGGGTGCCTCAAATGAGCCTCATTGCATGGCTCTTTGCATGGCCCCATTTCCTGAGCTGGCAGCATAACCAGCGGTGGTACAATACAATATACCTGTGCATCTCAAAAAATTTGAGCATCATTAAAAAAAGTTCTTTTTTGCTCATAAGGTAATTCAAAAAGGTAAATGTCATATATTTTACATTTATTTCACACCAAGTGACATTTCTAGCCTTTTTTGTTTTAATATTGTTCAGTATGGCTGACAGCTCATGAAAAGCAGAAATCCAGTATCCCAGATTATTAGAATATTTCATAAAATCAAACAGAAAAGAAAGCACAATACAGAAATATCCAACTTCTGATGGGTATGTTCACTTATACACTCAGTACTTGGCAATGGGCTCCCTCAAACGGCTGCAACCGTGCAGCATGGCATGTAGGCAGTTGGCTTGTGGCACTGATGAGGTGTTATTGATAGCGGCCTTCTTCTCGTCTGTACTGCTGGGTTGGATGTTTGTTATCTCTTGACAAAACCACATCGATTATTTAAATGGGTTCAGGTCTAGAGAATTGACTGGTCAATCAAGCACAGTAATATCATGGTTAGCAAACTATTTGACTGGACAAGGAAATCGTCATAAAGGTAGTAGATGGAAGCACAAAGTGGTTTAAAATCTCATAGCAGTGGACCAACACCAGCAGACAGCATGGCACCCCAAACCATGAAATACTATGAAAACTTCACACTGAACTTCAGACAGCTTAGATTCTGTGTGTCTCCACTCTTCCCCCAGACTCTTGGATCTGCATTTGCAAAAGGAAAATGTAAAATTTACTTTCATCTGAAAAGAGGACTTTGGACTACTGAGCAACAGTCCAGTTCTTTTTATCTTTAGCCCAGGTAAGGGTAGAGATATACTTGCTGTTTACTATGCGTTTGCCTATGCATGACATCAGCCTCTCTTATCCTGCATCCGTTTGGTGTGTCTGTTGTGCATGTCCTCAGAAATTAATGCTACGCATATGCAAGGTGCAGTACATAGGCACTCAGCAGCATCAAAACGGAGGAAAGTATTGAAGTATTTGAAATGCCACGCTACAAAACTGCATACTGCATACCACAGTAGTATGTACTGCATACTGCATACTGCCCCCTGTGTGTAGTATGCAGTACAGTAACAGGTTTTGACAATGTAGCATACTAATACAGTCATATGCCCAGTTACCTCACATTAATGAGTCTACACATTGTGAAAGTTCTTAAATTGATTTTTCTTGACAATCCTCTCAAGGCTGTGGTCATCCATGTAGCTCATGCACCTTTTCCTACCACCTTTCCTACCCTTCCAGTCAACATTCAATCAATGTGCTTTGAAACAACACTCTCTGATCTTCTGTGGCTTACCCTACTGTGATGATGTCAAGGCACCAAACATATCACTAGTTACATTCTACTACTCCTACACCTGGGTGATATCTGGTTAATATTAGAATTCATAAGCTAGCTGTGTGTAAAACCTTTATTTGTACCTTTATTCTCTCCCATGCTCTTTCGTGTAACCCCGATGATGGTATACTCCAAATAGTGGGAGGGGCTTACAGAGTATGAAAGACGGCATGAGGGAAGATGCAGGACAGTTGGGATAGAGTGCAGCTAGGTACGCATGAATTAGTTGAGAGGGACTCGATGGTGTGTCCTGAACCCAGGAATGTACTAGTCCCAATGGGAAGTAATATCACAGGTTGAAAGGAACCTAGTAACTGTTTTATGTTCTTTTCCTTTTCTTTTGAAATCTGTCATTATATTGAAACACGTGTGAAATACCAAATAAATTCTGGAATTAGGTTGGACCCAACTGGAGTGTTCTTCGGAATTTCTTGTGGCGGCCTCTCTTCATCGACCACTCGCGACCACATCACCACACCTCCAACTGTCAGCAGCCTTCCCCACAATTGTGGCTGTGTGTGCTAAACTGGACCTAGAGATATTTATACTGTTTGATAAGTAATTTATTCAATCTTGAAATGAAATATTCTAATAATTTGAGATACTAGATTTTCTTTAGCTATCAGTCGTACTGTTCAACACTAAAACTAAAAAAAAAAAAAAAAAAATACTTAAATACTTTTAAAAATATGTCTACATGCAATGAATATACAGTAATTGACAGAAGTCTTGTCGCATAAGGACATAGTAACTTAAAATGGTATATAACTTTATTTGTAATAAATCAATTGTTACAATAAATGGTTCACTTTAATGTCAAGGGCTTTCACATTAATAACTGGGTGCAAAATGAAACTGTCAAAAAGTGTCCTGATGTCCACAGCTTGGTAAAGCCCATAACATCTGTTTTTGCAAGGATAAAAGTCTTGTCGTATCTTAAAAATGATTCAACCGATCACAGATTATAGCTTTACCTGTGACAAATAATGTAACTAACACATTCCCAGGCATGTATAAAAGAACCCCAGCACACCAGACTTTCATGTGAAGTGCAACCTGACTTCTGACAACATGCCAAAGATTCAACCACAAACCAAAGTGCTGATCATCAAGACCTTGAAGACCAAGTCTGCAACTGAGGTGGCAGACATCTTTAATGTATCCAAACGTCAAGTGGAGAGAATAAGAAAAAGATTCCAAGAAACTGGTGACGTTCATGACAAGCCCAGGTCAGGCAGACCCCTTAAGACAACTGTTCGAGAGGGCCGTTTGTTGCTTTGACAGTCCAGGGCCAGCCCTTTTTCAACAGCAGCAGAGCTACATGAGAACTGGGAAGCAGAAAACACTGTATCTACAAGAACAGTTTGTCGAATTCTTTCACGCAATAGTATCCATGGTCGAATTAGTGCTCAGAAACTAGCATTAAACAGAAGACAACAAAGGCCCACAGCTTGCAGAAAGGTTGAACAGTGGAAAAGTGGCAGAAGGTCGATTTTTCTGATGAATCATCCATTGAACTGCATCCCAATCGCTGCAAATACTGCAGAAGACCTGTCGGAACCTGCATGGAGCCAAGATTCACCCAGAAAACAGCCAAGTTTGGTAGAGGAAAAATCATGGTTTGGGGTTACATCCAGTATGGGGGTGTCTGAAAGCTCTGCAGAGTGGATGGCAACATCAACAGCCCGGAGTACCAAGATATTCTTGCTGCCCATTACATACCAAACCACAAGAGAGGGGAAATTCTGCAGCAGAATGTCGCTCCTTCTCATTCTTCAGCCTCCACATCAAAGTTCCTGAAAGTAAAGAATATCAAGGTGCTCTAGGATTGGCCAGCCCAGCCACCAGACATGAACATTATTGAGCATGTCTGTGGTAAGATGAAGGAGGAGGCTTGAAAGATGAAACCAAAAAATCTTGATGAACTCCGGGAGTCCGGCAAGACCGCTTTCTTTGCCATTCCAGACATTGCCAAAACATATGGATGAAGTCCTCCAAGCTCATGGAAGTCGTACACGATATTAATTATTTTTTCCAAGGCACCATGACTTTACGTTCTAATATTATTGTAGCATGTTTGTGTTTTCAAAATAAAGTATATGTATAATTTCAACATTATTTTTGTATACAAGACTTATGTCCAAGCAAAATCTGACCTTTCTGTTCTAATTAAATGATAAAACTCAATGAATGATACAAAACTTTCTTTTGGTATAATAAGCATAATCTAGAGGGCTTTGCCTTTCATATAAGCCATTTCTGATTTCAATTGATCAACTACAAGTCAAGTTATTATTTGTTGTTCCTACAACTTGGATAAGCGACAAGACTTTTGTCAGGGACTGTAAAGTATATGACAGTTTACCTTTTGGAATTAAATTGTGAACAAAACTGAACTTTTTCACCATCTTGTAATAATTTGAGATGCACTAGTATATTCCCCAAAATAGTTTATACATGAAGCAGTTCCAGCATTTAACCACTATTGCTCTTTATAGTGGTGGTTGTTAGCAATGGACAATGTTTTTAATTAAGTTTTTTGGGGAAAAAAACATATTTTTTCATATTAATAAAACTCATAGACTTTAAAAGAATAGTCTGTGAACTCGAGAGCTGTCATATTGTGTGCGTCCCAGGCTTTTTGTGGCTGAGGCTGCTGGGGGTTGTAACCTGACTTGCCAGCAACAGCATTTTCCCAGCACTCAGCAGTGAGGAGTTTTAGCTGTGATGGCCTGCAGTTATTTTGAAGGCAGCCTATATTTTTTGCATTGCCGCCTAATGCAGGAGTTCTGAGGGTAACATGGCTGGACACTGCACTGTCTGGCCTCATAATGTCACTTTGGCTAAAGGAAGGGGGGGAGAAAGTTGGTGCTGACCTCAGGGAGGGCGTGCACTGCCTGGGCTGTGTCCACTCTCATTCACATCCTGCCGTGCCAAGACACCCTGGGACAGCAATTATCACACCTGTTGACCTACATCTGAATAATTTTTGAATTTTTGAATAATGAAGCAATAGATGTGCAAAATGTGACAAGCATTCAGGTATCAAGATGGCCACTACTACAGTTTAGCTACATGACATACTTTTGCCCATTTTTATTGACAATGGTAGGTCATACAGTGTCAGAAACCACTTTCTTTGAAGATTACTAAACAACCCAATGCAATGGATAAAAGTGTGTCAACTCAACTGACTTTCATAACTGCATTATATAGTACATACTCAAAAACTAGTTAGAGAGATGGCGGTGGAAACAAGCGGTCAATCAGTAATGATTTACACCTGTGCATGCTCTAAATAGACATAGACATTGAGCTTTGTGTTGGAGGACAAAAAAAATCATACAGTTTTAATTCTTCTCATGTAGCCTATGTAAACATTAGCCCTCGGAAAACTACGACTGAAACAGAATCATATTTGTACATTAGACATACTTCCTGAGCTGCAGTGCTGCAGTGAGGGGTCTCACTGATAATTTCCAGGATGGTACATACACCACTGAATCTTTGAATTTAACATTTTAATCATAAATATGAGTAAATCTGTCCCAACCTTTTTGTTCAGTTGCCTCATGAAAAATTACACAGGGTGACTAGAGCTTTTAGCTTAAGCTGAACATGTTTAATGTTGATGGAGTGAAACTCTGGTGAGTCTGTTTGGTTGCATTATTGGTGTATTTAGGGAGGGGCAGTAGTCTCATCCAAATAGCAAAAATACGCTGAATCTACGTTCATTTTTCCATTGTTTAATACGTTGAATTAGCATTGATCTCCGACGTCAGAATTGATTTATTTGTGCACATTGATATTAGGTTGATCCAACATTGATAAAACGGTATATTTCAATGCATTCAAATGCAAAACCAACATAAAATCAAACACTGCTTCTGATCGATTTATGGTTGTTTTGTGGTTGAGTTGATATTGAATTGGCATCAAGTGGCGTATATTAAAACAACATTTAATCAAGCTTATGCTGTGGTTATCATGATACTAAAATAAGTATTTAAAAACAAATATTTTTAACCTATTAACACACTTAAAATGTATTAAGGTGCAATTACCATACTCATAATAGAGAATGCTACAAACTCTCTTAAGGAGTGAGTCTAATTGTAATAATGCACTGCTACATACAAAACAAACAAATAAATGATATTTCAAAGAATGGGCAAATATGAACCACAAAGGTACATGAAATATAGTTTGCTTTAAAACTGACATTTCATTTTTCAGCACACTTCATCCCCAAAAATGATCTGGTCCTGTGTCCTTTTGCACAGTGGGCCAATTCTGGTCCAGATCTGGTTTGCAAATGTAGGCCAACATTGACCCAGCACCAGGCCTCAGTGATTTCTTTACTCATATGGCCCAAGACATTGACATTGTGAATCACTTCCTATGTAAGCAGCCTAAAGAGGAGACAGAAAGAGATAATTATTTGTTTTATTTGTGAACCAGCACAAATTAAGTGCACAGAAATAAATACATAGTCCCTGGTTACTTCAACTAGTTGTGACAGTTGATGAACTACTGAAAGTTATCTAGATATCTGCCTGAATGGATCAAAAATACAACCTTTAGAGACAAGACAGCAAAAGACAGTCTACATTTCACTTAATTATAATGTACACTAATGTAACAAATTTATTTAAAGTAATTTTGGATAATTCATACTTAAACAATCAGTATTGTTAATGTATGCCATTGTTTCGGTGTTGAACAGTAACTGTATATAGAGCACTACATTCAGGAGAGATTTAGAAAATGGTTTAGCTAACACACGTCAAATCAGAGTTATTTATTCGCCTATTTATATTTATTCAGTATATCAGTGTGTCTGGAACATATAAACACTTACTGCCAGATAAGTAACTTTATGTAACATTTACCTAAGGTGGCTGTAATTGTTTGTTTACAATAGAAAAAAACAACTGCCTGCTTAAAACGTATATCATGTGATAATAAACAGCCTGTTTAGTATGACACCGATCCGTGACGTATGACAGCACCATAACCAGCTCAGTCACTTTTTCACATTCTAGTGTCAAGCATGCTCTATTCCATACAATGAACTATTAAATTAAATATTGTGAGCAGCCTGATCGGAAACTTCAGCAAGGGCACAAAAGGAGAGGGTGCAAGAAAAGGGTTCCACATGACTGAAGACTAGGAAGCAGAACCAGGACTACTTTGATAAGAAAATGCTGAATTAGTCAATTAACTCAATTAGCTAATCTAAAAATCAGTAACACAGATGATCTCAGTCAGTGGTGGATTGATCAAATATTTCCTGACAGCCTACAGCTGTAGCAGCTAGCTAAGTAAACGTAAATAGAAGAGGATAAAGACCTGAACTAATACCTTTTTATTACATGTACTTGTGTGTGCGCTTTAAGAAGACTAGTCGTGTGAGAGCTTGGGGTCAGAAGGGCAGGTGTTTTTTTTGGCTGCGCTGTGCACTAGTCTAGTTAAGTTTGTTAAATGAAACTGAAAGTCCGACTACTGGTTAGAACTTGAAAGATTTGAGCCTACAAATGTCCTCTCAAAGCTTTATGATTTCCAAAGTTTAGCATGAGCAGCTGTGCCCGTTACCCCGTGGCATATACCAAAACTAGGTACACAATGTGTTATTTCTTATTTCTCTTTCAGAACACTGTGAGGACTTCATTCATGGATTTCATTCATTGGTTTTATATTAACGGTAACATGAGGGTGCATCTTCACCAAAGGACGTGAAATATTACCATTTTACATGAGTTAAGGATGAAAAAAAGATGTAAAATGTGCCTTGCCTTTTGAAAATCCCACATGGATCCACATCCAATGCTCTGTCTAAGAAGTGATCGAGACCACATGTAGTTTACAGTGAGCCAGGGAAGTCTCGCAGTAGCTTTCAAGCTTTATCTGCAAGGAAAAAAGAAAACTGTAAAATTATTTTAGTTAGTTATCTATTCAAGACTAGACAGCTAACTGCTGAGAAAGTAGGTCCAATGATATGCATGTGTGATGATCTGTAAATAGTTTAGCAAAGGAGTGTCAGTGTTTGGGAGTAAACATATTTTGTGTTGCTGTCAAGTTGCTGTCATTCCTGCTTGATATTTGGGAAATGAACTTCGTGCGATGATTGGTTAAACTCTAAACTGACAGCTGTGTCATCAGTTTTTGCATACTTTAAAGTAACAAATTGTAGCATACTTTGATGTCAAAATATGTATTTGCTGCATACAGGTTGGTCAGCCGACTTTAAAGTGAAAACTAATTGTTTGATCACAGCATCAGAGGAGACTCAGCACAAGTACAGGTAAATGCAGGGCAGCAGGCAGCGTGCAAAAAGCCCCCCAAACTCCAGACTGTCTTAGCCACACAACCAGCAAAAACAGTGCAGCACAAAATAGCACATGCAAACCTATATAATTTACAGAAATGACCAACAACAACTGTTTACAGTCAAGTCTATCTTATCACACTTGCAGCACACTCCCAGGAGACTCCATGTGTCGCCGCTACAAATGGTAACGCTTACATGGCAGAATGAGTTTGTAGCTGGACATTAGATGTCTATGGAGAAAATGAGAAATTTTATTTCTATTTTACTAGAACCAGAGCAGTATGTTTTAGCACCTGTGGTCCATAACTGTGATGACTACAAGAAGACTACTATTTAGAATAGTTTGCCTCTTTTATTAAACAACATGCTGGTTTACAGGAATAAACAATGACATAAAAATAGATTTTAAAAAACAGGAAAAATGAACAGGAACAATGAGAGCTCATTATTTGTTTATTACTTAAGTTGACAGAAACTGAAGCTTCAACACCTCTAATCTCCCTAAATATTCTATCAACATCAGCCAGTGCTCTTCCTCCTCAAATACATACCTTATATGTTTACATCCTTTCTGTTGCTTTGGTATCTAAAACAGAAAATAACAGTAATATTTACGCTCATCAGTTAAACTATGAAATCGCAACTCATAAATAATGCAACCAAAGCCTCATTCTGGACATCTTTAGTGTTAAAGCGCAATCTCAAAAACATGATTCTTCAAAGGTTATTTAGTAAAGGTATTTGGTTGTATATAGAACCATGAGAACTCACAGAATCATTCACTTCTGTTATATATGGTTCTTTAACGGGTCCATATCATGGAAAATTAAATGTTCCTTCCTTTTTTAATAAATTAGTTTAATGCAGTATGTAGACAATGTTAAAGATATTCACTTGTAAGCCCATATAGACCACATAGATTTGGTGTTTATGCAATGGTTGTCACAGCCAATTGGGCACACATTGTGGCAACAGAGAAACAGCAGAAAAAAACACAACCACAGAATAAAAACAATAAAATAAAATATTATTTTTATTTATTTTTGTATATATATTTTTTATAAATAATAATAAAATAATAATAATAATAATAATAATAATAATAATCTTGGTAGTAGTATACAATAATATACAATATTATAATAAATATATTATATCTTCTGAGAGCACTGTGAGGTGTATAAGCAGCGCAAACCTTCAAAACCTTTAAATGAAGGTTGATTCAACGTCAGAATTTCAACACTAACCAATGCCTATGAGGAAATTTTCCATCATCAACATTAAAAGATGTAATGCAACCATAATCCAATGTTCATTCAATGTTCTTTGCTATCTGGACAGCCACACGACCGGAAGCTGTTTTACGCTACTTTTTACACTTCCGCATTAACGAACATGGAAGTGTGAGAAAGGTCCATTTCCCTGTTCCGCTTTAAACAGCCTGGTGGGTATTATAACGTCAAAACATATCCACTTAATGTGGAACAAGAAAATTCGATCAAGAAGCCAGGTAATGTCCTTATTAGGAAATGTTCCCTGCATTACAATAATAATAGGCAATAACAGGGGGCCAGTGGTAATTTTCAAGCTGGGTATGTACTGAATTAACCTGAGAGCAGGAACTATTAGCTGGTCAAAGTGAGCTATGAACAGAAGACCAATACCTGTGGTGTTTCAGTGTGAATCAGATGAAGAACAGATTACTGCATCATAACCTACATTACTTTACAGGGGAACTTGTTTCTTTTTCGTACTTCTTTTTATTTGTCCTCATTCTGTAAATAGGAATTCACTACCACATATTAGCAGAGCGTGCTGTTGGCCTTGTTTTAAGGAGGCAATTCAGTGGGCAGTAGCATTGGCTTACATGTAGCAATGTTGATATTTCAACTCCTAAACGACCTTGTCATGCTGAGGATACACTGATATACAGGAGAAATCCACATAGAACAAAATGAGTAGGGTTTTAAACAAATTTATTTAGCACAGAACGTAATTAAAAAAAAAAAAAATCATTTTTGCCATTTAATGGAGCGCCAAATATGAGCATAACAACATTGTGTCAAATACAAAATGACGGCTGGACCTCAGTGGTGTATTAGCAAACCTAAGTACAAAACATGCCTTGGCTTACTAACCACATATGAGGCATGAGAGATTAAATTAGATCTGTTGCCAACCTATAGTAAGGGATATATTGCTGTATTCACATATAGTATAACATTGCAAATACATTACTAAATATTACGTTCCGTTAACATATATTACTATATATTGCATTGAAATATTACTGTTATAAAAACTGTATATTTGTGGAAAGTGTGCAATATTGGCATATATTAATGTGTACATATTTTGTGTTTAAGATTTTGTATCTAAGCACTGCAAGGAAATATGCAAAGGTTTTTACTCCCCTTCATATCTGTGAGTTCAAGTCCAGGTGATTACAGGCCATTTAAAAACCAGGACACTGGATGTGTGAATCTGAACTGCTGCTTTAAGTTAGGAAGTGGTGATGGCACCTCTGAGAGTTATAAGTGACTGTGATCAATGTGAATAACCATGTAAGGTAAAGAATTTACAGCTTTAGGAGATAACACCAAACGTTTCACTCAAGTCTGGAGCGTCAATGTGCTGTGGCAAAGATTTAAGTGAAAATGAGAAAGTCTTGAGGCTCTTTTAACCTGGCTAACAGCCTATTAGCACATCCCACAGATTGTGAACTGAGATCTTCTCTATACATTTCATTTGCATTTAAATCAGTTTTCCTCCAGCCCTCCTGTCTTCTCAGCTGCAACAAAATCAGGATTCGTTTAATCCCAGCACTATTAAAGGAGAACATTTCTTCAGCACGATAATGTTGCAGTATCTGTAGATGTGAGTCTTTTTAAATAGCAGCAAACTGCTGTTAGTTTACCACCGATGGCCCGAAGACAAAACTGACCACTAGAGGTCACCACTGTTTCACAGACAAATCGGTTTTCCTCCGACATTTTCTCACGTCATCGCAGCTTCGGGGAGCAAAATGAGCATGAACATACAAGGAATTACATCTTACTGCTTGATTCTTAAACAAAATAATTAATTTCATTGTTACATTGTCTTAACAATGTAGTCTTTAATAAAGTAGTCTTTATTCTGATAATCAGACAAAATGTCAGTGATACATAAAAAAGAAGTAGTAGTAATATAAAATGAAATAAATAAGCAAGTAAAAACTCAATATTGCAGGCTTTTTTTTTTTGTTTTGCCGTTCAGGGTAATTCATTTGCGCAATTTTTCAAGGGGCATTTCGCAGTGCCAGGCAGAGGGCTGATGCCACTGATGCCTTTTGGTTGGAGGCAGTTTGGGTGGCCCTACATTAGGGATGTTGGAGGAACTCATTGTGACAGGCACGTCCTGCCTTGAGTCTCCGAGGAGGCCCAGATGCGCCTCCTTTTGAAACATCATTACAAAGAAACACGGATCTCAGCCGCTGACCCGAAACACGTTGCCTTCTTATAGAAACACAGCAAACACATTTGAAAAAAAATCCTCACACGCAGCACAAACCAAAAATAAGGACGAACAAGCCCAAACAATCCCAGTCTGACCTAACAGCACACGTAAATCTAAAACGGGTCAAAAATGTGTCATAAAAGTTTCAAAATAACCTGAAAATGCAGTGTTTTCTTCTGTTTCTGTCATGTTTTTCCTTGTAATCTTATAATACTCTTAGACATGTTGGGCCTCCAAAACAAGGCTGTTTTTTTATACTGTAGTCATTGCTGGTCTGATTTGAGCCTTATCTACTTTACATTTCAGTCTTCTTGTGATGATGCACAAGACAAATTTGGCTTTCATCCTGCACTTTTTATAGTCTGGCTCCTTCCACGCAAGCAGAATGTGCCCATACCTTTGATCAACAGCACAACAACGCTAACCTAAAGCATTCTTCCAGTGTGTTTTACATTTCGTGTTTCAAAGAGATAAGTTGGCTTTTTAGTCTCGAGGCACTGTTTTCAAAGATGCTCACTTTGCATGTTGAAACGACTGGTGAGCAGTCCACGTCTGTCTCGTCAGCACAAAGAGGCTTTAGGCAAGTCACAAAGCAAAAGAGCATCTAACTTAAAACACCCACATTGCAAGATTTTTCAGTTTGTAAGTATTGGCACCGAGGAAAAAAAGTGTTCTGCGATTTGAACAAACATGAAAAGCATTGGTGACACTCGTAGATGTGTGAAAATCTTCCTCAAATGGCAGAGAACACGTCGCTTTCATGAAAAAGTTGGTCCTCGTCAGAGATCAGAAGAATTTCTTATGGGTTTGTGGGTGGCAGAGGCAGTCTGACACTCAGAAAAACTCAAGCTCCAGCAGGCCTTGGTGCAGATAGCAATCCTTAACGAATCCGTTTATGACTTAAATCTACATCAACTTCCATCTCCTGCTCGACTGCAGCATAAATTTTCTTTTAAAAAAAGTCTTATTTGCATCACTTACAAACAGCATCAGAATGAGTTACACTTTTCTGCTTCAGTCCAACTGAAAACCCCCCGAAACTGATCCCAAATCATAACAAGTCAGGAATTACAAATGTCAGGATTAGTTTGGGTGCTTTTCAATAGGGGTGGAAAGCTCAGCGTTTAAAAGCAGCCCAAAAATACACCTTCTGAAAGAACGCAGGGCAGATCTAAGCCACTATAACGCCAATCACATGAGCCTACACATACTGATAAAGCAGCTTCATGCCATGAGAACAAAGACTCTCCAAAATCCTGCATTAACTACCACCCTCAGGCACGCACACACACACACACACAGGTTGGTTTTTATGCATTGTCAGGACATAAGGTCATATATATATATATATATATATATATATAAAACACAAAACCTTCTCTAAAAAGCTGAAACACTCCTTATAACTTCAATAAGAGTGGGCTCCACTAAGCTGCTGTAGGCTCAATAGGTGAATTTGTGTTAAAGTATTTTAAAACTTTAACAGTGTTTACGTGTTTGCTTTTTATTTCAGACTCCCTTTTTAAGAAAAAATGCAGGAAGTCTGGTTTTCTGTGATACTGGCCCTTTCAGTGATTTAAAAAAAATCAAATAGGGCAAAATGTGTCCAAACCTTTGATGAGCAGTACGTCCTTTTTCCACTAAACCCCACCACAGATGAGCACTTACATTCTACTTTAGGAAAGCTCACATTTCCCTTCCCTATGATTTGTGGCATCCTTCGTGAAGAGATGTAAGTGAAACTCAGCAGTGCAGTCCGACTACTCTGAGAAGCTTCCTGCTTCAAATTCATTTTCAAAACAAGCCTCCTTGTTGGCAGAGAGTGAAAAATGGACTACAGGGGGGCTCTAAATGGTGGCCATCAATAAACACAGGCTGCTTTGCTTTGCATTCGTCTCCCTCTCACTTAATTTGTTTCGCAGACGCGGGTCCCGCAGCGGCTGACCTTTCAGAGAGAGGCTCCTGAAGCAGCAGATAGAGCGCAGACGCTTTATTCTGAGGGGTCATTTATTTATGAAGCACAGCCGGTTAAAGGAGTGGGTAGAGAGAGAGTGGGGAAATGTCAGAGCACATTTAACCATGGGGGCATTTCATCTACACACAACACACATGCTTATTTGCAGCAGGATGCCCACTTTACACACAGCCACATCTACTAAACATCTGCTCTGATCAGAGCTTACCTACAGCAGACTCTGCAGAGCAGTTTGTAACCTATTTGAATAGTAAATCAATATCTATGCTAAACACTAATACTAGAGTTGCAAAAAAAACCCACCAATTACAATAAATATTGCAAGTCCGTTTTCGATCAAAAATACATTTCTCAGCTTATTCTTAACAAAATCCAAAATGTATAAAAAAATAATTGTTTTATTGCTTGTATTATGACCAGTATACAAGACACATTTCGAAAAAAGCTGTGAGTGTGAAAAATGCAAACACAAACAGAAAGCAGTGACCTGTATTTGAACCTGTACCTAAACAAACACAGACCAGAACAAAGACCAGATATAAAATGCTTATCAGCTTCATTGTGTTTTTAAAGATATAAGCCCATTCTAAAACTTAAGCCTGACACAGGAGTTGGACCATGAGCAATTAAAGACTTTGAATGTGGTAAAATGTTAAAAAAACATATTAAACAGGTGAGGCAATCATGTTTGGGCATAAAGGGAGCCTCCAGGAAAGGTCTAGTCCTTCATGAGCAAGTTTTCTCCTGTCAGGCAAAAAGAACTTCACAAGACGCGGACAGAGCTAAAAGTCAGAGGGGTTTTATTTAACAAACAGGTAGCTGAGCACAACAACAAATAACAAGCACACATATGAACAGGGCAATGCCAGGTCCAGAATAGGAGACAAGCAGGGGTCAAAGCCAAGAGATCAAACAAACCAGCAACCGAATCCGAAGGGAAATCCAAGAGAATAGTCAGAACACAAAAGGAGAGTCAGAACCAGGGAGAAAAGAGCAGACAAAGCCAAAGGGAGAATCGAGAGAGATAAAGCCAGAGACGAAGGGAAGTCAGAACTGGGAAAAATAGATAGAAGGTCACAGGGACAACGCTCGGAATTGCAAACAGTGTTTGGCAAAACTTCGCAATGTGTGTGTGGTAGTGCACTCTGGGGAATGGAGTCCAGGAGATCAGCGGTGCGAGGGAGACTATGGGAGGCGTGACATCTCCCATATTGATTTGTCCCATATCGATTTGTGGAACTGTGATAGGGGAGATGCACTATATCAGTGTTTCTCAACCCTCATCCTGGAGAGCCACTGCCCTGTACTTTTTGCGTTTTCCCTCCTCCTAACACACCTGATTCAACAAATCAGCTCATTAACAGCCAATTATTGAGTGGAGATGGGTGTGTTAGAACACGAAAAGCACGAAAAGAGTTGAGGAACACTGCACTAGGACACCACTTAACACTTTAGATTTAGTTTATAATGTGTTAAAAAGCATTTTCAAGTATACAGTCTGAGCTAATGCAGCTGCTTTGAGACATAATTCTTGTATATAATCTCTCTTACTGGGGTTAATTTTGTTGTTAATATTGCAGCCTTTTTCTTGTTTGCTTTAGTTAGGAAGTTAGTAGAAGACTACTAATTGTATTTGTGTTATTTTTTCCTTTGGTCATTTAGTTTTACTCAAATGCAAGTTTAGTTTTTTATGCTTGTTTTTTTCCGCATTCCCCTACAATCAGTCAATCAACATGAATTTGTATAGCACCTTTTACAACTACTGTTGTTTTAAAGCAGCTTTACAGAAAAGCAGTTTACGGAAAGATTGAAATAATAAAAAGAGAAGAAAAAAGGAGTCCATGTATAGATGTAAGGAACGGAATCCTGGTCCAAGCCCCCCATGAGAAAACCAGAGGCGACAGTGGCAAGGAAAAACTCCCTAGGAGTATGAGGAAGAAACCTCAAAAGGAACTCAGGGTCAAGGGACTCAACATCCTCTGGTCGACCCCAGATGAATGACATAGCTAATAAGCTTTTCTGACAGGATACAGCAAAGAAGCTTATTGCTTGAACATCTTTCAGAAATGTTCTGATTAATGCAGAAGGAAGTAATGTAAAGTTAGAACCATCTCCTAGGTTCTCTGTCAAAGTGAGAGATAGAGTTCATGATTAGTGGTTCATAATCAGACGCTGGTGGTTCCACTGTTGTAATGCTGATCATGCTGACAAGCAGGAGAGCATCATCAGGTCAGACAGGAGTGACAGGTGATCAGCCAACGGAGATAGAACTCTGGTGACTCTAGCAGCTCTGGTGACTCCCACGTGATGACTTAGGGGCTCATATATATATATATATATATGATATATATATATATATATATATATATAGAGAGAGAGAGAGAGAGAGAGAAAGAGAGAGAGAGAGAGTGAAAGTGAAAGAGACTATTAGCAAGACAGACAGGTAGATTTAGTGCTTGTAAATCCTGGAGAATAAATCCACGATGATGGTAACTCCTCAATGTTCACAATTATCCATCAGGATCAAGCAGGGAGGATGGTCATCAGCTCATACAGAAGACAGAAGGAGAGAGAGCAAGAGAGAGACAAACAAGTAAGTTAAGTCTGTTTATGAAGAGATGTTAAAGAGTAGTAGTGCAAACAACTGATATCAGGAAAATACTTGTGCAAATGTAGAAAGTGTGTCTATGTCCTGAACGGAAGTCGGGGGATGATTCCACAATTTCAGGGCTTTGTAGGAGAATGCTTGACCACCTGCTGTGATATTTCTAATTCAGGGAACTGTCAGCAAGCTGCTATTTTGTGAGCGGAGTGTAACAGGTATGACCTTTGTTACTACAGTTTTACTAGTCAGGGTCTAGGTTCGGCAAAGAGCTGGCTGTATTTAATAAGGTATTCAAGACGAAGGCTTAATGGAGCAAAACAAATGAAACATTTAATTGTGTAATTGGAGGACTGGAGGACTGATTACCTCTTTTGATTTAGCAGCATTTCTGACATTCATCGTCTCTTCCTCAGTTTCAACATGAAAGAGTCTCTTAAGGTCATAGACATACGATAGTCTGATTTCTTCAGTTAGATGAGGAGCAAGATTAAGGCTTAATTCGTCCTCCACCAACTCTGACTCAATGTCACCATTCGCTATCTCATTAACTGTTTGTCTTGATCTGGTCCTAGGCCTACAGGGCTTGGTAGAAGAAGGTATATTTTCTACTTCTGATATTGGTAAGAAACCGCAGGATAAGAGTAGGTCTCGGTGTAAAGTACGGTGCGGCCCTTCCTTATTTTCGGGCCGGACAGTGAACACAGGTAAGTCTCCAGCACGGTTCAGAACTACATACACATCAGGCTCCCACTTGTCAGCAAGCTTATGTTTTCCTCTAACTCAGACATTCCTAACCAAAACTCTGTTTGGACTCAGTTACAAGTTTATCGAATCTGGCTTTGTTTCTTCCCATGGACTTAAAAGCATTCTCCGTTGCTACTCTGTAGCTCTCTTCAAGATGTGATTTGAGGCTTTTTACATATTGAGAGTGTGATTTCTGGGGGCTTTCTTTGACCAGTAGGCCAAAAGCTATATCCAATGGTAATCTTGTCTCCCAAAAATGAGTTCATAAGGGGTGAACCCTGTGACTTCATTCTTTGTACAGTTATAAGCATGAACCAAGGGTTTCACAAAGTCATGCCAACATGATTTGTTCTGGTTTGTCAGACTACCAAGCATGTTGAGCAACGTCCTGTTGAAACATTCAACAGGATTGCCTCTTGGGTGGTAGGGACTCGTTCGCTACGATGCACAGTTCTTTAATTGTCTTTGACTCAAAGTCTGGTCCTTGATCACTGTGTAAGCATTAAGGAAACCCATAATGTACAATGAAGTTCTCCCACAAGCATTTGGCTACTGTGCGTGCTTTCTGGGCGTGCTTTCTGTTTGGTGTAGGCATGGCCACAGCATATTTGGTGAAGTGATCAGTGATCACTAAAATGTCTTTTGTACCACTTTTATCTGGTTCAATGCTCAGGAAGTCCATACAAACTAATTTTAAAGGTCTGGAAACTGTGATGCTAACTAAAGGTGCTGCCTTTTCAGGTAAGGTTTTTCGTCTCACACATCTGTGGCATGTTTTGACCTTTTCAACGTCAACAGTCATCCTAGGCCAGAAGAACCTGGAATATATGCGGTCCAGTGTGCGTTCTATGCCCATATGTCCCATGTTGTCGTGTAGGTCTTCTAGCACTAGCGGACGCAGTTTCTTCGGCAACACCAGTTGGTGTTGTGTTTGTTCCCTCTCTTGTCGTCGTCTGTACAGGATTCTTTTGAGTAGTTCAAGACGGCTCCACTCTCTTAACAACAATGGCAACTCAGGCAGCTTGGTTCTTACCATTGAGCATGGCTTTTCCCCTGTTCCCAACTGAATAATCACTTCATGTATGCTGGGATCAGATCTTTGCTATTCTCTTAAATCAGTCTTGGAAAAATTAGGAATAGTCCCACAACCTTGTACGAATGTTCATTTTCAAAAAAGTCAGGAATAGCATTTGCATGAAGGGGCAATGATTCCACACCAGTAATAGGGAGTTCACAGTCATCAAAATCTCTCATAATGAAATGCTTCTCACACATAGCTTTGACTACATCCTCACTTATTTCTGATGTTTCAGAGGTGTGATGCTGAATAAACTTTTGGACCCGTTCCTGTTCAATCTGGGACAGTCATTAGTTAATTCACCATGAGGACGCCTAGAAAGGCCGTCTGCAACCTGTTTTTTGTTTCCTGCACGATACTGTAGGTTGATCATGAACTTGCAAAGAGCTGAAAGCCACCTGTAGCCTGTAGCATCTAGTTTTGCAGATGTTAATATATAAGTGAGAGGGTTACTGTCAGTCACTACTGTAAATTAATTTCCATAAAGACAGTGTAAGAATTTTTCTGTTACTGCCCCTTTGAGGGCGAGAAATTCAAGCTGTGTGGAGGATACCTGGACTCCCTACGTGACAGACCCCTGCTTGCAAAAGCAATCACTGTCTTCTGGCCATCTTGTTCCTGGTATAAAGCAGCCCCGAGGCCCGTCATGCTTGCATCCATATGAAGGATATAAGGCTTTGTGGGGTCAGCAAACCTAAGGACTGGCGCAGAAGTAAGTTTCTCAATGATAGTTGTAAAAGCACCTTCGCAGGCAGATGTCCACCTGTCAGCAAACAGTTCTTTAGGGTCATGATACTTTCATTTGGTATCCTGTGGCTTGGCCCCCTTTAGCAATGTAGGATATCCAACAGTGAGGTTTGTTAGAGGGCTGATAATTTTGGAATAATCTTTGATTAACCTCCTGTAGTATCCAGAGAAACCAAGGAATGACCGGAGTTCTTTGAGGTTTCGAGGCTTTGGCCAGGTTTTAAGGGCTTTTATCTTTTCAGTTTCAACACAATGTTGGGAGATGATATGTCCCAAGTAGCGGACAGATGACTGAAAGAACCTACACTTCTCTGAAGATAGTTTCAGACCATACTCTCTGAGACGCTGAGAAGGTTCCTGAGGCGCTTTTCATGTTTTTCAGTGGTTTTTGAAAATACTATGATGTCATCAAGGAAAACTAGGACTTCCTTTAAATTCAAATCCCCCATGCACTTCTCCATTAGCCTCTGGAATGTGCTCGGTGCATTAGTGATAGCTTCTGGCATTTTGTTAAATTCCCAGAATCCTAATGAGCAAACAAACACAGTCTTGTGCTTATCACACTCTTCAGCTCCAATCTGATAGTATCCTAATTTTAAATCAAGCACAGAGAACCATACTGATCCATTTAAAGCGGAGAAGGATTCTTCCAGATTGGGAAGGGCATAAGAGTCTTTGATGGTCTGGAGATTTAGCTTGCAGTAATCAATGCATAGCCTTACAGAACCATCCTTTTTCCTTACCACAACAATGAGAGAGGAAAACGGGGACTCTGACTCTCTGATCACTCCCGATTGTTGCAGATCTTGAAGGTGTTTTCTTACTGCTTCTAAGTCTTGTGGATGAATAGGTTGTGCGCACTGCTTGAAAGGAGTCTGGTCATTAAGCTTTATGCGATGTTTCACTTGAGACATTTGACCAAAGTCTAAGACATGGTGAGCAAATACTTCAAATTAAGTTTTTCGGTGATTCTCTCCTTCCACTCAGTAGGCAATGGGGAATCTCCAAAATCAAAAGTGATGCTTGGCTTGGATGCTGATTTCATCTCACAAGTCCCAGAGTCCTGAACATTGTGCTCTTGTGAAACAATATGCTTTATAGCATAATTGCTGGTTCTTTGCTGCAGATTCTCACTAGGCCTAGGGGACCCTTTGTGCTCTGTCTGTGCCTTGTCTGAAGTGTTTTCAATATTGCATGATATCCATAGCGAGGTGAGTAATGCTTAGCAAGTGCAGCTCCGAGAAAATCTACATACAGTAGATCTAAAGTATTTGTCCCTGTGAGGACATGTGGTGGGCTATCTGTGCAAAGATCAGGGACAATTAGAGCTAAAGCAAAAACTTCACAGTCAAATCCAACAAATTCTTTGGGGAAGATGATGGCTAACTCAATATAACCTTCATAAGGGACTGGTTGGCCATTAGCTCCTCTGACTTCAAGAATATCACTTAATGGTTTAATGGGCTGCTGACTTAAGTTGGATTGATGGAATGATCTTGGGATAGTTGCTACTTGAGATCCAGTGTCTAACTTGTATTCCTCTCCAGCAATTGTGATTTGTGTGGTACATTTTGCACCAATTAACCCTTTTGGAAGTGTGTGTGCATTGCCAGTAGCATGAGAACAAGCTGTCACACTGTAATTTCTATTCATGATGGGGCTCTTTGGGACAGGTATTCCTGTTTGTCCCTCAACAGAAACATCAACTCATTTAAAATTGCAGCTTGAGTCTCCCATCAGTATTGTTTGTCTCAGAGATCTTTTTTCTTTCGCTCGACTAGTTCAGCATTAGGAGTATTACTGCATGCACTGGCAATATGCCCATCTTCTCCACACCTAAAACAGTACCAGGGTCTGGGTTTACTCTTCTGTGTATCTTCCACTTAACACTTACAGGGGCAGAAGTACCATTTGCATAGCTGGAAGCATTTTTAGTTTCTACTGAATGTTCTGACTTTTGCTCTTGCCTCTTTCTTTTGATGCTTAGAAGCCAACTGTGATTTTAGCTTGGCAATTTGTCTTTTCAGCTGCTCTGTTTCAGAAGGTGGATCATTTGTGAACAAGGAAGTATCATGTACTTGGCTCATATCTTGAGGTGAGTGTAACGCTTGGACGTTGGCTTGAACGTTCTGCTTTGATAACCCAAGATGTTGTCTCATTCTTGTCTTTTTGACAGCATACTTGTCTTCTTCAGTGCAGAGCGACAGTAATAGTAACAACATGCTTCTCCAATGGACAGCACTGCATGGGCTCAAGAATACATTGACAAACCGTCAGTACACACAGATCAATGCTGCATCCACAAGATGCAAGTTAAGACTACTGAACTGTTATAAGTTTACTGACATAGTATAAATAACAGGCTGCTCTCCGCAGTAGTGGAATAACTCGGCAATATAAACCCTGAAATACAAATAAAGAAACCGATGCTAAGGTGAAAGGGTGCCTCAGTAATTTTCAGTTATTAAGAATGAATATTCTGTGAGAGACTGCCAAATAAGGTTTAAAGGGAAAGAAAATGCAGTTACCAGGACATACAATGTGGTAAAGTAAATGTTCTTTAATAAAAATAATAATAAGTTTTTAATGAGCTGTTTTACTTATCTACAGTGGCTCTGCTCAGATACACAATTAATGAAGCTTCATGGTAAATTTAATTAATAATTATTTCTTGTAATAAGTCCTGGCTGTGCCTAATTAGTGACACAAGCAGCTGCTCAGGACCTTGCAACATCCAGGGAGCCCTCTAACAACATCTGGGTAATTGCTGTACCATTATGTTGCCTAGGATGCTTGAGTAAGGGAAAAATGCAACTGGTAAAACATGTTTCAAATAAATATAAACATACTAAAAAAAAAACAACTAGATAATATGAGGAGAGAAAGGTCAAAGATAAAGGCATATTTAGTTTTTTGTGTTATAGTTATAGCCCTTGTTTTAGTAGTTACACAACAAAAAGTTGTGGATCAGGGTTCTGTCTAACAATGCAGTTTCAACTTAAGCCCTACTTGAGCTACTGGTAATGTAATAAGTGTGAAATTAAAATGGCTGATTCATATAGGATAAAGGATCTCTGTGATTTATTCTAATTACCCCAAATGCCTGGATCAAATGATTGTGCGGACATTTACATCTGCATTATGCAACAGGTGCTGCACTTCCGAACAATAACACAATGTGCGGCTAACTGGCTTACATTAGTAGCATTATTAGTATTAGGTTAATAGAGTGGGTCAATTTAACTTACCAAATGCTGTGCAACACGAGACAGAAAAGTGTTTCATATGTGAGAGGTGCTATTGAGATATTTCATTTTACTTCTCCTTGTAATACGGCTACCATTAAGGGTCAAATCAAGCTCAGTTTTCTCTGATGGCCATGTCTACAGATCACAAAAAAGAGAGGAATTTTCTACAAAGCTGAAATCAGTTTCTCATTCAGTTACATTTTTGGTAATGTAACTGTTTATTAAACTACTTAAACTACTACATGTCTATCACTTGCTTTCCTAGTTTTATAGAAAACTGCTGTGTAATATTCGAGCAGAAGCTAGAAAGAGTCAAATAAGTCCACAACATCACCACAGACATCTTTTTAAGACACAAAGTGACTCTGAGATTAAAAGCAGGTGTGGGGTATTACTCAACATGAATCATACGGTGATAGATATCCGATTTGTATAATTGTTTTTAATTGTGTCACTTTTCAGCCATCCCTTTATGAAATATGACTTAAGCTGACAGCAGCCATCGCTCTCTTTACAGAACTGGAGCTAGCCCAGAGGTGTGTTTCAGGTCTGGCTATTGAGCTATATCCACTGGTCATTTTTCTGAAATCACAGGTCTTTTTATACTCTTTATAAGTATTTATGAATATGAATTATAGGCTCATACAACCATTAATAGTAATAAAAAAATTTACATTATTAATTAATGCCACATTTTTAGATTTAATCATCTTGTTATTGTTAGCTTACTTACTAGCTGATGAGAAATAACAAGAAACATTACCAGAATTTTGCTTGTGACCAGCATTGTAAATTTCATTGCTACTGACCAGCAAACTATGACTCAAAACATGTAGCTGTTGCCAGAACAAAACCTTGAATCTCTGACAAAACTGCCAAAGTAAAACAGCCAAATGTAGATTTTGGTCCGAAAGCAGTTTGTACACTACAGGAAAGGCCAGAGGATGGATTAAACACAACAACTTGGGCTGAAAGTGAAACATGATGATTGCTGTGTGATTCTGACATTTTTCACAGCAGCGTAAAAGCACACTGTGGATGCCCAGGAGCTTTAACAGACAACACATCCCAAAGACAAAAAGCCTCAACACCCTCTCTTATGCACTAGGGGGTGAAAAGGGTGAGAAAGTGCCCCCCTCCATTTCCAGCAAAGAATTTGACACAACACTGAGGTGTGGTAGTTTATGGCCCTCAGTATCAGACCATTAGAGCCATTTTTAAATGGTTTAAATTATTAACGATGTCGGCCCATACAAGCAATTCCTTCACACTAATTAAACTGATATTCAGGTGCCATTTTTGCAGGGGATGGGATGTTTTGAAAGTGTAGTCAAATATTTTATACAGTGTGGAGAATTTTGTTTTAACTTTACAAAAGTAACCTGAGAAGAAGTAATCTGCCTTAAATGTGAATCAGTAAGCGGAACACATTTTCCTATAATGCAGATACATTGGTACCTGTACAAAGAAACATATTATAGTATTATGAACAAAGTAGTGTAACATGGTGGTCAAATTACAGTTAGTGAATTTCATTACTTGTGTTGTCTCTAGAAGTATAATATCAATTACACTTGATAGGTATAAACTATATGGATTTTTTGTATCTGTGCTACCTGTGACAGTTGGCTGTGTGCTGTGCAGCGTAAGTGTGGGAAGCTCTGAAAACTATGATAAATAATTTAAAGAAATGGACAAATAATATGTATATAAACATGTAGTGAAGTGATCATGTAATGGCAAGTTAACATAAGCAGTGTTTTACATTGTGTTAAGGTTGCTGCTACGCAGAGGGCGACCGCTACGCCAATCTACGCGGTTGCGAGGCCGCTGCTACGCCAATCTACGCGGGTGTGAGGTTACTGCTACGCCAATCTACGCGGGTGCGAGGTTGTGCTACGCAGAGGGCGCCCGCTACGCCAATCTACGCGGTTGCGAGGCCGCTGCTACGCCAATCTACGCGGGTGCGAGTTTGCTGCTACGCAGAGGGCTCCCGCTACGCTAATCTACGCGGGTGCGAGGTTGCTGCTACGCAGAGGGCTCCCGCTACGCCAGCCTGCGCGGTTGCGAGGCGGCTTCCACGCCGAAGGCTCCCGCTACGCCAACGTACACGGTTGCGAGGCCGTTGTTACAGTAAGCGCTACCGCTACGCCACGCCATAAGATTGCACTTGAATGTGAGGCTGCTGCTGTTTTTGTGTCTCACTGGTGTCTGTACTGTGGCTGCTTCTTGGCTAACGCTTTTCTCTGTGCTGCTGTATGTCTGTCTTTTCAACCCGATAGTAACAGTTACAAACTTCCATTCTTCAGTGCGCTTGCCTAATTGCGCGACAGATAATGCTTGCCTACATAACAGAGACTAGATTCACTGTTGTTTACAAGGTTCCTAGGACTTTTGCCACACAAAAATCAACCATATTTTACTCTGCCATTTATATCATGTTATAGTATGAATCTACTCCATAATATGAATCTGCATTTAAAGGGTACCAGCATGTTCGCAAAAGTCTGTATTAAAGTACTACTTTCTAGTTCTTCAATTTTCTGCCGCACACTGATTGTATTATTGCTTATGATGTCTGCTAATGTTCATGTCCACCCCAGCCCTCCTACCACTCTTGCTGCATCAAATACTAGCTTAGCGGTACAGGATCTATGCTTTGAGGACTTTTGTACTCGTAAAAATCTAGGCTTCTTGCATATGAACGCAAGAAGTCTATTACCTAAAATAGATCAGCTAAAAGTGTGGGTTGAAAGTTCTAATCCTGACATTTTAGTAGTCACTGAATCATGGCTATGTAATGGAGTTGTTTATCCTGAAGTAGATCTAACAGGTTACAATTTGTATCGGCAAGACAGGTTATCTAAGGGTGGAGGGGTGGCAATTTATGCCGAAGAACACCTTCATTTTATTCCTCTGTCTCTCCTATTCAAGTGGCGTTGCTGCTTGCCATGCTGCCATTGTAAATAAGAATTTGTTCTTAATGACTTGCCTGGGTAAACTAAAGGTTAAATAAAAATAAATAAATAAATAAAAAACTAACACTCAAGTGCAATATAATCAGTTTTCCGTCAGCTAGTTTGCTTACATTTCAAGGTTAAACAATAGCTAGAAAACTGCCCTAAAACTTCTCTACAAAGTAATTTCTGCATTTGTGTGATGCTGGAGATTGTAGTGAAAAGTATAGTTTTTTTTTTCTGCTGATCCCTTAGTATGTACTGTGGATTTGACAGACAGTATTTGGCAGATGCTCTTATTCAGAGCAACTTATAATTTAGTAATTTCTTATACAAGCAGGCAAATGTAGTGTTGCGAGTCTTGTCCAAGAACTTTTATTGGTATAGTGTAGTGTGCTTGTCCAGGTATGGGATCAAACCCTAGTCTACAGCATTGGAAACTAAGGTATTACACTCCACACAACACCAACTACAGTGGATGAGTGCTTTCTGATAACAGGTGAAGACAAATGTATGTACTTAACATGATGTATGACAAGTTTTTATATTGGACTAAGTGTGACTAACTGTGTTAAATATACTGAGCCTACAAAAGCTTTTAGCTAGCTAGATGCGTTATAAGCTTAACATTACAGTGATGAAACATAAAACATAAAGAGAGCGTAAGAGTGTGGTGTATATACACCATACAGTAAACTGGTTCTTCTTAGAACCTTTACATGATGTTGAGGAGGTTCTTTAAACTTCAAAGTTTATTTACATTTACATCTCATTTACAAACATGATTCTATAAAGAATCATCCACTGAATAGTTCTATGGCATCATGCAAAGGACTTGTAGATCAAATTGTAGATCACAAAGAATAAAACCTTTACTAAACCCCTTTGAATTGCACAACACAGAAAATGACAGCATACCAGTCGTGCAACAAAAGAAACAATTTATTCGGAATATGCATTACCAGTACAAATTAAGAGACCAGAAAACCTACACCTTGTTATTTTTTCTCCACAAAAACAAGTTGGAATCAAAATGACAATAATTTGCTGTTCCATTTTATTCCTTTTATACAGATGCAGAGATCTTAAAAGTTAAAACTTGGCAGGAGAAAGTCTCCACGCTTTTATATATAAAAAAGAAGAAACATTCAAAAACACTGCAGGATTTTTCAAAGAACAAAAGACATGCAACAAAGTAAACATTTGATGTTTTACAAATTGCTTTAAATGCAAAAAAACTAAAAGCAACATTACATGAAGCTTTCAACAACAATATGGTGAAACCAGACAGGCGATGAGGGGGGGGGCTGGGGGAGGCAAAAAAAAAAAAAAAAAAAAAAAAAGGAACAAAGCACATTCCTCCCTCTACTGAAGTTGGCGGGTCACATTAGCTAAGGGAGTCCAAATAAAGTCCTGGACGGCTGAGGCTCAGTGTAGGGCTGCAGGACACGGACAAAAATATTCTGAGATAATGCTATATGATGCTACATATTGCAATATGCCTTTGCATATTAAAAATGTATTAGTGACTTGGTAATGCGACATGGTTAAAGACTGGTTTGCATTATTTTGACCTAAATGATTTACGCTTTCCAGATTATTCAGAACAGGGAAACCTTGATTGAGAAGCTCATGGCACAGTAAAACGTTTGTGATTGGTTAAATGGCTCATTTGTTTATTGCAGCCTTTTATAATATTAGAATTGCAAAAGCCAATATCATGATGAGCTATTAAGAACAATGTATTGTGCAGCCCTAATTTAATGATTTCTGCCCTAAAACACACGATTGAACTTAATGGTTAGCAAACAGCTTTAGCAAGGAACTGTGTATTCAATTTGTTTGTATATCATTGCTTGCAGATCAAAACTCTTTTTTACATTTTGATCCCTGTAAAAAAAAACAACTGCTCTTTCACATACTTTACAGCACCGAAAACAGCTGATAAGGTCCAAAATAACTGAATAAAATCTTGTTACTTTTTTCTTTTGTACTGTTGTACTGAGGTTTTGTACCGACAGCGACAAGATTAAGTCCTCAAATCACATGTTCAGGACCCCATCTAAGTCTCCTCTTACAAAAGATGCTGGACAGTGATCAAACACAAGCACTTTCTTCATGGGAGCTTATTGTTAAATGTCAATGTTGCCAAGTGACTTTTCATGCATCTAACCAAACAGGCTAACACTCTCTTGATTAGTAACAAGTAACAGAATAATTCAACAAGGCGCAATGCACAACATTTGATTTGGTTTGATAAGGAAGTTTGATTAAAGGAAAAAGTCTGTCCATCCTGTTTATGTGTGCTGCTGCAGCTGCCTACACCTGGTCTTGTCACTTATCTTAGTAACCAAGCCCATGGCTTCTTTGTATATTAACGTATAACGTAAACGCACCAGTCATTATCATCACTTTGAAATGGAATCTGCCATTAAAAGCAAAATAAGAACAAAAAAAGGTGCACATCTACGTATATACCGCATTCTTGGGCCAATTCACAGTACGCTAGCGAGGAAAAATTAAAACAGACCTTGCCCTGTAACCAAGCCAGAAGTGGAGAGAAACTGCAGTTTTAGGTTATTAACAACATGAATACATAAAAATATATCCAAAACATTTTCTGGATTTGTGTGTGTCATCTTTTCTTTCAACAAACACTAGTGAAGTCTGGCTGCATTTTTGGTATTGAGTATGACGTACCGGGACACTTGCTAAGGTCCCAGATACTAGATAATACATAATTTACAACATGAACATTGGTTAAGTGGCAGTGATGAACAAAACGCAAATGTCTGCTGTTTTTTGGTATTAAAGTAATGACTGGGCTGATTTTAATTCGCATTAGAAAACTACTGACTAAAATCATTTTCTCACAACTTGGAATCACCCTGTTTGATGAACAAAGAACAAACAAAATGAGCATACATTTGTGATGTGTGAAAGCTTCTTAAATCCATACTGTGAACATCAAAAAACAACAAATGAGTTGAAGCTTTTATGCGTCCAGCACCGCATGCCTCAGTGTTCAAAGCTCTCTGTATGTTAATCGGAGACAAACTGAAAAACATTTGATGTGTAAAACATTGTAGCACCAAATAATACAACTTTCGAAAGGGGTGCAAAACATGTCACACTGTTTTTTAACGTTTGTGGAAGTGAGAAGTTTCTAAATGTACATATCAGATGTTTGCACGTTTACATGGGTGATTTTGGTTAGAAGCAGCTTTTGGCTTTTCAGTAACACTGACATCAGTCGGTGATATCAGTCGGTTTTTCTCTCTATAACTACTTGAAATTGTCAACAAATTATTGGTGTAAATGTAACAACCTATCTTCTTTATTTTGACCTATACTGCATTGCCACTGGTGGAAATCATACAGGGAGAGAATAACAAAAAGTTAGCTGCAAATGACCATAATAAAGACGTTTTTGTCTCAGGAACGTTTTTGTTCAAAGCAAAGCTATTTTGTAAAGCCTAATTAAAAACCATCTTCAAGTACCCCAAAGCATGACTCAGAGAGGGAGATATAAAATAAGTCTTTATAATACAGCATGTCCTTATATTACAACACGAAGAGTATGAAAATGTGTCATGTAAAATGAACATGTAAATCAAAAGACTGTTAAAATGTAGAAAAATACTTTGGCACTATGGACAGGAGAATGTTTTAGGGACAAAAGGGTTGTGGTTTATCAGCACGATGAAGAAAATGAGAGGTTTATTTATGTAAAATGGTGCGATATGGTAGTATGCATTATATTTTTAGAAACTAAAATGTTTTCAGGGATGGCTGTTTTTATTTCGATTTCTTGTTCTGTTTTATTGTACTGTCATTATTTCCTTAAGAGGTAGCGTACGTACTGTACAAACATACTAATCAAAGATGCAAGCCGACTGTACACTTCTGTGTTGTAAGGTTGTGTATACACAAGATTTTTAAGTAAATGCGGATCTGCACTCTTGTAATGCTACCTTTGGTGTATGTATGTGTATGTGTATAGTTGTGTGTGTCTCTGATTCAACTTTAAGTTTGTGGGTAAATCCATGCTCAGTAAACGTTGATTCATTCTAAAGCCTGAAAACGATGCCACATTGAATCTGGTCAATTTACACAGCGATGTGAAATATTACATCCACGCAATTCCAGCCAGTTATTAATTAAGTAAACTGAAGTTCAGAAATGTGCTGATGTAAAATATTCATATTAATGTGGAAATACGATATTCACCTTTAGATCAAGCAAATTTAGTGCAGCATGATTTCGTTTTTCAGTGTGGGGGAGACCCTGATTAGCGCGAGCACTGTTTTTAACCAGAGAGATGAACGAGGGAAAGAGAAGGAGGAAAGGAAAGAGTCCATCTTGTGCAGTAGTGGGGGAACGGGGGTGATGATGGAGGGATCAGTTAGAGGTGTCAGAGTGAACACTCCCGGGTCCTTCTGTGGGTGAGGTCACTGAGGAAGGGGTAGTAGCATCCTGCCAGCCACCGTTGGCCTAAAAAAGAAGAAAAACAAACATTAGTGTAATATCTTCTTTATGGCTACGTCACACAGAAGGTAAAAGTTGCCCCAAACCCATCTTTTTCTTCTTGCAGTTTGGGACACTTTAATATGTGGTACTGAAATTCGATACAGATTTGATACATGGCAGTGCGACTCAATCTGAACAGCCAGAATGGAATCAGCCACAACCTCAAATATGTGGGCACTTATTGAAACCGTTCAGTGCTAGAAGAGGTTTCCAAAGAAATGGACGTACACAGGAGAGCGAGACTGCAGTGTCAAAGAAAAGTTAAAAGTCTGAAAGCAAAAGGAAAAAAAAATATATGATGCAATCCAAAAAATCTTCTTAACCCTCTCTCTTAAACCCTCTCAAAGACTTTAGGTTCATAATAGTTACTACATTACTGGATAGTAAGTTTGAAGCTTAATAACCGAATACATGGTTAAAAAAAGTAACCTTACTGCTTTAAAACTTCAAAATAATAAGCTGACAAACAGCGTAACACTGTTAACTGTCTAAGGCAAAGTTAAAGGCACCCAGGTTAGGAAATTTTAAGCAATAAATCATGGAATTTGGTTCTATGATCAATACAAACAGTGACACTGATGCCTGTTGCCGTGTATGAAAGTATTTTCAGTGTCATATTATATTTAGACAAGGGGCTAATTCTAAAACAACCTTAAGCAGAACACTGGATATAAAACACTTTTTTGGTCACTAAATAATTTAATGTGGGCTATTTAATAGTTTTGATAGTGTAGAAAATAGAAAATAAAATACAAACAAAAAAACCCCACAACAAAACACTGACTAGCTGTGTTTTTACATACATACACACATATATTTTCATTTACATACATGCACACATGCACGAACACACGCATGCACACACGCACGCACATACATTTTCATTACATTACATTACATAAGCATATTTTATTTGTTGGTTTACAGTATCTTGACTTACGGAGAAAAACAATGTCACATGTGACAAACAAATAAACGAAACTAGGCATTCTTTATTGTTTCTAAGAAGAAAATTTGTGCAGCAGTTTTTTTAAATTAACATACAGTTAAACTATTTTTTTAGTATCACAAACATGTACACATGCGATATTCTCTCCTGTACATAAACCTGGTTGGTCTTTAAAATGATAGGCTAACCCATTGCAGACGAACAAAGAAAACATGCTTGTTTGTATTAACAGCATTTTTTTTTAAGTGCAGTGTTTTGACCAGCAGTGTAAAAGTAAATAAATACATTTTGATATACAGTTCTTTATTCAAGTGCTAACTCACAAGTCCCACAAATCCTTCATTCTGAGAACATTCTGTGTTTGCTTTAGCAGTGAAAAGACAAGCAGCACTGCAGACATGTAATAAAGGACAGAGTTAAATGCCTGTCGCTTTCACTGACACACACAATAATACTGAGAGGAGATGAAGTGGCCTGAGATTCAAGAAACAAAGAGAGAATCAGTGGAAGAAAATTACGACGTTGGGAGATTGAAATGAAAATACAATACAAGACGCAGAAGCCATTTCTAATCTCCCAGACAGGCCTGCTAAAGAGCATTTGGGGATATTAATAGCAAATTTCATGCCATCAGAAAAGGCTGGAAATGGTGGTCGGCAGCCACTCAGCTCCAAGCCTGTTATTTAGAGCTGAGGCAGTCTGTAATCAAACAAAATGGAGGAGAGGAGAAAAAGATCTTAAAGTGTATTCAGTTTCTGCGACACTTTTCTATTCTCTTCCAAAGGCATAATTACTCTCGAGTGTGCTGTAAAACGCTTCATAAGTCATCATCAACACACTGAAAATGGGAGGAAATGGCTACAGTGAAAAGGATTCTTCTTCTGAACAGTGTCATCGCCTATTTACCACAAAATCCCTGCAGTACGACTTGAAATACAAACACTGATTCACTCACGAATACACGAGTTCATGTTAAACAATGTGAAATACAAAATCTTGTGTTTCCAAAATGTTCATTTTTAACTTAACGGTAGTTCTGCATGGCATGGCATAATCATTGTATAATAATATAATCCAATGTTAGTATGATCAGATTTTATTCCAAGTAATCTATTGGCCCGTGCTCTCAAATGACAATGCTGAAAAAACGACCGCTGGTAAAATACATAAAATGAGATAAAATAAAGCACTTTTACACAGACCACTTTATGTTTTATTTTTTCCGAAATATGTTCAGTTTAGTAAATAACCAGTAAGTGTGCATTAGAATATGCAGAAGTGTGTTCTATGTAGATGTGTACGAATATGCCAACTTATTTTCAGGCTAAACAAATCAACAAATCATTGACCATGGATGCCAAAACTTTTATGACTGTATGACAACAAAGCTTTAATATATACAATTATTTTAAATAATATTTAGACAATATTCTCTATTTTTATAATATATATCTCCTATGCATTATGCAGAAGCTTGCATATCCACCCTAAACTACAACAGCTTTCAACTGAAAATATCCAGAGATCACTTCATTTAATTTGTTCTTGAATCCCACTTATTTACCAGACTGGTGCTACAGATGTAAATACACAAAAAAAAGCAGAAATGAGCTGATTCAGATGTGGCCATAACTTCCACGTGAACAAATTTTTATACTTGTCTTGTTTTTCATGGATGTAATACTTTTATTATTTGCATATTTGTACATATTTGAATGAAGTAAATTTAAAGTGTTTCTTCTTCAGTACACCTTTCAAGATCTGTTTCGACCCCTTCTCCAAATCAAACCCAAACCTTCATCTCTCTGATCCCCCTGGAACGACATGAAGGGAAGAGAAGGAGAGGAAAGGATTGGATGGGATTTGAATACATCCCGTGTTCTTTCTAACAGAACATGTCTGATCTTATTAGCATATAGCAGCAGGCCGGGAAATAGCAGCATAGCCGCTGACCTTCATCCCTCCTCATCATCCTCCCTCTTTCTCTCCATTTGTCCCTCTATCTCGCTCACTTTCTGTACCTCTCTCTCGTGCTCTGCCTCCGTCTCCCTGGCTTGCTGTCAGGGCCATTAGCTCGGCAGGAGCGTGATCTGAGCAATGTGCTTGGATTGCTGTCCCAAGTCCACACTCCACTCCCCTCCTGTCTGTCTGATCGATTTTCCTCTTTAGCACACGGCTTGTCGCTGTGAATTTTCCTACCGCGCCAAGTCGCCAGCAGCCAGCCCCTTCCCTCTGCTCACTCGGACACCTCCCGAAAGGAAAAGGGAGGGGGGAGGGGAAAATATATATACTCTAATATACTCTAAACTGTACTCTAATAAAAATACTTTTATTGTTTTTTGTATTTAATAAATTTATAATGTATTAATAATATATTTTTAAATAAATAAATAAATAAATAAATAAATAAATAAATAAATAAATAAGGCCAGAGAATATTATGTGGATCTTTTGTGTTTTATAATAATGTAATTATTATCCTATTATATTCCTAAGTAATCACACTAAAACCATAGCCAATACTAGTACTACTAAAACGATTATTATTAATGATATTAATTTTACAATTGTTATCAATGAAGAAAGCAAACCAAAAATACAGTGGCCTGCTTTTAAGAATGTTTTAGCTACATGCTTACAGTCTTATTTTTAGTATTTAGCTTTAAGAGCTAACATTTGTTTTTAATTGGCCTACAGCCAGTTACAAGGATGAAGTGATTTTGGGCAACTTGCACCCCATGTCACCTGTCCACCCCCCATGCCCCCCAACCCAGTTCATACACTCCCACTACCCTCAATGTGGGCTGTGAGACTGCAGGTGCCCCCGAAAGATGTGATTGGATGTGACGGGCTCAGACGGACACTCGGTGTGTGAGGCGGCCAGCCATGTGTACGAGACTCGGTGGGCAGCACTGAGCCCGTTGGCGTTACCAACACACAGACAATCAACTAGGTGACCAACGAAATGCAGACAAGTCCCACTAAGTGGCATACTAAGCCCTATGGCTTTGAAATAATTATTAGAGGACAAAACATCAAGGAAAAAATCCCCCCCCTTACATTGATGCCCTGCGGACTGTACATCTGGCTGGCTGTGAGGCCATCACTGTATCCTCCTGTCTGGCTGATAACATGGCGAAGGGTATCCACCTGAAACACACAACACGGCAAGGTCAGACTAAACACACACATATACACAAACAAAGTAAGGTCAAACAAAGCACAAAGCAAGCACAACACACAAAAAAAACTCTGGTGAGACAAAATAATGCAAGAAAAGCATATGTGTCAGAAGAAGTGGACAAACATAAGCAGTTTGGAGAACAGCTGAAATATAAGAAAATTACAATATAAAAATATATTATTATATAATAATCATTACAATGTAGAATATTTTCTACACTTGCCAATCAAAGATGAACTGAAATCCGCTGACATATCACATTACCAAAGTAATTTCTCCAAAACATTCTACACTGTGCAAATAAACCTATAAAAATGAATAATATTTATTATTGTGAATGGAAAGTCGTAGGTTTATCGTTTTAGCTACAGTTGTATGTGGATATTTGGGCATCCCTGATCAAATGACATGTTTCCAAGGCTGAAGTCCTGAATTGTGAGGAGTGGGTAATCTTCTCCATAGGATTCACTACAATGATTGACACTTTAAGCCTTCATGTGGGATTTCCAACATATAACGGCAAAAGTAAAGACATTAACTTTACTTGAATACCCCATAATCAATGTTGGTCACTGTGTGAATGTGTGGCTAATTAACTTTTTTAGGTGAGATATGATGTTAGGAGTTTTCAACAAAAGTGCTTGTTTCCAGTTCTTACAAATGCATACAGTTGTTAGAAAAATGTTAGTTATATCCAGATTTAGAGTTCCAGCACAAAAGCACTTATCGATGTTAACGCTGCTTTTTCATGCAAGTCAGAAAAGAAGCCTTTGCTAAAGTGAAGCACTAATATGCTGATACGATGTTACAATAACAAGTGATGGAATATTTAGTATACATTGTGATTACTTCCTTATATTTCTTTGATTTTCTAAGTGAAAATAACTCACACATCACAACCTCTATAAAGACCATTGCTAAGATTTTAATGCGGTAATTGTGTAATGCAGCAATTGTATGTAATTTGTTTGTTAAATTTAGCATGGTGGAAAAAATAACAAATTGGCCTGTGCACATTTTATATTGTATGTTGTGTTTTTTTTGTCTAATATGTTTAGCTTTGCAAATAAGTCAAAACTTTGCACTATTATGTACTCTGTTAAGGATGTGTACATATTTTTTTTACTTAAAAAATGGACAAAACGTGCCATTTGGCCGTGAGAATGTATCATTGCACACCTTGTGCTGTGATAAGCCTTTTTTTATTTAGAGAAAGCATTTACCCTAAACAAAAAACAAATATTAAGAAACATGAATAAGCAATTAAGACGATTTGCGGAGTCTAGGGTGAAGTAACAGACCTGATGTGTTTTGTACCTGTGACTGAACGTTGGCTCCCACCTGAGCCCCCTGGTACGAATCCCCATTCATAGACTGCACACTCATAAACAAATCTCCAGAATTCGACATGTTAAAAGAACCAGCAGAACCTGAGAGATGAGAGGGAGGAGAGTGCAAGAAGAAAAAGAACCGACACAAAAAGCAGAGAGAGGGCGAGAGATAGAGAGAAACAGAGAAGAAAAAAGCACGTGCAGAAGTAGTTAGATAAGCGGAACAGAGCAGACAGAATGTGTGGCTCGTAGAGAGTAGTATACTTAAGCCAAGCAATAGGTAACACTGTAGAAAAGACTTAAAGCAAGAGCATGATTTACTCAGGTAATCTGTAGTGTTAGCTTGCTAAGGGAAGAATATATGTGTCTTATGCACATAATCGAACAAAAACAAAGCAGGTGAAGAAGGGTGGACAGCCTTGTTAACTGACAATGAAATGTTTTTTGTCTGAATCCTGCCAAAATGAAAGTATTTTGTTTTTATGTAAATGTGACAAATATATTTTTGGTCACTGCAGAATTCACATTACAACAAAATATAAAAGATGAGTTTGCATACAACAACCTAGACATATTCATAACTTTCTATGATATCCATGTGATATGTGATATTCATTTGTGATATCTGTAATTAAAAATCTAAAAAAAAAAAGAAATAAAAAAGTCTTGAAGTACTTCATCATTCACTATGAAGTGAAATGTGCAATAAATCCACAACCGGTCAATGGACAGTGTTTTTGGGCATATCTATCTATATTTCAGGTAGACCCAAGTATAACTAATCCATTGCCAGTATTGTGTCCTTTTACAGTTGTAACAGTACACCTCTGTATGAAAATACAGTAGTAGGATATTTAATTAAATAATGTAATATTTTGGAAGAGTGGTTTAAAAAAATGAATGTGATTTGGTGTATGCAGCTGAGAGGTTGTGCAATGGTTCATCAAAGAAGTTTATTTGCCCACCTGCTGAATTGGGGGTGGAGGGGGAATTGGCCTGGCTGCCATGGGCTGAGGCGTTGGCTGCGTTAACGGCAGTTCTGGCAGCATACATGTTGGCTTCTTCCTGGAACTTTCCGATGTTCTTCTTATATCGGATCCGTTTATTTCCGAACCAGTTGGACACCTGCTCAAGAAATCAAATTAAAGTGTTTATTGTCATGACACATATTTTTCCATATGCATACTTATTGTCAAAAACAACTTAGCATGGCAGTCTTTATCAGGTGCAAAGACTATGTGGTGACCTACATATAGTAATAATGCATATTACTTCCACATTTTGCTGTTAGGTTGTTTTTTACTATTACATTTTGTTCTTAGTGTTAAATTAAACCCAGAATGAGAAAAAAAAAAACATACTTCACAGAGCAGATCCTATCTGGACTAAACTCTTAAAACAGACTAATGCAAATGCAACCAATGCTGCAATGTTATTTTTTAGGTTTGTATTGTTATATTAAAAGTTTGTTAGCATAGAAAAAACACATTTTGTTAAATGTTTTATTGAAACTACACAAAAGGGCTATAGTACTGTATCTGCTAAATGAGTGACTCCTTGGTGTACCTGGTTGTGCGGCAATGAATACAGGAGTCTAATGTGAAGTATTTACGTTAACGCTATGTTAAAATATGCATCTGGCATCTGCCTATCTAAAAAAAATAGTAGAGGTAATTTTAAAGCCAAAATTATGACAATACTGTTGTCTTTTTTTTAGATAACAGTTTGACATACAGTGTCAGACAAGTTTGCAAATTTCCACTAATTGATGGGGGGAAGCAAGGGGGGAAACTGCAAATTTGATTTTTTCATCAAACTATCTCTAAGCTGTCACTAAATCTAACAAAGAAGGCTACAGGCAGATATAAGAGATTCCTCTGCAGACAAAGTCCTGCCTATGCAAGGTGAAGGATACACATGCTAACAGAGCAAACTCCGCATTACTGTCAGAAATAAAAAGATTGCCAATAACAATCTCATTAAGTCACTCCGTCTGCAGCTAGCTATCATCGAGCGGTACGGTGGTACGGATCCGTCCTCGCACACACTAACACCCATTAGTGCTAATACACTCCCAGATGAAGCTGGGCGGATAAAGGCTTGCACTAATGATAAACAACATTAAAATGAAAACCAAATCAATCCTGCAGCAACACTTCCCCCTCCCAGGCAGCGAGTAAACGTGTTCCTTTATTACAAAATGGCACCAGACACACTCAACCAATCATTCCGCTCCAGAGTCCATTTGAGAACGGCACCCAGATGCATCGTCAAATTATGTCATGCCAGATTCATTAAGCGCTTTTAAGTGCATCATCCATTTAGCATAAGCAGGTGTGGAATACTCCTGTACAGCAACACAGGTGTTCATAATTTAGTATCAAATTACATGTGGGTTAACACACTTGAAGTAAGTCACCATGGGGAACTAGTTACACGTCCATACGTCCATGAACACACATGCAGAGTATAAAAAGTACACATGGCATAATCCATAACTCGACATGTAAAGGACATAAAGAGGGACTAAACAAAAAAGTGCAGCCAGGATTAATGAGTTATTAAATAATATAAATGTAAACAGAATTTATTATACTGCATAACATATTTAGAATTCTGTACATCTATACATTCATTCATTCTGACTCCAGTAAGCTTCAGGAAGTGTATGGGCAATTGGGCTTCTATTGTTTCTATTGTGTCACACACATTTAAAAACTTAATGCAGTACCACCTAAATGGTTTGTAAGTAAAAGAGGACATGTTACGTTAAATTTGACGGAATGGTTTATTATATACTTTATGTTTTATTGCACATAATTTTGTCTTTACATTTGTGTAGGAAAGCAAATTAAAGTAATAACTGTTGACTTCTAAGGGTCTGCTGAAAAGAAAAAAACAACAGAACATAGGTCAATCATTTCTAAGAATAATCATGAGTTGCAGCTCTATAGTAAGGTGAAAGAGGAAGTTACCTGGGAGACGGTGATGGAGCATTTCTTGGCCAGTTCCTCCTTGGCCTCCTCACTTGGGTATGGGTTACTGAGGTGAGAATAAAAATATTCATTCAAGATCTCTGTGGCCTGCTTGTTGAAGTTTCGTCTTTTCCTCCTACGGAGAGAAAGCAGGGAGAGAGAGGTTACATGTTTGATTCATTAGAAGATTAAAAACACTTGGAAATGAGCAGCAATTGTATACTAAAAATAAATGCCACATAATGAGATGATAAGAAGTAAAATAGAAAAATAATTTAGAATTGAGTAAAAAAGACAAAAAATTTTGAAGTTTAGTTTTAAATTATATTTAGATTAAGCTAAGCTTGTGCTCAGTCACTTGCTAAGCCGACACAAGGCTGAGAGATGGAGACAAACGGATAGCAGACTAGAAACTTATAAACTTATTCCTGCCTGATCAGGGAACTGAATCCCAGTCTCCTGTGTGAGTGGGGCCTGTTATCCAGTATGCACAGGTTGATGCAGGTGTTGTGTTCATAGGGAGGCATACAGCAGGCCACACACACACACACACACACACACACACACATGCTGGAGTAGGTTTAAAACCTTTAGAATAGAGGAAAGCAGCGTTGAGTGCCAGTAAATTCGACCCGCTCTCAGAATTACTCATCTTTTGGGTTAAGAGTGTGTGAATGTGGCATGTCTCAGGGGGGCAAAACGCAGGGGCTTTGCATATGCAGCACTGAGCCCTGGGAGATTCTCCGCGGAACACAGAGCCAGACGATTTCCTACCCACAAAGCTCCTCTTCTCCATATGGAAATAAGCACAGCATGGTTTTAGCCTACGAAAGAATTAATCTGAAGAGCACTGGGAGAGAGAGGGAGAGAGAGAGAGAGAGAAAGATAGGGGAAAGAGAAGAAAAAGGGAGCAGAAAGAAAGAAAGAATAAGTAAAGAGAGAGGGCATGAGTTAAAAAGAAAAAAGCTAGAGTGAGGAAAAAAGAAAAAAGAAAGAAAAAAGGCAAGGCAAGGAGAGAGAGAGAGAGAGAGAGAGAGAGAGAGAGAGAGAGAGAGAGAGAGAGAGAAAGATATTCTTTCCACCATCATTTGCAGCAGAATGGATAGTGCATAGTGAAAGGAAGCGAGAGGCTCATTTAAATGTTATGCCTCCAACTCAAGGCTTCCAGCATGATTTATCCTCAAAGAAATGTATGCAAATCCCAGGCATGTATCAAAGGGAACAAGCGATTACATTAAAGAAGGGAAGCGCTCAACACTCGCAGTGTGCGGAGGCTTGTACGTGGCCTAACGGAAATGCAGAGGGGTGGCCTGGGTCCGTGTGGCTTCAGGACTGAACCGTTCGCCAAGAGGAAAAAAAAAACAAATCGGTAGAGATCAGTAACGCTATGTGGTGTCAGGGGACGCAAATCTGCACAATTAAATTGCATGAGACTTAAGTTTTACATGGATGTGCCTGTCACAGGCTTTAAGCAATGCTACGAATGAAAAGAGAGAACACAATGAGATAAAAATGTGGGAGCAGGGTGTGAGTGGATCCAACCTTGCACACACTAACGAAACAAAAGAATCTGAACAATTACTACATGTTATCTTTGTAAGCAGATACAGACAAGAACACCTACACACACTAAAAACATTCAGACACATATACAGTATATGAAGACGGGAATAAACTTGCATACACAAGTATTTATTTTTATACCTTGTCATGAAGGTCTATTAATGTAATAATAAACACACATATGCTTGTGTGTCAAATCTTTTCTTTTATGCTAATCATTTGTTATTTTGCAAATAATATGAGCAAGGATATGCAAAACTGCAGTTAATGGCAAATTTTTAAGTCAATGTTATTTATCTCATATCCACCAGGGGGCACACAACATAAATCATCAAGCAACCCCAAAACCACAGTGTTGAAACCAGTGGTTCTCAGCCGGGGGATCATGCCTATGAGTCAGTAATCAAATAGCTACATAGGCATATTGTGCTGTATTTGTGTGACTTTTCCATGAAGTCTCCATGCCAGTCATATCCTGCTGTTATTATAAGCTACAGAGAGCAGCTGCACTGAAAGCTGAGCAGTGACTATAGTAAATGTCTGTAACTGTTCAGCCGGTTGCATTAGCTACGTAGTAGCTTAGCCACACAGCTTTAGTGCCATATAAACATTATGTGTTTATGAGCTAACTATGCAAAATTATATTGAGAAAGTTGGCTTGTTAGGTCACCTCACATGAGGACATGTTTCTGCTCATTGGGTTTATTTAGTACATATAGTACATTTAGTACAAATTGTCTTAATCGGAATGACTGCTGAAAACCTGACAAAGGTTTATGCAAAAGCTTATACAATTCTAATTAAATCCAAAACAACAATGGCATGTTCTTGCCTCGTTGCTGATTGTGACAATGCTCATATATGGTCTGGAACATATACTAGAGATGCAGCAGAGGTAGCTTTAAACATTCAAGCAGTCATTCTGTACGGTGGCCGAGAAAGCCCAACGCACTGCAAGTTAAAAACGTGCTGCGAAGTCTCAAAACACAAGCATCAAAATGAGACCGCTTGCAAACCATTAACCGAACGCGCTGCAAAGTCTCAAACGTGCAGCAAACACTAAAAACACATGCAACTTCCAAAACACATGCAGAAAGCCTCAAAACACAACGGAAGTGTTTCCGAGGGACACTGAAAGTGGACAGACCCGGACCTGGACGTAGAGCCGAGACAGCCCCAGTTCCAGCAAAAGGAAGTTTTATCTGTTTATTAATGAATATTCAGTCGGGTTATTGGCCAGGTTTTTGTATTTATATTTCGTTCCACCTTAAACAATGCACACCGAGTGGCTAAAATTAAGGTTTAACCGTTTATTAAGTTAACACAAGAACCTGGCTTTGCAGCGCGTTCGGTTAATGGTTTGCAAGCGGTCTCATTTTGATGCTTGTGTTTTCAGATCTTGCAGTGCGTTTGGCTAATGTTGTGCAAGTCGTGTCATTTTGATGCTTGTGTTTTGAGACTTTGCAGCGCGTTTTTAACTTGCAGTGCGTTGGGCTTTCTCGGCCACCGTAATTCTGCAATTGAAACTGCATTTTTACATTGGACTCAATGGATATTCAAATATTCAGCATTATAGCACTACAGTGCTAGCAAGCACTTACATTAGGACTGTCACAATCATGAATTGAATTCATATGCAACTATTAAAGAATAAGTAAAAAGTTGTTAAATTAACTTATTGGGCATACCTGCTAAAAACGTTACAATCAGCTACAAAGCTATTTGTTCCATGATGTGTCTTAATGAATGCATACGCTGCTTTCTTTTATTTAATTTTCCTGAACTTTTCACACCAAATTTAGATTCTGTCTGACTGATTATGTGCGAATCACATCACACAAAGGCCTGGTGTCACTCCACCTCCACCCCTACTGCAAAATCTGCAGAAACTGCATGAGAACATTCAAGCTGCAAGGGATGGATTATCGCAGGACACCACTAGGAACTGCTACAACTCCATGCTGAGACGTCAGGCATGTTGCATTAGCCACATTGGGAGACACTACTTCTGTATGTGCAGCTCAATAAACATTGCCCATATCAATTTTTCAGCATTTATTGTAACCTTTATCTTCCTTCAAACAGCATTGTAATCCGACACGTCCTTCTGGGTGTGAGTATGTATTTTGATTGTAAGTGTAGTTGTAATCTCTGCTTTTCATAAAACATTTTTGTCTTCAAATGTACAAATACACACACACACACACACACACACACACACACACACACACACACACACACACACACACACACACACCCCCACCTGGCATCAAGAAAGCGTGAGCGCAGTATCATGACTGCCTCGCAGGTGCTCTGTTTGAGCTGCATCTGGATGGAGCTGAACTTGCGGTGAATGATGCTGACCATGCGTTCGATCTCTTTGGGTGAAATGGGCCGCGTGCGGGACTGCTCCCGCAGCAGGTTCATCACATGAGTGGTGAACTCATTACAGGCCTACAGAAACAGAAAAAAAACACAGAACAGGGATTAAACAGACAAAAGTGTTGAATTACATAGGAAGCCTTTATTCATGAAAGCTTGGGTCATGGGTTGTAAGGAGTCACAGCAAATTCTCTTTTCACTAGGGGTGTAACATGCTTTCTGAAATCCCAAAATTGCAAAGCAAAGCTATGACAATGTACATTGTGGAGGTGCGTCTTGTAGAAGCACATTTTATTAATTATACAATGTAATGCAAGTGCCCTGGTTTAACAGCAAAAATTTTAATCACCAATCATCTATAAAGTATGAGCACCGATTAACACCTTGATCCGGCACTCACTCTTCAGTTCTTGAAGTCATAGCCAACAGGAGAGCTTGCTTAGCTGTATCTACCAAAATACCACAGAGAAAACCCTTTTTTTTGCTTAACATTTCAAGAGCTTAACCCTTTTGTTTTTATACAACACTTTACAACTAAACAAACCTAGTACAGCAACACTTGCAGTTTTAACGTAAGCATGATTCTATATTTAAAAAAAAAAAAAACCTAAACAACATTTAGAGTTGTCATTATTATGCACAAAAGTTCTCCAGACCCTGAATTTGACTCAAACAACAAAACTCAGCATACAACTTTGAAGGCCCTTGATCATTACTCATAACATGATGTTCCTGTGTGTCAAAAAGGCACTTATTGGTCCATTGGGCCTAATTACAGCATGCATATGAAAGGGAGAGAGAACCAAACAACTTTGCAAATCACATATCTATGCAAAAAACTTTACCTGCGTGTTCCCGAGGGGCCCTAGCCAAAATAGCAATGTTAAGCTAACTTGCCAAGACAACTTGGACCCCACAAATCACAGCTTGCGGCTATATTTATTATTATTATTATTATTGTTTTCCTGTTACATAAGAGACCATGTTTGCAACTTATGTTGTCTAAGTACTTTCCATTTACAAAGGCTGCATCTTTTTCTAGACATCTCTCTCTGTATGAAGAAAATCATCAGCCTTACTTTACAAATGCTCTCATTTCCTGTTAAGTCCTGCTACACCTCTCCACCGTGTGTGTTTGTGGTAAGAGGCAGGTGTCACATGACACAAAATCCATGTATGAAGTACAAAAAAGTATCTATTGTAGGTTTAGTCACATTTTAGTTATATACAAACAATTTAAATTACAAATACGGTTCTAAAAGTTTTTTGCCATTTATAAAATATCATCAATATTTTTCAACAGTTTATTGGATGATCAGAGTAATGGTTATAAGTAACCGTATACAGTGAACTGTTTGCCACTGTGTGACCAGAACCTACTTCCTGTATGGGCAAACACACCTGGACAAAAAAGCCTGATTCTGATTCATGATAAGCATTTCATGTTACAATTTAAAGCAGAGCTTACCAACAAAAAAGTTTGCAACAAACTTGTGAAAAGAACAAACTAGATATATAGAATATGTCAGTGTTTAGAAAGGGAATAGCCTTTCCAAGTCAGATTACACTTAAGGCTTAAAGAGTACAGTATGTATTCCCTGTTAGTGCTTTGTAGCAATGATGTTTGTATTAAAAAGGTTTGGGGATGCAAATTACATCTTCATGTCATCTGTGGCCAAATTTTGTCAAATGGCAAAATAAATAAATAAATAAAAATAAATCACAATCGACAATGACAAGTAAAAAAAATATATAAGTAAAAAAAAATTCATTAATTGACTACGATGACCAGCAGTTTTCTGTTGTGGAAGACGGTGGATTTAGTGGTACACACCGTAGCCTAGATTTAGGTATTTATAGCCAGTGTGTTTATACACCTTTCAGATATCTCCTTCAGATACTGTAATCTTTCATTTCTACAGTTTGACTTCTATGAACTAATTAGGCCTAACTATATGGAGTTACTTAATCCACTTGCACTGCTGCAGGCTCAATTTAAAAATGGCTTTATTGCTGCAAGAGCTTTGCTTGTTCACATAGGGTGCGGAGTGCAAAACAAATGACAAATTATTGACGATGTCAAGAGATGGGAGGGCAGCACAGGAAGGACGATTTGGGACAGCAGGGCAGGCTGATCAATGTTTGAAGTACAGCATTTGTGTATGTGTTGAACAGGACTGTCTGCTGGTATGAGCTCCTTCCTCTGAGCAAATCCAGAGGACACCTGGCCCCTTCCCAGCATGCACTTCAGCATGCCAGAAATTCCTCTACTGTTCCATTCATCACTTTGGAGTTTCAGTGCTTTACTAAGAAAGTAAAAGAGTTTATTATTCACTGTTCTGACAAGAGATGTGAAAAAGAACATACATCATGATTTTCTCTATAAAGATTCTATATCAATCCATAAAACATCATAGTTACATTTTGTGTTCTGTGTTTACTATAAAATATATGCACACAGAGACTTAAAAAGCAGGAAACTTTGGCACAGCCCAACTTGCTGGATCTCACTAATGTACACAAACTTGCAGTCGAATATTGCATAAAATGTTTGTGTATGTATAACGTCAAAAGCAAAAAGTAATAAAGGATGGGCACATTGTGTGGAATATTCAACCTGCTAAGTGTAAGTTAAAGGCCAGGTCCATTTGGGTGCTTTACATCTAAAAATATGTTACCTTTGTTTGTTACCTGCAATAACTGGCCAGGACATTAGCTAGTCTTAAAACTAGTCTGGGTAAGTCTTGGACAGCAGCATTAAAAGATTCTCATTAAAGCACTACCAAAAACATGATTCCATGTCCTAAATGGGAACTATTATAATCCAAATTTGCATGACTTACCTGTTCGTATTTCTCCAGCTCAGTGTGATAGATCTGGCGGATCTGGGAGAGTTTAGCTCTGTAATCAGAATGCTCAGCAGAGTTATCGGCTCCAGCTCCACCTGAAGCTGCAGCTGCAGCTGCCGCCGCAGCTGACCCGCCACCTTTCTCCGGTCCAGACACACCCTCTGCCAGCAGCATGTTGTCCAGTCGCATCAGCTGGGCATCAGGAGGCTCCTCCTCTTGCGCTCCACGGATACTCAGCACTGAAATAAATCCCACAGAGGAGATGGTGAGGGTGCGCAATGTGACAAAAATAGAACTTTGATACTTGAAGGCATTTACATGATATTTACCACAATACTTTGTTTATATGAAGTCTCCCAATGAGTTGGAACCAACAATATACCCTAGCTAAACAGGAGTTTTGTTTCTTTTACAAAAAAATTTAAAAGAAAAAGGTCTTGATAAAAAAAAGAAAAAAGAAAGAAAAAGAAAACAACAAAAAAACATGCAGTCTGAAAGGACTGGACCTGACACCGTGGCTCTAACTTCATTGATTCACGATGAATCACACATTTGATGAACTGTTCCTGTGCTACAGGCACGGTCAACTCGGCCAGGATTTATGATGATAAAATAAGCTCTTGTGCATGTTTCATGAACTCCTCTTTGAACGCCAATGTCCTGCAACTGTTAACCTGCAGTGAACACTTTTGCTGTAGTTTTACAGTGCACCATTAGAGGTCTCTCATCACTTTCTCTCTCTCTTCCGCTTGTATAGAATGGCTGAGGTGGACTGCCATCTTCAGTACAACACATATGCACTCAGTCATTCACTTACTCTGAGGCTTGTCCTTTTCATCTAAGCTACTTTATCTCCATTCATTTTAGGTTTGACACTTTGGCAAAAATGTGACTTTGAGGCTCTGGCAGTCTAAGCCAGTTGACTGAGCAGTATTGGGCATTAACACTCATTATGCATGCCATTGTCTGGCAGTGAAAAGGGAGAGCACTTCATTAATACAGAGACAAAGACGACTGCTTGGTGCATTAACCCCAGACTGCGTGCCGGGGTTTCGGACACCATGGCATGGGGTCAGTTTTGTGAGAAAAAGACCTGCTGTACGGCCAGGGGGTTTTAGAGGGTCCTTTAAATGTATTCATGCAAATGTAGAGACTGCTGGCGAGTGGGAGAAGTCATCAGGTCACGCTTCGAACCCAGCATGGGGTCTGAGCCTCATGGGTAAGATGAGTTGCATATACACACACTGTTTCTTTACGCTCTTTGGATGAGGTAATTAGGGAAGGTTTTTTTTCCTTCACTACAAAAAAAAAATTTGTTTTTATAAAAATAAAAAAAGAAAAGAAAGAAAAACGAAAGAAACCCTTTAGTCTGATGATCCAATGTACAGCCTACCCCAATTATTCATGCTAATATAGTCATTTAAACTTTGCCATTGTACTTGCACTGAAAGTCATGTACAAGCAGAAAACCATAAATCAATGCAAAGCAATATCTAATGTAGAAATAGGGCTAGGGCAATATGACAATATAGTATATCGTTATTAAGATAAATATTGTCATAATACAATAAAATATGCTTTTCTGAATGTATGATGTTGATGTTGATGATCATCAGTAGAACACTGACGAACTGCATGTTTCATTAAAAAGAAAACAAAATTAGTCCCTTTTAACTGCATTTAGTGCAACACAGTATTTCAACTAAATAACAAATGTCTGATGTCGGAAAAATCTATTTCATAAACCAGCTTTTCAATAATGTTTCTTGTATTTTTACCTTGGGAGCTAGCAGGGTTAGCCTGGCACTATATAGTTTTTGTCAGCTCCAGTTTAAATACAGACATTTTAAAGCTTGTAACAGGCATGTAAAAATATTATTTACTAACAGTTTATTTAAAGGCTTGAACTTGAAGTTTGCCTTTTATTACTGTTGGGTTTTGTTGTCTGAGAGTCATTTAAGGTTTCTGTTACTTGCTCAGTCTGCTAGGAGCAAACTATAATGTCCAACTGGCAGTTTGTCATCTAGTTGCATTTTATGTGATCAGATTTTAATTCTAACAACTGGGCTTTTTCTTATTATGAAGCCACATTCACTTGTCAGATGAAGCTCTGCACTTTATGTTGGTAACATTGCTGCTCTTCCTGTAATTTCACTGAGCTGTACTAACAGCCGTGAACTGCATATTGTCCCAAGACGCCTCAGAGACACTTTCTGTTACAAAACAATAATTTACAAAGTAGGCATCACAGGTGGTACAATTACAAAACTTTGCAAAACGTAAAAACATGAATTTTATTTCCACAAATCAAGAGTGTACACCATGGATGCGAAAAATGGTAAATTATTAACTGACCATTATTAATCAGTGATTAATCATTAACAGACAAACCTAAAATGACACAACTCAAGAAAGCATCAAACACAGTGCTGCATGTCATAGGAACAAGGCTTTAGGCTTTACAGAATGTAAAAAACACAGCCTAACATAACAGATCTGGTAGTATCGCAATATAGTGTACAAACTGATATTTACTGAATATTATTAGCTCAGATTAACAGTCACACGTGGCTTGACCAGAGCTAACCTGAATTTCCTATGCAAAGTTAAACAACAATCAACATAAAGTCACAGCTGTTAAGCCTTTTTATAATGGGATTTATACTTCTAGCTTTACAACACTTCTGCAGGCTACAATTTACATTTAATATCAACAGAAGAAACATCCCATTAAGCTGTAGCCCAGCTTAGCACTGTGTCATGCAGCTAAACAACCTAGTCATTTTTGTTATTCACATTAGTAGCAGTCAGTCATCGACTGACACTGTGAGGGTTGACTTTTGGCCAAAAGAAGCATGGACTTCCATAATATCACTGATCTGTTGCAACTTAAAAACAGTGCAAAAAGTACATTTAAGGTGAGTTTATCTCTGCTGCTCCTGGCTAAAATAAAGTCTTCGAGTCAACTCCAGCAAACCTGGGGGGCTTCTGGGCCCCTGGCAAAAGCTGCATTTGCAAGTTTATGTGTACAATTTAAAAATGGTCCTCAAGTTGAATGAAAACAGCCTATTCAAAAATATGTATTGTTTATTGGAAATAAATACTGAACCAGAAGTCTACAGAACCACTATGTGTATTTCAATGAGTTATAGGTGGGAAATCTTTGAAATAAAATTAAACCATGCTTTTGCTGTCGCTAATGACTTCTCAAAGGTAGAAAATAAATAAGAATTTAAAGTTAACTTTACAAATGTTACAAAGCCAGCATAACCTTTTTAAAGAGCAGGAGTTCCCTCCTCAGAGCGTACAAATTGATCCAGCTTGCCAGTGCTGGAACTCGTGTTGCACATGAAACAGTGTGCCTGCGGTTAACACATCATAAATACCACAGTGTGTGAAAGCAGAAGCCAAACCAAAACAAACTAGAAGAAGAATAAGAAGAAGAAGAAGAAGAACGACAACAACAACAACAACAACAAGATCCTACATGTAAGTAAAAGGCAGCAGTGCTGGCAATCACTAGCACATTATAGATTAGGGATGTACAATATAGCACTTGTTAATGGCTGGAACAACACCTGCCTGTAATACTAATATCACAGAAGGCTGCAATATGCAATTTTTTTTGACCCATTACAATTTTGTTTTAGTGCATACAGTAAACAGCTTACCAATAAAAAGGCTTTAATGAATGCAAGTATTTATGAAATCCAATTATTTAGGTTCAAAATAACGTTTAAGTGCATAATGCATAATATTTAACTAAGCCCCAATACTAAGTCCTTAATCTATCACAAGGCATTTCGTTAGTGTAATATGCAACAGATATAATAAAATATAGCCCACTTGTCAAGAAAAATCCCACTACTTCATATTAAGAAGCTTCAAAACAACCTCCAAAAGAACTCCTGTAGAGTATGTACCTCGTGCTTTACGTCACGTTACATGAATCAGAAAAGAAGGCTGTAGGTACAAGCCTTCAGTAGAAAGGCCGATAGAATTCTTCCCAACCTTATAAAATGTCTAGACTGTCAAGTGAAAATGGAACATAAAAATTTCCCCGTTCACGCAACGATTCAATCCGCATCTGCCAAGTCTCTGCTCCACTCAGTGTTCGCCGTGTTTATTTTACTTGGCTGGAATCCCCCTCTGCCATCAGGCTCTTAAAAAAGAAAAGCTGTTTGGCCAGTGTGGGCCAGAAGAACACAAAGTGCAACCAAATACAATCTTTTAAAAAAAAAACAAAAAAAAAAGCAAAAAGAAATGAAAATAGAGGACAGGATCAAAAGAACAAATCAAAGACTTGATGCATGCTGATGTACAGTGAATAGTCTTGGAGAGGTAGAGAATTTATGAGGTCATATACAGTCGTGTTTCTGGCATCATAAAAACACTTCTGAGATTTACAAGAAGTCTGTTCTTTTTAAAACTAAATCCAACTTGTGGTGAACTGGCTGGGTGACCCAACGGAACACAGTCAGGTTTAATATCACTCCACACGGCTGTATCTGCCTCTACCAGTAAAGGCACCTCTTTAAGCAGCTCTGTTGTTTACACCTGATTGAATTCAACTCATTCCAGTCACATACAATAATGTAAGGTAGAGGTGGGTAAGATGACAATATAACCATAAATAAGATCACAATACTCTTAGCACACTGTCCGCATCACCACTAAGACATGCACACAGAAGAGATTTAGAAAGCTCTTCAAAGTGGTGTACATGTAAAGGTGGGCAATAGGGCAATAATATAATATTTAAGTCAGGTTGACTAGTGAGTGCATTGCAAGTAGTCTGTTATGAAAGAGCAGTCAAATAGCTGGTGCTGGGCTTGTACTGGACTGGAGCTGCTGGACAGCATCTGTCAGCCACCAAAAAAAGCGAAAGAGCAGGCCATTCAAGCTCTGCTGTCATCCCTCATTGACAGCTGATTGGTACAGAACAGTTAGACAGAACGGTCAGAGCACAGCTGCTGCCAGGGCTCCATTTATCCATCAGCTTTCATATGATATTCAACCAAGCATGCAAAGTCATGTTCATTCAGGCCACAGTGTGAATGGGTTTAATGTCTCCATCAACTTCAAAATAACTAAACAGTGCCAATTCTGCCCTCTGCTGAAACCAATGCCGTAAGATTATGAGGCACCATGATGAGGCTAAATTGCATCTTGGCCAAAAATACAATTGTCCACAATTTGGAGTACAACATGCTCAGAGGTTGGTACTTTAATTTCAGATTTGAGCTTTAAGACCACTGTAGTTAACAAGTAATGAGAGCTTATACCCCATCATGTCCAGCATTTTATTCACAGTAGAACCAGCTTAAGAAACCACTCAGAGGACCATATGCCATACAATTGTTTTAACATGTGACCTCCCAACCATGTCTAACCAAGACAAATGATGATTTATTTATCTCTCTCTAAACCTAAAGCACATAATTAAAACCTGAGAATGGATTATCTTAAATAAATACAATTAAGTGCAAATGAGGGGGAGAGAAACAATGAGCGAGAGCAAGCGAAAGAGAGAGGGTGGGGGTGTTCTGCGTCTATAAAACTGGCTTTTGCTGAAGGTCATAATTACACGATTCAGTGAGGGCCACTTTAGTCTGTAATGGCAGGCTAATTGATTCCTCCTAATGTTATCCAGCCTTGCTTCCACATTTTCTCTCCGACACAACAACACAGAGGAGGTCATGATCTTGAACTGTTCATTCTTCTTTTCCTTCTCACTTCTGGCATCATGGTTCTGGCACCTAGCTGCCAAAAATAGTGTTTGTACATTTTTTTATTGCCATATTGGCCTTCTCAATATTGCAGAGGACTGCTATATGTAAATGAGAACCCAATGTACATTTAAATGTTGAAATGAAAATTATTGAGGTTTACTGCGCCAGGAATACATCCAAAAGAAAATTATTGGACATAATTGGACAGAAATCCCAGGCTTTTAATTACATTATCAGTCAAATATGTAGCAGCATAACTGTAATACGATATTTCGTTCATATGGTGCAGCCGTTAACAGAGCAGACTGCTACTGGAAACCACCACTGGCCATTTAGCTTGTTGTTTAACCAGCTAAGGATTAGTGTAATGCTGGGCTTGAAAAGACCAATAGTTTTGTACCCAGTCAGACACTGGCAATGCACACCAAACCTAAAACATAACTCCAGTGTTAATTGGTGCATTCAGTTTAGCGCTACTTGCATTACACAGACACCTACACAGAAATCTTTATTGTGCTGATGTAATCACTTTTATGCACTATTTATGTACAATTTTATCATGTGTCATATTTATCATCATCATCACCACACTGTAATTTGTAATCTGTATTTTAATTTTCTGTATTTAGGGATACTATTTCAGGTCCACGTCCAAAAGGCCGGAGCTGCAGTTGTTTTATATATATGTACAGTCTTGAGCTGACGATCTATTGGACAGAATCTTAAAGGAACCAAACCAAAACAAAAGGGAGTCTGTGACATTTGTTCAACCTCCGAGCATCTGGCCTTTTACAAATCAAATCAATATTTAATAAAAACCCGGGGCCACAGGCTTAGCGGACGATGGATTTTTTCGCTGTCTGCTCGTTTATCGGAGGCTATTCATTTAATTTCCGAGAAACGGCTCCGGAAGCTTCTTTTTTTCTTGAGGAACATGCGAGGAATGGAGGGAGCATGCAGGATTTATGAACCTTTTTTTCCCTGGGATGATGACTACGTTCCAAAATCCTCGCTGGTTTCCTCCCCCTCTGAACCCCATGTGTTAGTGTGCACGGCTGAATGTGCAGCCCTCAGAGCATTCTGGATTTTCCATTAACTAAACATCCAACATGGCTGCCAGTCTCATGGCATGCTTCTCCTGAATCCTGAAATATTAACTGAAACGCTATAAACAGACCTGGCCATCACTACAGCTTAACTTTCCTTTTGCGGCCAGACCTAATTGAACAAGCACAAGAAGCAAATGCCACTAGTGTCTCTTTGTGGCTAAACTGTGTCCAAGAGGAGGAAAGGGAAGCCAAATACACACACGATCACACACACATACCCCGCCCCCCCACACAGCTTCAATATCAACTGCATTCACACTGCTGCACTCACTGTAGTCTCATAACACTCACAGCGAGTAGCCTCGTAAAGCTTAATCAGTATTAGCACTGTGTTATTTCGTACTGAGCAAATATTCGTTTCAAAGCGCCAGCAATAGATGAAGCAAGAACACAGCAGAGTTAACAGGTAAGAATAGCAAAGTGCCAGAAAGGCAGCAATTTAGCAAATGGCCATCACCACAGCTACTTTTCTCAGTAGGTTTTAGTGAACAAGAGTGAAAGGCATTAGAACTTTATCCTGACTCCATATCATCACACAATTTCCTATTTATTTCTTTTTTCCATTGTGTAGCGTACAAAACCAATTCCAAGGAAGGAAAAATAATTACATACAGACAACAATAAATTAGCAAATTCCTTTTGACCTGTATTCAACTGAAAACAGTACAGAGATGGCATGTCAGGTTTCCACCACAAATTAAATTTGTGTTTGTATATGCTTATTCTAAATTTAATGTCTGCAACATGTTCCAAACAAAGTAGAGACGAAGCATGCTGTCCCTGCGCTACATCACCATCCCATTTAACAATGTTCAATAATCGTTTGGGAACTGAGGGCACCAATTGTTGTAGTTGTCAAGTGGAATTTTCCTCATTCTTGCTTGATATAGCACTCGCTTGATATGCCACATGTTTTCAATGGGAGACAGGCCAGTCTAGCACCTGCACTCTCACTACAATGCCACACTGCTGTAACATGTGCGGCATGCAGCTTGGCATTGTCTTGCTGGAAAAGTCCTTCTTCTAGATGGCGGCACATGTTGTTCAAAAAATTCGTACAAACCCCTCAGTATTAATGGGGCATTTGTATTTAGTTTGGTTTAGTTTTATGATGCAGTGTAAACTTATGTAATGTCCACTGAAGTTTTGGAATCATATCGTTCTCTGTTCTATCTAGGTTTGTTGGTGTTATTTACATCCTGTTATATCTGTCTTATGATATTACGATATTAAACGAAATTCTCTTGGTTTAACGCAGCCCTGAGTGGCTTACTGCTTATACAAAACTGAGAAACCTCAGTACCTTAACACACACCAGATTTCATTTCAAAGCAAACAGAGAATGACCTGCTCAGAGGGTCTTGGTCCGCTCATTTGGTGTGCACCAGAAATAGGACGACAGCATTCTCACTTGCTCTAATGGACCACACTAACAAAGCAATCACATGCCATGATGGCCTCAGACTTTTGAACTTTGGGCTTGCAATAACCAGGATGGTCCTTTTCTTTTTTGACCCAGAGACCACAATGTTCATTATTTCCAAAAACAAACAGTCTTTTACAAATGCCCTTTACCCAGTCATGATAGCACCTGTCACCTATTCACTCATTTACCTGTGGAAAATATATATCTTTTCTGTGCTGTTGAGATGAGATACTGAAAATTATATCCAAGATAATGTTTTATAATGTTTATAATAGCAATGTAGCCACCGCCACACAGACAGAAATACACCTTTGCTGAAATTTTAGAAGATGGAAAAAAGTCCAATCAAAACAAGCTGTCATGTTTGTAAGAGTAGCAGCGTAGAGTAGCAGCACTCAAGAAGTTCATCAGCTTTATAAACTCAAACTTAAATATCATCTGATATAATTATAAAATATCATGATTTAGATTGTTTTTTTTTTAATCAGTCTTGTCCGGCGCTAGTTTCTACATCTTACAGTGCAAAATATTCAGCCAGGCACATATCTTATCCTATGAGATTAGTGCTGGATAACACAAGTCTGTCAAAAGCAGGAATAACATGCAATCCCCTTCGAATCCCCCTGACCGCGTTGACAGTGATGGTCGGCATGATGAGTCTTCATGGTAATGTATCAGTGGGGAGAGGGTGATGTTAAAGGAGCCCTATACTGAAGTACTGAGTTTTCTTGTCCACTGCATTCTAAAAACCCAGGTAATGAGATACTGTTAAAATCTGATATACTGTGAATACATCCAATGCACCATGTCTCTATGGTTACAGAAAAGAGAGATAGACAGAGAGAGAGAGAGAGAGAGAGAGAGAGAGAGAGAGAGATAGAGAGAGAGAGAAAAGCAAAACTGGAGTTATGGCTCCCTTCGTGACATAAAATGCTATTTGAATATGCCTGTTTTAATGAAGGTCTAGGGCCACCAAATGCTCACATATATGCTAGCAAGTAAGCAAGAAATACCAGCAGCGTCATATCAAGTCCTAAAAGTGTCAACCAAAAGACAGTAAGGTATTACAAACAAGTGATCGGCAATATTAGTTCCAATGTCAGCTTCTATACTGCTCTGTGGATTTTGCAATATCCAATACTGATTTCACCAGTAAACTGCTTAAGACAAGAAGCAGCACCAACAATTTAAGTTCTGCAGATTTGCATTAGGGGTGGAGGTGGAGTGACACCAGGCTTTCTGGACATGTGACATGTGATAAACCATTCATTTTGGCACTAACCACAGTGCATCTACACACAAATCTACTCCACCAAGACAATAGTGGGACTCATCACTGAAAACGACCCACTGCCATTCTGAGTCACTCCATGACAGTCTGGCACAACACCATTGCAGTCTTGGGTGAAGTTGACCTGGTGTTAGGAGCAGTTGTCGTAATGGTCTGCGTGCATCTAGTCCTGCAGCCATCTGCCAATGATGCTGGCACTAACAGGATGACTCATGGAGGGCATCACTGCTCGCTGAATGTCCACAAGGGCTGTTGGGTCACCCATGTTGAACAATTTGTCGGTTCTCTCTCTTTGTGGTTTGTGTACATCCCACAGATCCTCCATGTCACTGGTGCGTGCCTTCTTCTATTCAGTGCCAGCAACAGCATACTATGGTAGTGTCCACGCAACTGGTATGGTGCGCAATACATCGATAAGAACATCCCACTTCCCGGAGCCCTATGATGCGACCCCTCTCAATCTCTTCCAACTGCTTGAATTGCTTTTGAACTCTTCTCTGAGGCATACTTCGCTTGCAAAGGATGCTGTCAACACAACAGCAAAAGTCAGAATTTAAAGCACGTGCAACAGGACAACCTCATATACTCAGTCAGGTACAGGGATAAGGCCCATCATTGCTAACGTCACACACGTGAAACTTGAATAATTTGCGTGTCTCATCATGTCAAACCTACCCACCAAGTTTCATTCCTGACCATTGTATTCTGCATTTCAGTATCACATGGTCATATAAACTTATGGACTTATATACACAGTCAAATGCAAAATATAACTGGCTATATGTGCGAGTGAAAAATGTCTATAAATCTATACTATACTTTTTTTATATAGTCAACAAAGCCTTTCTCATCTATGTAATATATCCCTTCTACTATAAATGATTATAATTATTAGAGTACATTATTTCATAGCATGAATAAAAGACAACAGACCACTGGTCAGGTCACGCTCTGCTTGCATAATTAACCCTTTCTGGTTGGCCCATAGCTGAGCTGTCTGATTTGATTTAGCCCAACAGCTTCGACCCTGTTTGTTTGCATTGCTGATTCAGTAGGCACACTTCAGTGTGGCTTCAGCAGTTGATAAATCAGTAAGGGTCAGGCACGGTGTGTGTGTGTGTGTGTGTGTGTGTGTGTGTGTGTGTGTGTGTCTGTGTGTGTGCGCGTGCGTGCGTACGTGCATGTGTGGTGGTGGTCCTGTCAGGACTCAGGCGCCAGAGTTGAAGCGACAGCTACATGCTAATTCAACAGCAGCATAATTCATTATACAGTCACGGGTGTAGTGGAACGGAAAAGGAATCAATGCAGACCGAGAGGAGAACGACAGGCTTCTAACTGTTAAGGCCAGGCCACCTCATGCAACTAAGCTGCTGATCCTTTACTGCTGCGGTGCATGCTTAGTGCAGACAAGGAGTGATCAAAACAGTTTATACTAGAAAAAGTCAGTCTGAAATGCATCCATTTTTTATTAGAGCAGCGCAGTATATATGTTTTTGACTTTCTCTTGTCTTCTGATAAATCAAAAATTATAACATTTTACATTACGTGAGCAATTTTATGGATATGATGGTCATAGAGAAAATAATCAAATTTAAATTACAATCGCTATATTGGCAACATATTTTCACCGAACTGTTCAGCCCTATTGCAACTGCAGTAAAATACAGACATTTTAGCACAGTAATCCAGTGTTGCCAATACATTTTACTCTTTAAGAGTACTAATAAATGCATCATCAAATATCGGTTTAAAATATGGGTCAAATATGAACATATGTCCAAAGCAAATATCTACTGATGCGGATTTGCTACCAATATTATCAGGCATCGCATGACATTAATTATTGAGATATTGAGTTCTTGAAGAATCAAGGTATTTATGCAATACAACAAAATTGTTTTTGTACTTGATCAAAATAATGCAAGTTAATCTTTGAACATTCCGCATTAACATGCATCAAAAATATTGTTTGAGAATCACAATGCACATCAATATAATTCCAGTTCCAGTTTAGCCTTATCACGCAGCACTGCTTTCTAGCGAAAATATCAAATAAAACACTGTCGGCCAAGTTAAATGAGGACTTTTTGTGCTCATGCATATTACCCTCATATAAATCTCATATAATTAATGACAAAATTTATTTGGAGCCCATACAAATGACCAAAGGAGAGGAACAAAAAATCCATTCAACAGGAACAATGTAGCATTAAAAAGACTTAATATATTAAATAGCACCATGAATGATAATAATCAATCAAATAAAATAGGTTAAAGTCACAAATTAAACAATTAATTAAAAGAATAAGCCCTAGTTTGTGTGAAAGGTGTGACAAGTAGCTAGAGCGGAGATGACGGGCGCTGCATTAGCACCCCGTGTCTGTGTGTGTGTAGCTTTTCATCCTGAACATGCTCGTCCCTTGAGTGCAGAACCAGCAGCTCCCAGAGCAATGGACCAGCACGAGCAGGCTTTTCTTCGTTAGACCACTGTAACCGCCCCATCTCCTCTAGAGCCGGCTCTAATAATGGTAATTACAATCATTAGAGGCCAGCCAGGCCCGAGGGCAACTGGTAATGACATAGACCTGGCTGGAGGACGCAGAGAAAGAAAGCGAGAGTGAGAGCGATGTCCCAGAGTAAAAGCTATTCATTAAGAAAATGGTGCTCCTCATTTCAAAAGGACAATATATGCTGCCTCGGGCCAGCACAATCTCCCCTCTCTCTATCGCAACCACAGGCTTAAATATTATGTGATCTATCTGTGCACTCCAGCTAATCAGCACTTGTGTTCCACATGTATGACTAATAACACTCGTGAATAAGCCTGGAGGCTCCTTAACACACATTTCTGGTGAACATTCAGGGTTTCTAAAAATACTCAGCTAAATAAAATACTTTTATGTATTCAAACTCTTGAGTGTACATATATACACTCATTATCCCAAAAAATACTTGCACCCAGAAGGAAGTGTCGGAAGGAATACTATGTGGAAGCAAAATAAAGATCACCAGGAACAATAAATGATGAAAAATATAGACTGATATGGGCAATATTTTTTGAGCTACACATACAGAAGTAGTGTGTCTCAGTATAGTGGTGAGAGTGAGGTGACACCAGGCCTTCTGGACATGTGAAATGTTACAACAACATCTTGGCACTGACCATGGTGCCTCCACACACGGATTCGTTGGTCGTCTCCAACAAGACAATAGCGGGACTAATCCCTGAAGATGACCTGCTACCATTCTGAGTCACTCCATGTATGGGACGACATCACTGCAGTCTTTGGTGAAGCTGACATGGTCTGTGTGCGTGTAGTCCTGCGTCATGCAGCCGCCTGCCAATGGTGCTGGCACTAACAGGTCTGGCACTAACTCATTAAGGGCATCACTACTCATTGACATCCGCAATCGTGGCTGTTGGTTCACTCTGTGCATGTCAGACAATTCGGCAGTTCTCTCTCTCTGTGGTTTGGGAAGGTCTCCCAGACTCTTCATGTCGCTGGTGCGTGCTTTATTCTATCCACTGTCGCCAACAGCGTGCTATGGGAGTATCTGCACAACCGGTATGGCCCACAATACCTCGATAAGACCATCCCACCAGCCCTACGATGCGAACCTACTCAAACTCTTACAACTGCCAAATTGCTTTCAATCTCTTCTCGGAGGTACACTTTGTTTGCAAAGGATGCTACCAACACAACAGCACAATAGCAGAGTCAGAATGAAAAGCACGTTCAACAGGATGACCTTATACAGTCAGTAAGGTATAGCAATAAGGCCTGTCCTTGCTTACACCACATGTGTGGTCGAAGGTGAAACTTCAATCATTGGCATGTCTCATGATGTTAAACCTACCCACCAAGTTTTCCAAAATGACAACTTTACAGGAGAGGGCAAAAACCAAATTAAATTTTAATGCAAGCCAATGGAACCAGATTTTTTTTCCCCAAGCACTTTTTAGCTAATTCTGCTGGTCCATTTATAACATTTACACACAATGTAAACAGGAGCAGCTGTGTTCAAATGATGCAGAAAAGTAAAAATTATATTATACATTTATATTTTTCTCATCAATGTTTGAATAGTACGGCTGCAGTTTTAGAAATAGAAGCTATATTTCCCCAAAAGTGAGCCAAGTCCACAGACAATCTAACCACCTGTCGCCTTTTGCATAAATATACTGATGTGCTGTTGTGTGGTACAGCCAATCTGTTAACAAAGTATTTGGACATTTGTGCAACAGACTACATTTTTTTCCTTTTGCTACCTTTTTTTCCCAACAGGTGACTGATTTCAAGTTGTGTTTAATTAAATGCTTTCTTTTGCAGTTTTCCCATTTAGAATGCCTTTGTACCCTTTCATTCCATCAATGAACACTAGGCTCACTGACGGCACTGCAAAAGTCCCACAGACTTGGAAGTTTTCTGCCTTCTGCCTTTGTACAGTCTGGATGAAGTAACATACAAAACCGTAAGTTTAGCACTGGTTAAAATGTCTAGATACTTTTTGAGGACACTGTATGTGTGTAGGCCTGATCAACATAAACTTTTGTCACCAAGGTTTTAAATAGCTATGAAGTCTGATAATTGACAATACTGGCTGACATGATTATATGTGGGTAAAACAAAGCTTCAGGTCGATTATTACAGAACAGGACACACCTGTCTTAGATGTATAAGTATACAACAAAACATGCATAAAAAAAAAACCTATAACTTAAATTTTAAAAACAGAACAGTTAAACTTTCCTTAGCGCATACCATGTTTGGTTGTTCTATAAAAAGATGTTATTTGTGCTTTATCGGAGGGATTTCCAGAGATACGGACGAATCAGTGGAACCTCAACATCAACCAGTTTTATCAAACTAATGGCATATTGGTCAGCCTCTAGTGTGTATATATATATATATTTTTGTAGTAGTGCTGTAGAGTGTCATATGAAATGTATCTGCATTAGAGTACCATGCCTGTCTCTCTGGTGCCAGCACCCACTGTCTCCCCCCAGGCCATCAATGGCTGTATCGGCTGGGTCATTAAAAGCTCCCCTCTGGCTCTTTGTTAAGGCCATTCCTTCAGGAGGGGTACTGAGCATGTCAGTCTCAAAGCAGGACACACAGCGGGGATCACCAAACATATTACACACCCACACATGATAGGTAGATGGGTAAGGGGGCCTGTAGTAGTTTTAGGGCTGTGTTCAAAACATCAGTACTAAAATATTTCATAGATTTTGCTGTATATGTATCCATAATTTTTCTATATTTTTTCCCTAATTGTACATAGGGAGGATATACAGCATACAGGCTGTATGGCTAAATACTGCAAAACAGCTGCTCCAAGCCGACATTCAGGTATTGTTTGCTCAAGAGAACAACTCTTCTGTTCCTCACGCTCTCCTTTCTCTCACTGTCCTTCTTTCTTCCAGGCTTTCTGTTCTGCTTTCTTATCCTTCTTCACTTTTTCTACCTCTCTCCCACCCTTCCTCATATTCTCTTTCTCTTCTCTCTCTTACTCTGACTTTTGCTCTCTCTCTCCCCTCCCAGCCTTTCCATCTGTGTGTGCTTGTGTGGCACATTTTCATACAGCATCTCACTGCCAACAAGTTTATGTAAAAGTGATTAACAGTAATTAATCCTTAATTACTCTGATTAGCCAAGTCGCAGTAAATTACAGCACATCTGGAGCAGCAGAAGAGTGGAGAGTGGCAGCGGGGCAGTGGGCGCTGTACACAAATCTGCTGCATTTTTTATTAACTACAAAACCCGTGTACTGTAGGAGGCCTAGATAGTGCAGATCATGTGTTCATACAGCCGTTTGTTCAAACCACACAAACAAACCGGCTGAAAAGTACTTGTGTTGTTTTATATGATAACAGCGTAACTTTGCAAAACCATTTCTATTAAAATCACAACAAAGGCAGTTATAATTAAAAATAACCAAAATGTTTACAGAATAAAAACACACTATATATTTAGTTTTCTCTTTTTCTCTCTTTGCGCTCTTTCTTGCCCAGGGAACTGGGATCTGGTTTTCTTGATCTCAGCAAGCTGCCCCAGAACTACTTCTCAAGCTTCTCCATCTCAGGTTCAAGGCTAGCCAAAACTCACTAAACAATCTGAAAACACCCAGTAAATTACTTACATTGCAGTTAGATTGTGTTATACATTAACACCACTAAAACTAAAAAACTGTTGGGTTATGTCAGTACAGGCTATATACTAGAGCTGAAAGATTCATTGATTTTATAGCAAAATCGCAATTAGACAATTCAGTCTGTATAGACTAAAAAAGGGCAGGCTCTCAATTTATAGAAAATAATTACAATTTACACTACAATTTTAACATCGCCATTAGATGTGCCCACATCTTTCAGCCCTACTACATACTGTCAAGGACAAGGACAATAAAGCCTGGTTACGTAAAGTTTTTGCACTTTGGTGAACTACAGGGACAGTTCACCTGGAACTACTTGGACACAAGTGTTTTGCTCAAGGACACACAGTTAGCAGCAATCATCTGGGATCAGATCCATGATCCCTGAGTCACAGCCAAGTTCTCTGGCTGCCACAGCTCAAGTATCCACACAGCTATCTGTCAGCACTTCATTAAGCCATGTGCTACATGTCACACACACCCAGTCACCCACACCCACCCACAGATACACCCCAATTTTTTATATAATATTAGTTTGAAGTCATCTCTGGATACTATATGTATTACATATGTAAGCATGTACTTGTAATAATATCCTCCGTATGTACAATGACAGTTTATCAGTGGATAACCTAATGCTCAGTTTCCCAAACCCAGATTAAGTCTAGGCCTAAAAAGGTTTTTCAATAGGGAAACACCACTGGTGTCCTATTTAGTCCACCACTAGGTTTAAGTGGAAAAGTGAATAACTTTATTAAGCACAATTACGAGATGCAAATGTATTTAGGGCGGCAACAAATAGTCTACTACTGTGTTCTAATGATGCATGTCTTCATTCTGACAGAGTCCAGTACAATACAGGAAATGTCTGAGGCAAGATGGTTTTATACTGTTTCACTGAAGTATACAACAATATTTTAACAGAGTATTGAATGACTGTGCCACTGTCACAAAGCAAAGTAAGAGGAACCTGCAAAAAGACACGTTTAATTATTTGATTAATCAAATAAAAGACAACAGAGTAATCATAATTTGCACTCAGAGGCATCATTACAGAACTGAACAGTCATTGTTGTACTGCAGTTAAATGCTACCTCTGCTTTCTTAAGATTATCTCCCTTATACCACGGGGATCTAAAGTCTAAAGGGGATCTAAAGTTCTGTCTGCCACAAACGACTTCTTATGATGCAATGGAAATCACAACAGAAATCACACTGCCTCCAATCGTATAGAGGTTACTGAAATCTGCCAGAACTTGGCTACGCACAAACATTTTATGGTGTTATTTAGATAAAAGCACTGACTATAAAAAAAGGTTTTTTTAATTTATGCAGTTAACTTTGTAGACAAAGCACTGCAACCATAGTCCTCTTAAGCTTCTTTAAGTCCGCATGCAGCTTTTATCACATCTGAACAAACTAATAATTTTAAGAGCTTCTGCATTTAGTCTACAGAAGACTGCGAGCCAGAAGTATGTGTTGTCCTTTCATACCAAATTCTCCAGTTGGGTTTTGTAAATCCAAGAACAAGAGCAGGGATTTGCCAGCCAAGACACTGACCTTTCCAAACCAACAGTGAGAAGGCACAATGGAACACTGTCTCCAACATTTATTATTGAACACACACACACACACTGCTTCTGCTGCATTCCTGATTGGCTGCATTGCCTGCAGAAGTCTCGGAGCATGCCAACAGTGACATGGCCTATACAAGATTCTCTCTTTCTTTCTCTCTCTTTTTATTTTCGTTGGTTTCCTCTCCTCTTGCGGATAGATAAATAATGCATTAGTCGACGGCGTGTGGCACTATGCAGTCTCTCCCCCTCTCTCTCTCTGGCTTTCTCAGCGGGGTTCAGCCCGGCTCCCTGAGCTACACCCCTCCTCCCCCCAAACACACCCCGTTACACCGCTCCCGATTAATTACACACATTAATGAGCTGCATTATTAATAGGCCTCTTACTTGGCAGTTTAAGGAAATGCAGCAGAGCGCTAGGCACAAGCTTCCAACTCTCATTAAAACATCACACAAAAGCCTGAGGGACTGCTCACTGCTTAGTCACAGCAGTCACATGACTTTCAGGCTTTCAGTCTCAACATAAAACGCTGCACAAGTCGAGCAGTAGGCAGAGTGCCCAAAAATGTAAAAAGAAAAAACAAAATCATCAGAAAACAGAAGATCTCTCATGGATTGATGCAATGATTGGCCCAGCCCCAAGGGGTAGAAGCAGGAGGTCCAAAGAGATGCCTGTCCCACTCTTCAAAAACCATAGAAGACCCGAGATGGCAGAATGAGTGACAGCAAAGCCTGCTAAAAATTTATACAGTTATAAGGCTAATATATCTTAAAATAAAACTGAAAAATGTTCTTAAATATGTCTTAGAAGTGCACTTTAAAAGATGCAGGAGGGAAAAAAATGGTCATTGCTAATTCCTCTCAGCCACCAGCACAAGTTATATTGTCAGTAGAGACTGATTCGGTCCCTGGAGCTCAAAAACGATACTCTACTGTGGATATTCATGAGATGGAGTGTTCCATATGAGGGTGCAGGCGAATCAGGCAGGCAGAGAAGACACAAGACGAGATAAAGAATTGAAATCACATTACAGTTGATATACAGAGACTTTTTCATACTTTTAAAACATGTCACTAAAGCAGAGAACGAGTATTTCTGCTACATTCCATCTAAAAATAAAGATGTCTAAATGTGCCAAGACTTGGACCTGTGATTCAAAGAAAGACCTTTAGCTGGTCTAGAGTCTTTACATGATGCTGAGATTCTGAATGTAAAATCTGAAAAGCTCTCATTAGGGTCTTAGCACGTACTGCAGGGACCCTATTGTATTTCTTCTTCTTCTTCTTCTCAGCTGAAACGCATTGTGGAGCAAAGACCGTAAGGCATACAAACACCAAACTTGGCAGGAAGGTACAGAAGGTGTGAAATGACACAAAAAATGGCCAAAGGGGGGGCGCTATAGCAAACCAAAACACGTTTTGGCTTATAACTCCTAAACCCAAGCTGACATTTTTGACATTTTTCCCCAGATTCCTTGGGTCAAATGAAATCACTTTGTAATTTGGACCATTAAGCTCCGCCTACTTAGATCTTTTTCTAATTTGCATAATATGGAAAACCTTATTTTTTCGAACTAGTCTTAGGGTTTAAGTTTTAAAAAACCTCCTCCAGTCGCTGAACCTCAATAATTATCAAAAACATGTTGTGTTTTGTAAACAATATGGCTGCCATATGCAAATTAACCCTTCTGAAAAAATAATTTTATAACTCAGGAACCCTTCTTCCAAAAAAATTTAAACTTGGGAATTTTGATTCTGAGGTCGCCTATCAAATTTGGTGCATTTACATCAATAGGGAGCGCTATAAAGGCTACATAACTGTTTCTCAACAACTGCAAGTCCGATCAAGCTGAAATTTTGTAGTCTTCATCTTTGAGACAGGCTATAAGTGAATCTCTAAGGACAACTTGATACATCACAATGGACGCCATTAGCCAATCAGCTTTCAGTAGGCATTTGACAGGCTTAACATTAACCAACCATCATGAAACTTGTGTGTCTACAGATACTTTCTAACAACCAGTGAAGTTTCATACAATTTGGCCACTTGCGGGCGCTAGTCATAAAAATAAAGTGTTTATTATTTTGTTTTTGTTTTGTTTTTGTTTATTATAATTTTGCAATTACAAGTGATTTTAAAAAAATTACACTTTTTGTGCCATCTTTAACTGTTTGCGAATTGCACTTCTCGAACTAGTCTTTTCAAAATTGGTCTATAATTACTCTGTGGAGTCTCTAGTTAAATAATTATCAAAAAAAAAAAAGACTTTTTTCTAAACCTTTTTTCTAAACCTTCTAAACATCAATAAATCTCTTTGGCCTTGGCCTTTTGGTCTATTCATTTAAACAGCTTATAAAACCAAGGTCAAAAGGTCAATCTTAATAAAACTTGGTACACCTCTTTGTCTAAGGTCCCTGATCCATAATCTAAACACTTCAATCCTTTCTGACATAATCTAACAGCATGAACTTTACTTCTCTTTGTCACAGTAGCCCCAGCTGCATGCATTGGACCTAACAATGCCATGCATATCGAAGGGTTATAATTTGAGAACCAAACACACTGCAAATACAGCTGTTTCAGAAACCGAACTGTTTGTCATATAATAGCATGTATGTATATAAATGATCTATTTTACACTTTAATCCATGCTCTAATTATCTGTACACATAAGCCTCAGCCTATATAATGTTAAAAGAACACTGCTCATTATTTATGGCAAATGATCAATCTAAATACTTGGATCCTTACTGACATAGTCTGAAGACTTTAACCCCACTTCTATGTGCCACAATAGCACCTTATGCTATAAGGGCCTGTACATATAGGCCTCAGCCTATATAGTGTTAAAAGCCCACTGTTCATTATTTATGGCAAATGAAGGCCTTTTGATAAAGTCCCACTTCTTTAGGTTTTGCCTCTCTGTCTGTAAACAAGGTCCAAACTGCTTTAAGCCTTGTGAGGCCTCACTCGTCAGCCCCACTAGACTGATACGTGCTAGGACCCTATATTTAGAATATTTAATTCTGTACATAAATTGAATCTAATGAATCCAGTGGACATTTGAATCTAGATAACATCCATGTAGACAAAGCTACCTCTGTTTCAAGTATGTTCCAGGTCAATTGGTTAGTAACAAGAAGGCATAAGATGGCCATCAAATGGAGTGAAGAACTTTACTTTAACAGGTAGTTATATGTTCTGGTGTAAGGTATGATGTTTTTCTGACAAACCAAATGGATGCCTTATAGTACAGCAAGTTAAAAATAATGTCTCCAGTTCTCAAAGAAACAAAAACAGGCCTATGTACCTTTCTGACAACCATCCTGTAAGTTGTCTCATTTTCTATCTGAAAGCACAAACCGGTATTCTGCTATTGCTACCACCACCAAATTGATTTTTGTTTTAGCTATGTTGATACATTACAAAAAGCTTATATGACAAATGTCACTTGCTTGCTGCCTCAGATTATGTTGGAAACATGTTTTGTTTGATTTGCAATACTATGCAAAGTTTTTTTGGTGGAATTTTCAGGAAAACAAAACAAAAAAAAGAACAGTCCCATCAAACCAAGCCTGTGAGACTTTCTGTTAGCACAATGCAGCAAGACTTAGGAAGCATTAACTTTATCGAAGTGAACTTAAAATCACCTATGGGTTTACACTGTGATGTATTTGGAAAATGCTGTGATACTGACTTTTATCACCCAGCACTGTTGCACAGTTAAACTACTGAAAACAGCAGCAAAGATTACTGAAACCTGAGAAAATGTATTTTGAAGACGTTCTCATTTACTGTGAACCAAGTAAAAATCTTGAGACTGAGAGTTCAATGTAAATATCATGCTGTGCACTTTCATTTGGCAGTTCAGATATGGGTAGGATTTTAAAGTGCTTGTACCTGATGAACATTTTACAGAAATGAAATCATTTAACATCACAAAAAGATATCAGATCGTTTGTGCGCTGAATTCTCCTATCTTGAGCAGCATTTCGTTTGGGACAGACTATAATAAAGGCAGCATGTAGTGTCTTTTGGGAAACACAGTAGCACACAGAAAGCTCCACTTTCACTTGCTGATACTTTTTACCATGACCAACCTGGACATGCACACTGCCTAGCTATTCTGGGGGCAGATTTTAATGAGTTCAAGGAGACAAAGGCAAAGGCTCTGAATGGATCACCCGCTGTATGTTAGGGAAGACAGGGTTAATATCTTTTCCCACAGACACCGGGGCTGTCTGTATGATATAGATTCAGGGAAGTGTTTCGCAGCTCAAGGGAGAGAAAGAAAAAGAAGAGAGAGAGAGAGCACGGGAGAGAGCGAGAGTAGAAACTCCCAGGGGTCTCCACCATTTGGGATATTTTGTGTACGAGACACTGCATGCGCTGACTATCTTCCTCCTATTCTGAGGAATAAAATGAAACGCATCAAAACATGTCAGATTCCATTACTGCACAAGCTCCCAGCACACGCAGCAGCAGGCACGACTTAAAAAAAAATTACCAAAAATATTTTTTACATACAAATATGAATATATTGTCACTGCCATAACAATAATCCGTACCTCAACAATAGTAACTTTACAAGAAAAATGAAAATGTGTTCTTAACTTTATTTAATGGGCAATCATTTATAATGTTTCAATTTCAAATCACAGTAAATAGGGATGCATTTTTCCCCCATGGTATTTAGCACTCCTCAATCAGATTACGATAGCATCCTGAGTAACCTACTTCAAAATGGTAATTGATGTGTAAATTAGTGCAATGTAGCTTTATTTGTTTTATTAAAAATAAATAATTAAAACCATTGATCCACATTTGTCACAACAACAGTCTAGCACAGTGATACCAAGAATCACTACCACAGCTATTCTGAGGAGTTCAGGTTTTATGTCTATGTGAAACACAGCCTTATGCCACACTGTACACGAAAACTAAACCAGTTGGCGATGTATACGGGAGGTCAGTATGCCACAAGTCTGGAGGGAATATTCCCAGTGCCCAGTGGCTTAGTGTTCACTGTGTCAGTGACACTTGTTTGTGTGAGCAGATCCTCGTTCACTGCCAGAGTAATTTGTTCATTAGCGCCCCAGCGTACACTTGGTACACTACTTGGTCTTTAGTGAAAATAGTGAAAAGTTTTCTGCAAACAAAAATATTAGTGTGATAATGGTTTTACTGAAAGCTGAGTGCTGAAAAAAAAAATGTAACCCAAGCAGGTTTCCACTCTGCATATCTTGGGAGTCCTAATGACAGCTGTGTTGCTGTTAAGAGTAATTTCTCCTGTAAACAGTTTATGGTAGGACACCTAATAATCCATAATAATACCTGAAGAACAAGTCAAGTATGTAAAAACCAGATATGCAAAAATGATTAAAATATCCATCCCTAGTGGAAATGAATACCCCAGACAGGCAGAGCCCTGGGGACACAAACCATCAGCGCCTCTGAAGGACCTCCCTGTAAAGGGGATGAAAGAGAGTGGAGAAGAATGGTAAGACTGGACGAGTCACTCACACAGGCCCTATCTGGGTCATGGAGCAGATGCAAATATGGGTCAGGAGGAACCCCTGATGTCAATCAAGAGACCAAAAATGAATAAGGGAGAAGTGGGGTGGGGTGGGCAGGAGAAAGAAGAGGGATATCATGCCTGGCAGAGTACATCATAGCCCATAAGTGAAGGGATGAAAGGAATATTAATACCATATGCAAGGTGAGAGAGGGTCAAGAGGTTTAGAGAGAGAGAGAGAGAGAGAGAGAGAGAGAGAGAGAGAGAGAAAGAAAGAAAGAGGAGAAAGAAAAAGAGACAGAAAATTAAACTGCCTGTGTGTTTGTGTTTACAGGGGGATTACTACTTTGAGTACACGGAGTGTGACAGCACTGGCTCCAGATGGAGAGTGGCCATTCCTCAGAGGCCAGGAGAGTGCACAGGACTGCCAGACCCTGTGCAGGGCACCGATTGCAGTAGGTTCATATTGTGGCTGCGTGGGAGCATGGGATGTAGTGAGACCAGATGGGCTTGGAAGAAAAAAGAGGGAGAAATTATTTGTATCATTTATTATTAATGCTTCAAATTAGAATGAATGCATTTTTCATGGTCAGTAAAAAGGTAGGGCCTGCTTGAATGTCACTGTGTGGGAGTATCAAGTGTAAATGTGAAAGGTTATAAAAACTGTAGAGAGTAAATCAGAACAAGACCTTCACAGTACCTCATTCGTACAGCATGTGGGTTTTACCCAATGTTTCTGTCACATTCGTACCTACACATTTCCTCTTATCACATAACAACTTCACAGCCTTCCAGTAAATGGTCTTTAACCATTAGCCCCTCTTAGCAGTTCCTCATCATACAGTGACAACAGATAGCAGTGTATTACTGTAATCTGCAACCAAAATTAATTTACTCAAATGCAGAAGAAACTAGAAAAACAACTTAATTTGAACACTTAATTAAATACACTATTTTCCAATTGGACAAATACAGTCATTGATGCCTCATTTAGTAAAATTCAGTCAGTAGGAAATTGCACACCAGCCATTGCAAGGATTTGTTAAATTCCATCAGCAGCACACCTGAGTCCACACTCATAAAGCTTCTCAAAGCAGGAATACTGATCCAGCATCAGATTCTTCTCTTACTTACTGCGATTTAACTGTCAGGAACAGGTTTTAGATAAGCACTCTTAGAAGCTTTGTGAAAACATGCCCATATG
>CM067476.1:13826466-13881466 GCA_034552555.1 Semaprochilodus insignis | reverse complement strand
TAACATAATTGCCAGCACAACTAGTGTTCCGTGTCTTATACTCTTCAGCTGCCTGTGAGAGAGAGCGAGAGAGAGTGAGAGCGGGAGCAAGTGCAAGAGCGAGAGAGTGAGAGAGCACAAGAGAGAGAGAGAGAGAGAGAGAGAGAGAGAGAGAGAGAGAGAGAGAGAGTGTGAGAGAGAAAAGAGAGGGGATTTAATTAAGCCTAACAAGGGCCACTCCTGTCGCTGGAGGTGTGTGTGTGTGTGTGTGCTTTTGTGTATATGAAGAGGGGGTTGTTTTTAGAAAACCTTGAGAGGACCCATCTCTCTTCCTTGCTCTTTCTCTCTTCTTCTCCTTCACTCTTATTCTATCTACCTCTTTTGCTCTCTCTCGTGCTCTCTCTCTCTCACTCACAATATTCTTCTGATGATTTCTGTGGCAGACGCCAGCACTGGATCCAAAACCCAGCGTGCCAAGCAAAATCAAATCCCCATTATTTTTCAATTAATCCTTAATTAAAATATATCATGCCTCCAATCCTGCAAATCTCTCTTAATATGCAAATGTGGCCCATTCAAGGATATTTACATATCGTTAATTAACGCGTGACATTCTTTTAGACTAACAAGCCGTGGGCAGGAAGTGTCGAGGTGATTCACAGCAGCACACATTATTCCGTTCAGGAGGAGCAGGAGGAGCACTCTCCGCCAAAAAAAAAAAAAACACACAAACCAGAAGCACACTATCCTCCATCCTATGTTCATCAGAGCAGACAACTACATATTTTTTCTATTATATTTATAAATATTCTACTTAACTATTGGATAACATCTGATTAATCCACATACCTATCCGGCATACTTTGTGCTTTAAAGGAGCAATATGTAAGATGATGCAATCAATATGCATTTTTTTCAGTTTAAAAGATTCCAAAACTAAGTAAAATTATCAACAGAATGTGAAATAACAGTTTTGACAGTATGTCAAAGGCATTCATGTATCATGTTGCAGAGGTATTTACTGAAATTAGCATGCTAGCCAGTTAGCTCTGGCCTGTCCTGTCTTGTAATACCACTTTGTATTTCAAGAGGGGACAGTGAGTCAGTGCAGTGGCAAGTCTGCCTTCAGTTCCCACATGACGACATGAAGAAGCACTGCCTGCTCTTAGGGAGAAAACATGCTCAAAAGCAAAGAAAACCAGTGACAAAAATATCAGTACAGCAGAGTTAACATTGCTGTTGCATTCCATTGTGGGAGAGAGCTCTTAATGGGATGAAGACTGATGCTGAACGATTCTCCAGATCAGGGAAGGGAGGCTGGACTGTGTGGCATATGAATTTGACAGATTGTGTCATAATACATGTTGCACTTTAAAACTGAAATAGAACATAACGTCCTTCACTTCCTATAGTACAGTCTAATTTCACAGATTATATGACCCTCACTAAAGAGGACTTGTTGAATGGATTGATAGGTGTATCATCTTCTACGCTTCCTGGAATGTGTTACAATCCGGTCAGAATTACTGTGTGGATCATATAAACATTACAGCGCATTATGGAATGCTTTTTGTTTTTAAAATGTGATTTATTTTTCCATAATCAATGTCATTCAATAAATTTCATTAGTAAATAGATGTACATTAAAATGTCTTAAATCCATATGAATTGCAATATTTCTATTTCCAATACAGACGGGAAAGTGCAATGACCGCTAACTATTAGTTTTAGTTAGAGCTATTAGTGGTTTAGTGGGGCAAAATATATTTAATCTTGAAATCTGAAAGAAAAAGCATAAACTAGTCTATTTCAAAATCAACTCAACATTTATTCAGCTTGTATATTGCTAAATGGCAGGCAATACGCCTCCTTACTCCTTAGTTTAGCAGCATTAGCGTCATAGCTCCAGAACAAAACTAAACACTTGACGTGTCTTGGCTGATCGACTACATGTACGAGAAGGGGAAAAGTGTGTTAATTCATTTTTGGCCAAACCACTTAATGGTGATCTTATTGTGGGGCATATGCCACATTTATATGGTGGAAGAGTACAAAGCTGGGGGGAAAAAAACAAGCATGTGTATGGATTTCATGGTGGTCTCAATCACCACCAAACCTAAACCTTGTGCTACAGCCCTTATCAGCACCTCCCCCATCTCTCTCTCTCACTCACACACACACACACACACACACACACACACACACACACACACACACTTCCCTAAGGAGACACACAGCTCAGACGAATTGATTGACACCATTTTCCATCTGCCAGTGCTGTCAGAGAAAGAGAGAGAGAAAATGAGAAAGAGATACACAGGCCATTTCGGCATCAGGTCTACAGGGACACACACACACACACTCACATGCTGGAGCTCCAGCCTCATATGTGCTATACACACCAGCCAAGTTCACTGTAACAGCTACAACGCCTATTAAAAAACGTTTTTAATAAGCATTCAACTGCTGCTCTAAATCATACTAACAACCACTCCCTATAATTAGAACAACTTAGACTATTCATAATAAATATTAACTAAGTAGCAAAAGCTAGTAGGCTACTGCTGTAATGAGGCTAGGTGGCGGAAGCTGCTGGGCAAATGTCACTGGGTGTATTTACAAGGCTTTATCTTCTATTTTTCCTTCCCCCCCACCTCAACTACACACCGCAGTGAAGCTCTCTTCGTCACACAACTCAATAACATGTCCACCCTCGTCACGCTTTCTTCAGTGACAACTAAATCACTGCAAACAGCAATTAGCAGGGCATGCTAAACACTTGCCGTCTCCGCAAAGGTGGCATGCAAAAGAAGTCATGGAGAAGTGGCATGATAATCCATAAATAGCATTAAACAGCAAAGCTTTAACCTAATCATTACAATAAATATGAAAAAAGAAAGAGTGATAGCTGAATAAAAAGCTGTAGAAGATAGAAAGCTGAAGTGAGAAAAGTTTTTAAACCGAACAGTCAAGCTTTCACAACCTTTCTGTGAGGCAGCATTGAAAATCTAATTACTGAAGTGACTGCATGCACACTGGACTTGCATAAAGAGACGTAAATGGTAAATTATTGAACAGCTGAATGATGGTAACTGTTAGCATTTAACATTTCTTTTTGTCTATTTATACAAAAGCTGTTTTAGTAAAAGGTTTTATTATTGACCATAGTGTTGGAGGCTAGCAACCATAATGCATTCTCTCACAACCAAAGTCTCACATGCTTTCATGCTCCTCATTCTGTTTTTCACCAGCTATTTTCATTTGACACCCTGAGCTGGTGTAACGAGGTTGGGATGCTAATAGCAACTCGCATACTAGATGCTAGTAATTTACATAAGTAGGCTAACAGTTGATTAGCCGAACAGTTAAATGGTAGACAATTATTAACAATTAACAGAAGCGAATTATTAACGCTTTTGTCTATATTCACATAAAATCCAGCTCAGCAACCGAAGAGATTTTGTTATTAACTACAACGTTAGACCTTTGTGACCACTGTGTGCGGGTGCACACACACACACACACTCGCCTTGCACACACCCTCCTGCTCTTGCTTCTCTTTTTCTCCAGCCATTTTAATTTGACACCCTGAGCTGGGGTAACGAGGTGGGGAGAGAGAAGCCGCAGTGGAATTCATTAGGCGCGCCACTGCAGGGTCCTACTCTCCCAGCGTTAATGACATCGGAGGCTGGAGGGAAACGAGACAGCCTCAGACACGGGATGAAATAAACATGAGGACTGTCAGCTCTGACGGCTCGGGCTGAAGGGACAGAAAGGTTCGGCCCGAGGACCTCGAGACCCCGAAAGATCACACCAGACGCTTCCAGGACCCACGGCATGTTTCTCAGCTGCATGTTATTGCTGGCTGATGAAAGCAAAATGATCTTGTGTGTGCATGCGAGTTCAGTGCTGCAAGATATGGATAAAATACTATGCGATTATACTGCCACATACCGGGCTTATGATATGTTAGACTGCTCTGGCGAATCAATAATGTGACATTCTTCAACTATTAACCATGATTGGTCAGTGTACAAAACACTGACAATTCAAAATACTGGCTTATCTGCATATACTGAATCTCGATGATGATCAACAACGATGTATTGTACAGCCTTCATGTAAATGTGTGCATGTTACTTGTCATTCCAGAAAAAGTAGAAAAAAAAACAAGTATCCATTACAACTCTTTCCAAAGACATCCATATAAACATTTACAATGAAATTATTAACGTCAAATCACCTCTATTGAAACAACAGCATTAATGACGGTGTTTCCTTTCTGGATCATTGTGGATCAATTAAAACGTCTAAAGGGGGTAAAATGGAAAAAGTGTGTGCAGGCGTGGAAAGAAAGGTGAGAGGGAGACAACGGTCCGCATTAGTCATTTGGCTCCCACTATTTCATGTCACCTCGTAGCATAAAAAGCTTCATGTACTGGCAGGTAGAGCAGCAGGAAAGTAGAGACAGAAATTGCCTGTACATTGACAAGATGGACTGGGCATTTCTTTCCAATCCGTATTCATAACGCAAATAAATAAATAAATAAATAAATAAATACATAAATAAATAAACAAACAAATAACAGTGCTCAACAAGGGTTCTGTGTACTGTTCAAAACTACTCAGTAAGAATCAGTTCTACAAATTAGCCACCTGGACTCGATGAGGAAGGGGAGATCTAACAACAACGTGCAAATAATAGAGGAAGGTAAAGATACAACATATATCATTTTAATACTGATATTGTAGAAGCCAACAAAATATACATACGTCTTTTACGAAATCTCTGCATTATTGTATTTTGACCCATTTCTATTCCTGATGAAACACACAACAACCTGGTGCTGAAAGATTTGGTACTGTGATTTTGTGACCAACATTGTGACTATGATTTAAATTGCGAATTTTTACTATAAATTAAGCTCCAGGTCTGTTTTTGTCCAAAAGACCAGCATATCGACCAACATATCACTACTGAACGTACTGTGCTGTCTGTGTTGACAGGTAAAATTTCTCCACCTAAATCTGACAACATTGGTAATAACACTGGCTATAATAAAATACGCAATTCTTACGGTTTGAAAACTGAACTCAGTTTATACAAAACACAACGCAAGCCAAATTGCAACAGTTGAGAAAAATAAATAAATACATTTACCAATTTAACTGATACAACATTCTGTCTATATTGTGAAGAAGAAAGTACCTCTGCACTGGAAATACTTCATCACAAAGTCATGGTCTCTCAACACCAGCGATGGACTGCAGGGACAAATCTAGTGTCTTTGACATGTCATCAGAGAAGACACTTCCTTCCAATGTCTCAACCTCAACTGTGGAGCAGCAGTGACGACAGGCATCCGGTTGGATGACTAAACGGCACTGAGCGCAGTAGAAGGGGGATAGCGCTTTCCGTCAGGACAAGGCCAATAAATCATCTGGGGTATGTAGGGCTGAAGAATTTATATTTTTCATATTGAAATCCCAATTTTAAAAGAGAATCGCCATTTTCAAATCACAGGAGTTGCACTTACTTTTATAGCCTACATTATCAATTATCTCCTCTTCTCAAAGGTAGAAAGTAATAACATGGAGCTTGTAAAGCAAATATAAAATTATTTAAACCCATCAAAATAACCCAAGTGCAGGCAGTCTGGCTGGATGGCTGGAAGGATGGCTGGATGGGTGGAGGGATTGAGGGAGGGATGGATTGATGGACGGATGGACTGATGGAGGGAGTGATGGAGGGATTGATGAAGGGATTGACTGATAGATAGATAGATAGATAGATAGATAGATAGATAGATAGATAGATAGATAGACAGATACTTTATTGATCCTGAAAGAAATTTTGCAGCCAGCAGTAGTTACACAAAACAGCACAGTGATGCAATACAAAAAGGGTTGTACGGTATGAACATAAGTACAGGCTCAGCAAAAATTATTAACTATAAACTATAAAAAATACCTTCTGCTATAGATAAATTTCTCACTTATTACGATGAGGCAGAAAGAAAGTCTAACTAAAAAATATAAGTATCACTGTAGATGACAAATAGGAAAAACGTCAAAATATGCATTAAGATACCTGAAATAAAAAGATAATGCAATAATAAAATGTAAAATGTTAAAGGGGCACATGTATCAGCAGATGTAATGGATATACAGTAAAGTGTCAATAGTGCAGATAAATAAACCTATGAATAACATAAGAGATCCAGTCCTCATCTGTCCTCTTGCCTCTTCTGGCCCCACTGGAAAGAGCTGAAGAGCCTGATGGCTCTCGGGACAAAGGATCTCCTGAGTCTGTCTGTAGAGCAGCTCTGTGACAGGAACCTGCTACTGAACTTGCTCCTTTTGAACATAATGATGGTGTGCAGTGGGTGCCCATCATCATCCATAATGGACAGCAGTTTGTGCAGTGTCCTTCTCTCTGCCACCTTCACCACAGAGTCCAGTTCCTCACCAACAACTGACCCTGCTCGCCTGACCAGCTTGTCCAGTCGCATCTCGTCCCTTTTTTTAATGGTTCCTCCCCAGCACACCACAGCATAAAAGAGACAGCTGGACACTGCAGTCTGATAGAACATCTGCAGGAGCTTCCTACAGATGTTAAAGGTTAACTGGCTGTGTTAAAGCCTCAAGCCAAAAAACGGTGGACACATTAGTTTGTATAGACTAAAAAACGACAAGCTCTCAATTTATAGAAAGCTTTTTTTGAAACAGTGTTCAGTGTAATTGTAACAGTGGTCAGAAAAAAAATCACAATTAGATCATTTGCCCATATCGTTCAGCCCTAGGAGTATGTATCATCACTGCCTGCTGGGACTGGGCTGTAGCAACTGAGAGTTCGGCGTTCAGGGCTCACGGTTACCAAACGGCTCAAGCAAAGATGGTTGTTCATATAATTTAGCATCAACATAAACATCAACCTGAACAGGGGCTGCAGATGAAAATTAGTTATTTGGCTACATCTGGCATATTTACATCATGACATAATTATGTTAATTAGTGTGTGCTGTTTCTGGTAAATAAACAAAATTGAAAACAAAAGAAAATAATGATGATCTAGACAGGGCTGTTGTAATGACCAGTCTTCAACATCAGCATGCCTCACCACAGTGATATGCAGCACATTTGCTGGAGATAGGTTTGTGTGTAATACTTTAACATAAACTCCACACAACAGACAGACAAGCAAAGGGCAAACCAAATTAGAAATAAAAGTCATTAGTGTCAAATATATATATAGACGAAAAAAATAATTTTGACCTAAAAACATTGTCATACCGAATTGCTTTACTACTTGTCCTTATTCAATACGTCACATCACCCTCTACTTTAGAATGACTAAGTAAGCTGAATCACAGGTAAATATTGCACCTGTTTAGTGCAAGTCTAAACAGAATGCAACATTTTATGTAAAAATAATTAAAAAAATGACTCATTTCTTTTACAAGAAGTTAAGATCGGCTCCAACCACAACTTTGCCAGCTAAGATACAGAGAAATCACACACACCTTCACCCTCACTCGGAGAGCTGTTTGACAGCTTTAATGACTGCATCTGTTTTGACAGCATTTAGGAGTCGCTTCTGCATCTAAAACAGAGCGATTAAAAAGAGGAGAGCGAGTTGAGGTGAGTTAAGGTGACTTAAAAGGGAGGTAACTAAAGAGTAAAGTAGAAAAAAAATGCTACTAAGCAATGCTACTAAGCCCCCCTCTCTCTGACCACATGCAGGAATCTGACAAATTGGCCTAGTTTTGGCTTTAATTAATCACAGCATCCTGACAGCTACCTGAGCCTGGCTACATCATTAGCACACAGGAGAGAAGGGATGAGCTGGGAGGATTCAGTTCATTAACTCATCCACCACTGTTTACTGTGCTTTTACTCAACAATGGATAATATTATGCACAAACCTCTGTGCACCTTTTTACTTCTTTAAGAAGATTAAGGTAAATTACCTTGGTTGTTTTTGGTTCTATATCAAGAAAACAGAACCAATTAATTTCTACAGCACAGAATCACGCACCAACTTTTTTTTTCCAGCCCTGAAAGTGCCAGACCAGTTGGAGACAAAAAAAGAGAGCATTCATATGATTTACTGCTCTTGCCATTTCACAGACAAGCCGTGATTGATCACAGAGAGAGTCAGCGTCGGGTTGGTGTCAATCAAACACTGCTGTCTGCATTTAGCTATACAAAATGTGCTACCTATGTATTTTCAACCATAGATCATAAACAGTCATACGCCAGTCGGCTACTCAATGTCGTTTCAATTCCTGCCGTCTGTCACTATACAGGCGACGCAGGAACAATCAAAACAATGGGACATGTCAGTGGACATGAATAACAATGAAAGGTGTCAGAGCTGATTAATAAACACACTGACAGCACTCTAGTCAGTCTTAAAGGAATGGATAAAGCAAAAAAAACTAAAACAAAAAAAAAAAAAAATATTCCCTGGCCTAAATGTTTTAAAACAGACAAAAGTAGTCTAGATAGCCACAAATAGTAGGAATGGCATCGTGAAGCCTGAAATGCGTTTTTTTTTATCCTCGTTATAGGTAACAGTAGTCATACATGATATTAAAAGTAACTCCTAAAAAGGCTAAGAAAAAAAAATTAATTCTATTAGCCATGTACAGTTTGAGTGTGTTTTTATCTTTCAAAGTTTATGAAAAAAAATTTAATAAAGAGTTTTATCATGCAATTCCACAGAAGAATCACTTTTGGATCCCTAAAGAACCTCTGAATGGGCGTTTCTTTAAAAGAACGATTTGCACCATGACGCAATCTGTTAAATTGATACTACAAACAATAGGGGGCAACATATCACTACAAAATTCACAGTCTCTGCTCCTCCATCTTCAGTTCCTACCAGTCTAGAAAAAAATGTTGCGAGTTCGGCAGCAAACTTCATCCTTTTACATGCCAGTAGCATCTCCAGCAGCGGAAAGCAGCATTAACATTAAATCTTGTTTTGCTTCTATTTACACCAATTCTTTTGTTTGCTGCTGAACATGCTTTTTTGCCAAGAGCAAGCAATGGTGGTCATTATAATGACTGCCTGCCAAGAGCTTCAGCCTTTATTGCATTTACTCTTTCTTTTAAAGGCGACCTGTCCTTAAATGATCTAATCAGAAGCAGGACCTTCAACATGATTGCCAAGAGGTTACATTATGCCATTGGGGCAGCCTTACTACTTGATCCTTTCATGTTGGACTGAATCAACTCAATGGTACAGTGACTGAGTGGGGCTAGTACAGTGGGGCTAGCTGTTAGCACTGTTAACACAGATATCTTTGACATAGCGTCAAAATGGTTATTTTCTCACATTCTGTTCCTAATTTCATTTTAGAACACTTTAAACTAAAACTGCTACATATTGCTCATTTGGAATGTTTCAAGTTTAAATATCACCACAAGGTAAACAAATAAACAATTTCCACATAACCACACATTCAAGATTAGGAGCTATTACTTAAAAACGTACTATATGAACATCAATTTTTTTTTCAACAGGCACAGAGCTTGAACTGGCAAATGCCCCCCAAAAAAACAAAAAATATATATGTTGGCATTTTTTACTTAGTTTTACTGTATCAAGCAGGTAGATAAAAGAGGTCCTCTCATCCCCTTACATATATACACACACATTTCACTGAAGGCATCATCATATAAAACATCCTATAATATCAGACAGAGCCCTTAACACAGTGGAATGCATTAAATACCACTTACTCAAACAATAACAAATGCGCTTTAACAATAACAGTCATGCATGCTTGCCTTAAACCACAAATGGACACTGTAAATTATTTTGACAGTAAAAGTGCAGAATATGGAACAAAGTATAACACTGCCTACATATAGTAATTATTTTTAGCTCTCAGTCTAGTAAAATATGCCATTGGGGAACGTTTACCCAGCAAACCCAGTGAACCTCGACATCTAAAAACACAGTTTAAGAAATTTTATAGCTGCAAAGCCAGAAAAGAATAACAGATAGCTGGAGAAAATGGCCTCGTATAACCAGTATTAAAACAGATGAGCATACACAAATAACCGTGCCAGGGCTTGTGCTGACATAGTTAAAAATGAAGAGGAATGAAACCGATGTAAAATTCTCTACATGCTGTTAATATTTTATGAGCAGCCGCTCTGACACTAGGCTGTATATCTCTAATTTGTGCGTAGCAGGCTGGGGGAAAAGGCAGAAAAAGCACAAGGCAAAAAAAAAAAAAAAAAAGAAGAAGAACTGCTGAAGGTAGGGAACAGGTGCTGAAAGATAGAGTGGGATAAAAAGAAGGGAAGAAGAAAGATTAAAAAAAGAAAGAATAAAAAAAGAGGAAAGAAAACCAACTGAGAAATGGAAAAAAAGCAATGTACTTGCAAGATGGAGGAGAAATTTTGTAGTCAGTGTGATACACAAAAGCACTTGAAATGGCCCATTTAACTGCGGCGGTATTGTAGTGCTTCCCCGACACCTCATTTGCATACACCATGATGGCTGAAGATGGATGGAAAAGATCAGAGTCATTGATACAAGCATTTTATCAAGGTTACGTTATCCTCCAAACTCTTAACCTCTCTTTATCTCTCTCATGCTGTCAGAATATGAAGTTATCCCATGATCTACTCCACGTAGCGAGGCATAAAAAGGAAAACAATTAGAAAACACAGTGGTGGTCTGATAAAATCATGAAAGCAGGATAATGATGATGCAATTCAAAGGGATTTTCATTTTCATTACAAAACACAACAAGGCTAGTAACAAATAGCTTTCAGCTTTCATTGCTATCGTTATAATAAATGCAACAGAAGACAGCAGGTGAAAGTGTAAAATTATGCTGAACGCCAAATCTATTACTGTTCCCCAAATGCTCCAACTTTGTCATTTTCACACAGCAGGTAAGAGCACATATGCTAGGGAACACAGTCTGTTTGAGCGTGTGTGTGTTGCAGAGAGAGAGAAGGAGGGAGAGAGGGAGGGGGAGAGAGCATGTGCATTAGGAATGAGTCAGAAGTTTAAAATAATAGAATAACCATGAAAAAAAAAAATCTATTAGCAAAGTTGAAAGTACTTCTCAGTGACATTATACATCCTCTTACTGAAGAACCATGACATGTCTGAACTCCATGTTTCACAAGTGGGTAGTGTAGACGGTCTGCGTCTTTTGTTTTGGCCAGAGGTTCTAATCTATTTAGTCCTGAGTACGGCAGCTGACTGATGGTACACAAGATAAGAAGTGCTTTAACACATAGAAGATTCTACAAAGAGCAGCTATAGCACATAAGAAGTGTTGTAGAGTACACTCTACTTGTACAAGTTAAATGGAATAAAACTTAGTGTTAGCTTTTAAAAAAAAAACAACAACAGTTTTGACGGACTACTTTCTCTGTTTGAATTTAAAGCCACATGATGATGGGTCACTGTCTCTGGTATGTTGTAGCCTATAGATCGAGTCCTACACTTTTTGGCGGATGCTGACTTGACTGAAATGCCCTTCTCTGGCGTGCATGAGTGAGAGTGTATACAGTGCCAGAGTGTGTGTTCTCTAATCTTGCTCATTCGCCACATGACTCATGCCTGTATTTCAGGCCACTGGTCATAAAAAATGCCACAGAGAGTGCAAGAGCGAGAGAGAGCAAGAGCGAGAGAGCTCAAAAGAAATAAATAATGAAAAATAAAGAAGGACAAAATAGGCAAAGAGAAGGCAGAGTAGAAGAAACAAAGGTATAAGGTAGGCCAGGAACAACGATAGAACAGACGATATGAAAGTGAGTCAGAAAGAAGAGACAAAGGGTATTGTGTCTTCACAGAGAAAGAGACCAATAGAGAATGTGTAAAATTAAACTATTATGTTGAATGGGAAGAAAAATCACTGACAATATTAAATAATACAAACAACAAAAAAAAAAATACAATACAAACAACTCTACGTGTCAACAGAAGTTTTTACTTGTTTATTGTATGCAGCTACTACACAAGCCTAAAATAGCCAAATTGGTTGACAAGTTATTGTGCTTCCTAGTGCTGGTTATTTGGTAGCTAATAAGCTACTAATAGGTTGTACTAGTACTAGTACTAGTAGTAGGTTGTTGTAGTAAGCAGTAGTAGTAGTAGTAGGAGTACTAGTAGTAGTAGCGGCTTGTAAAGGTACTAGTAGTAGTTGTAGGTACTACAATTACACACTACTCTGTTCTGTGTATACATACACTCAAAAATATGTCTTCAAGACACTGAATATTTTTGTTTTCCCTTTAGAGTAAAAATCTATGCCAAAAAAATATATATATATATATGCCAGCATACATATCCGACATTAGTCTGAACAGATCATGCACCTAAACTGACCCACATCCACAAAAGAACAATGCTTCATGTGGCACACTCATCTAGAGGCAAGCAATCATGACTTGTCATCTCAGGAGCGATGAAGTTCCAGTGGCTGACAGCTGGGTTTATTACCCAGAATGTTTGAGCAAGCAGTAAAAAGGGCACATTATACGGCCACAACCACTACTTTGCTTTCAGACTCTTTGACCGTGCAGCCTTGTTCTCCTGTGTGTTCATCCATTTCTTTCAGAATCTCTTTGAACACTTTTCTTTCTAATTTTGTTTGTACAGAAACATAATCCTGAATGTTTGAGGTTCAACTTCGAGTTGGATTCAGATAAAAGAATGAATTCCCATATAGATGGATATGTATCAGATTTCGGTACCACATACTAACATGTCTGACTGTGATTTTTTGCTGTTCACACTGTTACACACAACATGTCTGTACACACATGAAGAAAAAGATTAGACTTTAAAGTGCTGTGAACCGCCAATGCATGTATTTACGTGGTAACTATGTATGCAGTAACTTGCATTTGTCCAAGTTCAACCCAGCAATTGACATGGTGCTTGTGCTGAGTGCCAGCAGCTTAAATATTGATGAAATACATGATTACGTGACGAATAGGTGATTAAGTGACAGGTCTACCGTGAAGGATCATCTGGTGAACTTTTTCTATAGAAAAGCTTACATAGCCAGGATAATGGTTTTTGAGGAAAGGTTTTGAGTAAATCTTTAAAGCTATCTGAGCATAATCTACTATTCTGCTGACATTGGAATACCAAGAACAGGTAATGTCCTCCTAAAACTAGCTGAAACAAAACTATCAAAAAATCAACAAATTAGTAAATATAAATCTTTTCCTTTTCATAACTATAGTAAACCTGGTTGGCATGTGTAATCTTTTCCCACAGTGGAGTCCTGGAGTGATCTCCCAAAGGAAAAGCACATCTTCTTTCTTCCATAACCCTTCAGTGCGGAGCCCTTCAGCAGGACAATCACTGCTGAAGTGCTGAGTCGGCACTACAGTGAAGATGGCCACCATTTAGATAAAACTACCAGGACTTAACTGAGCATAACTACTGCTGGCCCAGGCTGTTTATGAACATGTACGAAGAAAAAGTAGCATCTAGTGCAGTATTTATGGTGATAGAGCCTACGAACCATTCAGTGTTAAATATAGAAGACTCACAAAGAGTCTGAAAATGAGCCAAATGCAATAGTAATTTGGGCCAATGTACGCCAATGGCGCCAGTAATTCAAGACGTTAAAACCTTTGAAGCCTTTTTGTAGCTGTGACATGAGAGGTTAAGTGTCTTAAAGAACTCCAGATCATGTTTTTGAAAGTTTAAAAGTTTCTAAAGATACTGGTCATATATGGAAACTACCCTGCAAAAAGGCTTGTTTTGAATGGCACATTTACACATATCCACCTATTTAGCAGTGCAGCCGACCCATTCATGACACAGTTATAACGAGTGTCAATCAAGATGGACTTTTCCCTTAAATAAAAATAAAAGTTGCTGACAGATCTAGGCTTCTCCGCCTTACTAAGATTAACCCAATTAGCAATATTTTCCAAGTAATTACAGAACAGCAAGCCCTATAAGTAAGACACTACTGCTACAATGTAGAACATGCCATTTGTTCTGACATCTTTTCCAGCCTGCCTAGTTATCAACTAAGTAGCGCATTGTAAACAAGAACCATGGTACCATGTAGAGAGGGTAAACACCAACTTAAATCATGCTAAATCAATATAGATTTTCGCTAAAGTAATATGTAAAGCTTGTCCACCTTCGCCAATGGAGAATGGAGGATGGAAAGTCCAATTTTTTTAGTCCAATTATCGAGAGTCTATAAACGACAACCAGCAGTGTCACACAGTGTCAAATTAAAACTATAGAAACAAAGAGCTGATTCAATTTTGGCCTATTACAGTATAATCTTTATAATCTTGGGGGCTACTGCTTTACTGGTCTTTAATCTTTTGAAGAATCAGGCTAAAATGTTCCTATAGCTCTGCTGCTCCTAGGCTGAAAACACTAGTCGGTATGGCATTCGTGCATGTGTGTGTGATGGGACTGCAGCCAAAAATGCTGCGCTCTTCTGCTCCCGAACATTTGTTTCCTTTTGGGGGGGCGCGAGGCTCCATGTGCTTCCTCAAAAAAAAAATGTTCCCCTGCCACCAGTGCCGTGTGCTGAGGGGCTATTTTAGGATCCCCACACAGACACCTGAGATTGGACACTTTCAGAGCCAAGCAGGCTGTTAATTGACGTAAGTTTTGGTAAAAATATCACAAACCACTGAGAACTTAATGCTATAGCTTTTTGGGTGGGCACAGGCAACAATTACACGGTCAGTTAAAAGTTTGGCAGAGCTTGTAGATTTTTTTCAATTATTTTTTGATAACAATAAAACAGCTAATTGCTATTTTAGTATATTTACATCAGTACTCAACTTCATGGTTATCAAAGTGTGTTCCTTAATATGAAGAACAGATTTTGCCTAAATAATGACTTAAACTGTTATTCCTCAAACTTTTTAAACAAAACACACAACGGATGGAACTCAACTACTTAATGCCTTATAGTCTGAACCAGTCAATTCTGTTCAGCAAACTTAATTGTGTTTCATAATTAATATGCAGTATGTAATACATTTGCCGGGCTGAAAACAAAGTCATTGTTTGGATTTTAACAAACAAATACTTATGAGCTTTTGATTAGATACTTACTGCAGTGATTAATGTTTCAACGTACAGCAATTCTTTTAACTCAAACTGATTTCTCAGTACTTAAACTACCATGTCGAAGGACATATATTGTCGTTATGGAAAAGATTAAAAAAAATTGGCCCGCATCAAGCAGAGAAAACAACTAAGAAGAAGCTGAAATTACTGGAATTTAGTTAAGAACTGTTTGATGCTTTATCAAAACCTGGAAGAACAGTGCTGAACTGCCAACTTTACAATACGAAATGTAGTTGGAAATAAAACAGGACTGACCATGATCACTTGAATGCTTGGTGAAGTCTAATGACAAGAAACTGACATTAGAACTCACAGCTCAGTTTAATACTTAAAGTAAGAGCATTTCCACACATGATCTGACAGGACGGGGCTAAACAGCTACGTGGCCATAAGAAAACCATTTGATACTGAGCTTAATTGAAGATCTTGAGTTGCTTGGGAGCATAAAGGACTCTGGAGCAATGGAAAGGTCATGTGGTTTTTTAGAGTGATAGGCGTGTCAGGGTAAGAAGCAAAGCAAATGAAGCAATGAACCCATCATGCATAGTTCCCACTGTACAAGCCTCTGACGGCAGAGTTATGATCTGAGCTGTTGCTTCAGTTGATCAGGTTTGGGCTCAGAAACATAATGTGGCAACAAAATGGAGTGAGCCGACTACCTAAATGTACTGAAAAAACAGGTTATTCTATCACTGATTTTTTTCTTCCCTGATTGCAAGAGTATATTCCAGTATGATAATGCCAAGATTCACTGGGCTCAAATTGTGAAAAAGTCATTTCCACACATGAACTGGCCGCCAGATTCCAGACCGTAACTCCATTCAAAGTCTTGAGGGTTTGCTGAAGAAGACTTTAAAGGTGCCATGGAATTCATTTTTTGAATGCATATTCAAAAAATATTAATGTTCTCTGAGGTCTACATAGACAATGTGTTACTTTGGTGGAAGTGAAAAATGCCAAGATGCGGTTTTACATGCCCATTTATGACCTTATGACGTGGCCCTAGAATAAAACAAGCTGTTTTGCCTTTTGTGGTGTGCTCATGAACATTCTGATGAGCATATTAAAACAGACACAGGCAGGAAAATAAAATGCATGTTGACAACACAAAGTGAATTCAAGTTGTGACTCACTATGAAACTTCCAGCTTAATATGATCTGATTTCAACCAGCAAAAAGTAGATAAAAATCACACAGCATGGCTGATACTTACAGGTTGCTATTGTGGTTGTGACGGGAATTGAGCTCTTCCTTGCTCTTCGCTGTGCAAAGTTTTAGTATTGTCCAAGGTTTAAGAAACTATCCAGAGTGAAATGTGCAGAGCAAACTAAAAACTCTGAAATAAAAGTATCCAAGATTCTTCTAAAGATGTAGGAGAGGGAAGTTACTGTTACTGCCAGTTGATTATCTAATTTTCCCTACCATAAATAGTGCCACAGCTACATTTTGCTGCCTGGGCATGCTGTTGATTTTAAGGTGGGATGGAATATTTGAATAACAAGCTGGCAAATAGGTCAATTTCAGCATCGTATGAAGATGAACATCATTCATGCTCCCTGACAGTTGATTGGAAATGGAACTGACATGTGCTGACATCACGGTGTATAATGTTTAGGTACTAAATTCTCCTTATTCGAGTATGATAATGTAATTACAGGTTTTCACTCTATGGCACCTTTAAATAGTGGTTTGACACTTCAAAAATCAAAAATCAACCCAAAAATTACAGCAACCCTGGACAGAAATAAATATTGCAACATTGCATACCATTGTCCAAACAATGCTGTGGTGAATATGTGCTGTAATGAAAGCTAATTGGATTGGGGGTTTTTTTTAGTTGTTTTTTTTTTTTTTTTTTGGGGGGGTTTTAAAAAGAACATCAGTTTTGGCAGCCAAAAAACAAATCTGGCAACCACTTTGAAAAGTGGTGTTCAGGCTTGCACATTGCCACTGTATCAATAACCCAGTCATCAAGCCAAACCCATTTGGCAGTGCCTGTGTGTGCTACGGACAGAACGTGTACAGAGATGACTGATTGCTCTAGTAAACGTTATTCCTCACGTACATTTTCCCCTCAACACAACAGGGAGACAGCCAGATATAATGAGAGACAGTGGCTTATTACCGCCATATATTAGCATGTCTAATTATGAGTGATTTGCATAGACAGGCAATTCTTATGGGACAGAAAAGGGAAAGAGAAAGAAATAAGTGGAGTGAGAAAGAAAGAGTATGAGGGTAAGGATGAGAGAGGGATGAAAGAGCCGATAAACTGAAAAAAAAATAAAAAGACATAATTAATAAATAAAAATTAGAGTAAGCATGAGAGAAATGAAAGATACTGCTAGTGAAAAAAAGAGAGAAAGCAAGAAAACGAAAAAAAGCAGAGTGAGAAAGTAAGACTGAGGGTGAAAGAGAAGGCATGAAGAGCATAAAAGAGAAAGAGAAACAGCAATAAAACAGAGAAATAAGGGCAGTGAGTAAAGAAGCAATTAAGCAAGGGTGAAAAAACAGGAGAAGAAAGAAAGCAGAATCTTAAAAAGTGATGGTTTAGTCTTACTTCATGATATTGCACCATATAATAAAGCTAAAATAGTTTACACATTTAAGATTTCAGGTCAGTGCACCTAAATAAATAAAAATAAATAAATAAAACGCAGACATTATCCAAATCAGCCTGGTGACATCACATCTGGATTTGATGATATACATCAAACAGCTGGTCCTACAGTAAGAGTTTTCCCAGTTTCACTCAGGTTTAAAAAATGCCAGCTTTGGAGAAAATGGTGTGTGTGTTTGACAATGAGAGGTTATTGTTAAATCTGGAGCAAAACTGCATTTATTTAACTTTGCTTCAATGTATGTAAGGTACATTCTTAAAAACGCTAAAAAGAGGCTGCTTTGAGGAATGCCGCAGAAGAACTATTCTGTGTTCCCTCAGGAACCTTTTAATGTATGGTTCTTTAGATAATCATTTTTGTGTGAGCGTGAAGAGCTCCCATATCATGGAAATCCACATGTTCTTCACATTCTCCTCTATTTTTGAATTTCCTGTTTCTGCTAAACCCCTGCACGTTTACACAGTTAAATTTCCTCCTTTTTTAATGAGGTACTATAACAAAACACAACAGCCAATCAGAACAGAGCTCATTTACATATCAGTCTTGCAGGGACAGTAACAGACATATCCTGCTTAATTCTTAAGGATTTTTGCTTGAAAATGGCCATATAAACACGAATCACTTTTTTAGTACAAAGAACTGCACAAACCAAGTGGACCTCATGGAAAACTGAAGGACCCTTTGAAGAATAACAACTTTGGATAAATTATGTGTGGGTGTTTGCCACTATAGTGCCACTATAACAGATATTTTAAAAAAATGGCAATATTTCTATAGCAGCAGTAGCTGCAGCATAGTGCATTTCAACATGTTTGTTTCAGACAGACAGACAGGTCAAAAGGAGCGTTTTAATAGTGTTAAATATCAGATGCAAATGAAAAGAGAAAATATATCATGGCTGTAATGTGGCCTGAAGGGAGAGGGGCACATGGTTCGGAATGAAGGGAGAGAGGGAGTACAGTGATGTATGGAGGAGGTGGATGAGAGATGAAAAGCGTAGCAAGAAGGAAGCAGGGAGGGATAGAGGGAGGAGAGGAAAGAAAGGAGGTGGGGGGGAGACGTGTGGGGTGTCCTGCCAGACTCCTAAAAGCCCAGGGCAAAAGTGGAATAAATGTTGATTAGTGTTGATTTTGTCCAACGAGCACCCGGCAACTGACAGTGCGACTAAGCTGCAGCGAAAGGCAGCCATTAATCTTAGTCTGGTTTAAGTTGTGTATATTAATTTGTGTCATTTCCACTACCTCTCTCTCTCTTTCTCTCCGCCCCCCACCATGCGAGTCTCTTGCTCTTGCTCCCTCTTTCCTGCCATCTTCCTCGCTCTCTCCCCATTCTCTGTCTTTTTTCTTTCCCATTCTCTCTCACTCCTTCTCTTTCCATTTTTTCCTTGTTTTTCGCTTTTTCTCTCTATGTCTGTCTCCCTCCTCTCTGTCTCTTTCTCTCTCTCTCATTCTCTATTTTCCCTGTTAAGTCTCCTAGTCTCTTTCCCTCCCTCTCTTCCTTAATCTTTTGTGCGAGTGTGTGTGAGGGCTTCAGCATGCCTGTTGGTGGTGCGTACTCAAAGCAGTGGGGGATAAGAGAGGAAATGAGATTCCAAAACCTTGCATTAAAGAAAATGAACTCCTAACGGCAAACGTTTATTTTTTTAAAGGGATGTTACAAATTTGCAGATTTGATTAAAGTCATATCGTATTATGACTGTGAGGGTTAAAAAGCATGCTTCTTACAGGGGAAAAAAAACAGAAAGGAGCTGCTGGTGGAGGTTTATGAAAAAGGAGCTGAAAGCAAAAGCAAGCAGAATGATAACATCTCCAGTGTGTCTGTGTCTGATGTGCTGAACACTGTGTCTTGCTAATGTGGAGCCAGCAGCAGCGGCAGCGGCACCCATGAAGCTGATAACAAACCCAACCTGCCACTGATCTACACAACTCTATATGTGTGGCTGTTCCCTGCCCAAGAATGGTTTTTATTACAGTTCATGTGAAAAATAAGCAGAGGGCATCCAGAACAGGTTTATAATATACAGTTTGCAGCAGGTCAAACAAAAAGCACAAATGATCATATTCATTTGGGCACATAATTGTTTTAAAAAGCGTCACACATATGTTTCCATTCGACCAATGCTTTAAACTGATATTCCATTATGCTTTTATTGTACTTCAATGATTAAATGTTTGAATACCACAGGTCAAATGAGATGCTTTGTTGATTTCCAAGTGAGAATATGTTAACAAATCCTCTATTTTCTATCCCATATGGTCAAATCAACAAAAAAAAATATACAGCATTTTCAGCTAATTCTATTTGTTCACTGACCGGGACTAGATTACACACCTGAAAACTAACTGGCACCCTAAATGAAATATAAGGAGTCAATGTTTAGTTGGAAACGTGGTCTTTTCATTTTTTTAAGGAATGACATGGCATGGCACTTTAATTTGTATGTTAATAAACTTGACTCTAATTTTGAGTAAATATACAAAGAAATAAACAAATATAAAACATACAAGCAAAAACAAAAAAGCAATTATTTAACTGACAGAAACTTAGCAGGTGAAGAATTCTATGACTGATGTTGGCTTACAGAGAAAAAGGCCTTGTCTGAAACATGCTGGGGATATTTTAGTAAGCCCTATTTACACCACCACAGGATGCAAAAATGGTTCTTAGCAGTGGAGAGGAAATGTGTCTATCAACGTTCCTTCCTTTCAAACACTGCATGTCATGGTTCCTTTCAACACACACTCTGACAGCTTCATCCATGTGCACAGCTCGATCAATTGCACCAAAAACTTGATGTCATAGTTAATTACCAAATAGTATTACAGTTAAATTTCAGCAATTTAGCTTCTTAATATGATTAACATGTCTCAATTAGGCCACTGACAATTTGCATAATTCATAAGGTAATGTGATTGTGCTCTGGTGTACACTCTGAGATAACAATATGCTAAATGCTCTCAGTCTCTCCTGACACCCATCTCTGTGAATGCTGCTATGCGCTAAGCTAATCTCATCTTTTTTATTAACAGGGAAAAACATGACCTGTTTAGGCCGTTTCTAAAAATGCACACTTTTTACAATGTGTATACATATCGTCTATTTGGGTGTGTGGGTGTGTGTGTGTGTGTTATATGTGTGTGTGTTGGTCTATTATGCGCAGAATTAGGCTTTAGTGTTTCCGCTTGAAGGATAATTAGCCAGTGCGACTGAGGAAACAGCTGTGATTCCCAGCTCTCTCTCTTTTTCTTTCTTTCCTCGGAGGGCTTGCTGCATCAGCATGGTGGAGAATGAGGAGAAGAAAGACAAAAGGTGCCCAACATTAGCATTAGCATCGGCCCTGGCCCTGCTGTGTGTGTGTGTGTGTGTGTGTGTGTGTGTCTCAATGCTGTTTCTGACCAGACACAAACACGCTCAGTATTGACAGAATGTAAAATAAACGGTTTCGGGCCACCAGTTTACAGCACTGTGGCTCCGACCCACAGAAATCAAACACCTGAACTGACAGCAGGGAGTTTACGTAAGAGGGAAGGTCAGAATGCCTTCAGTAGGCCAGGGTTGGGCCTACTCTTTTACTCCACTCCATGGAAAAAAGACACTTATAAATGTTACCTGCAAGTAGGTGTGATATCGCAAAATATCCCATCATGATATTTAAAGATGCTTTCACTATGCACGATATACATAATGATAATTTTACATACAATGCAAATTGAGTGCTACAATAAAACCAGTGCACATACATACTGTGCTCCAATTTATGCTGTCTTTGCTTTGAAACTTGCTGCTGGCCAGTGTTCTTTAAGCACTGACAATATGCATGACATGCCAGGAAAGGCATGATGTTTATTTCAATTAAATTGATAACAGTAATATATAATTATTTCCACATAAGGACCCACAGTAATTCTTCCTTCTTATATCTATCAAATGGAAAGGTATATAATTTGGACCATTTAGTGCAATCAATGAACAGTTCACACAATATAAATATACTCATAGACCTTATATTCTTCAAATAACTTTTTTATAGCTTTATATAACAAAGCATTTATAATGGTTACTACATTAATAGCTGAATAATAAGCCTACTGTTTAAGGGTTACTTAAATGCCATGAATTCATTGGAATGTATGGAAAAATATTATAAAGTGACATTTGGTTATTTTGGTGTGTTAACACCATTTCCATGTCTTGTTAAATATTTATTCTTTTTTTAAGGAATCATTTGTATTTTGGAGAAGAAAAAGTACTTTATACTTTCAGCCTCATGTTTACACATAGCATAATCCCACATGGCATTTCACCCAAGTCAGCTTGTCCTTGTTACCTAAAAAATAACTTGCATATTATTTTCATAGTAGCTTCTGAATAATCCATAGTAGCTACTGAATAACAAGCCTTGAGATTAATAGCGGTATAATACGTTTGTAGTTTAAGGTGTTAAACATACACCATGAAATCAAAGTCAAGGAATTTGATGTGGAATTTGGTAAATATCTGCTGAGGTGCGGAAAAATAGTAAATGTAAATATTAACACATTATCACTAGCTTAACAGCTGAATCCAAGTTATAATTTTCAAAAACTCCTGTGGATTCTGGAAGCCCATCCAAAAGCACTGTGCTTTACTTTGGCCCAGCACCACATTGACAGCCACAGTTTCAAACCCACCATGATGAAATCATGCAGCATATTGCATTTCTTCAAGCATTCCTGCTTGTCCTTGTTACCGCCACCTCGTCCCAAAGGCAAAACGAAGCAGCTTTATGGTGGTGCTGACTGAGAGGGGCTGGCTAAAATGATTTACTCCAGCCGTAATGAGCTATAGAGCAGTAACTGTATACTGCGACTGCTGCTGTGTTTAGCGAAAGGGAGCAGGACAGGAATCCCAGCGGACTTCCACAACTGCGTGCACACACACACACACACTCTCTCTCTCTTTCTCTCTCTCTCTCTCTCTCTCTACATATCTCTGGCTCGTTTCACTCTTGTCAAATATTCCTCGCCTGCCCTCTCCTCACCCCATTCTCACCCTTCAAAAAAATAACATTACATCACCCCACAACTCAACTTTTATAAATGGGTCGTCCCCACAGGCGTGAAACCTTATGCTAGTCAAACACACAGCGCAAGAAAAGTGGCTCTTTGTTGAACGAGCATAGAAAAAAGTCGACATATCTCGTTTAGAGAGAGATAAGCTAAACACCAGAGGACTGGTGTAGTTTGACACAGGTTTATAACATTGAGATTAATTAAAATTGTAAGATGTTTACGGTGATCAAATCAGCTCCATTTCATTTTCAATCTCTTGGTTTTGACGTTTGTTTAGGTTCCACTGTCAGGAACCAAAGACAGGACTTGATTATTAAAAAAGTCCACATGGGAAGAATGAAAGGAGGAAAGAAAGAATTGATTTAGTACAAAACGTCCGTCTATGAAAGTTAACTGGGAAAAAACTAAATACGTTAACAGATTTCGTAAAGGCTTCACTTAGGAAAGAAAAAAGAGAATTAGAAAGGCCTATAAAGCAAAAAAAAAAAACAAACAAAAAAAAATATTTTATGTTATAAAGACTGCACTGTTAGCTAAAAGAATTTTATGATTCCATGGTTCTACGACATAACCATTTTAAAGGCTCTTTAAATAACAATATACACACACACACACAACAGGTTCTCCTCTATAGAAAATACACACAATACTATTAAAACAACAACAACAACAACAACAACAACAACAACAACAACAACAACAACGGCTAAACAATACTGATAGTAACAACTGATCATCACCATGTTGTGGAGGCAACTGTGGCATGTCTACAAATGCAAAAAATAATGCTGCTGGTTCTGTACATAGCCACTGGCTTTACTAAACAACCCTTAAAGAAGTCCTTTTTTAGAGTGTATTTGTATTGCATTTGCACCAATACAACAGACACTGACAAAAATATTGCAGTTCTAGCATTTAGTTTTTTCCCCTTTCATAGCTTCATAGGTTCAAGGTAGTGTCAGAGAACAGCCGGTGACATTAGGCAATTGGATGCCATGACACCATTCTTAAGTGTGTGGAGATCCAAGCATTTATCTCTTTGAGACTAGTTTCCATGTGTCAAAAGCTGAGGTGAAACCAATGACACACGCGCACATACACAAACACAAACACACACACACACACACACACACACACACACACACACACACACACATACAGACAGACACACACAGGAGGAAAAAAAGAAATCAGCACTTTCTCCTTTCAAGTACAAGCTTGGGTTATGTCATCGCCTTGTCTTGTGTGGGGTAATGAATGTGTGCGAGTTTGTGTCCCTGAGTGTGTGTGTTTTGTACATTTAAGGTAACTTACAGGACAAACAAAGGTTTAAGGTAATAAGAATATAATGTGGAACATACCACACACTCTCTCACTCACACACAAACACTACATATATATGACCCCTTGTCCTGAGATTGTATGAAAACAAGTGCGTCTGTGTGTTTGTGTGTGTGTGCACACAGGGGTGGAATTGTCAGTGTATTTTTGGAAAGCCTTGCTGGGACAGCTCCTCTCCAGCTCCACTTAGAGGTGCATGCTCCGGGGATTAGAAACACTCTGACAAGACATGGCCATTGTTTTCACCGCAGTTTTTACCAGCTGACCTTTCTCCTCCCCTTCATAACACTGTTCTCACAGTGCGACACAAGAAGATGGCATTCAACACAAGGTTCAAACAGGGTTAATATAATAACTATATTTCTCTACCAGACTTGCAAGTTAAGGGACAGGACCAAGTACATTAAGTGGGAAAATTTTGTAACCTACAAATAAATGTGACTGTGGTGTTTGCATGGGTGGTTTTTGGTACTTATTCTAACTTAAAATGTAGAACTGTTAAAAAGTGTCTTATTTATTCATTCACATAAATATGCACCGAAATATGCACTGAGACTGCAGTCTCTCTCTTTCTCTCTTACACTCTCTCTCTCTCTCTCACTCTCTCACTCTCTCACTCTCTCACTCTCTCACACACACACACACGCGCACACAGAGAGAAAGAGAAAGAGAAAAGGACACAAATCCCTTATAAAATACCACTCTCTTTATGGGGATGAGAGTGAAAATATGCCAGGAATAAAAGCTAGCAGTTAAGAAATAGACCAAAAGAAAGAAAAGGAGTGTCCATGTAAATACATCACCCAAACTTAAAATGAAGTGTTCCTTCCACCTTCTGTCCTCCCTGTGAATGATTAGATTTCTCTGGATCTTTACAATCACTACTTATCCTGACTAAAAAGAAAGAAGCAATGAACACAAAGAAAAAAACAAAGTAGAGGTCAAAAGGTCAGGCCATGCCAGAGGACCACGTATATACCACATACTACCCTGGAGGAGCTGACTGCTACCCTGAGACGCAAGTTGGGGGGTAAACACACACACACACTCCTCAAACTGAGCCAACACTGACTGGATTAACCAAAGCTCAATATAACAACTTAAACAACATTCCTATTTTTTCCTTTAAATATTCTGTATTCACTTTATTTTTATATATTAAAAAAAAGTATATTTTCCTAACTGATCCTAATTTATAATTTGTCTAAATGTACCACACATCCAGCTAACCAGCTAAAAGCCTGAAACATTTATGGGCTGCAAACATGTAAAAAACTATTGTACAAATGCAAAACACATTACAGAACGTTCAGTCCTAATAGCTTAATTATAATGCTAATGCTATCTTGGACCATCGCAACCAAGGTCACATGTAGTTAATGAAAACATGTAAATGCATCGGCAGAATACCATTTACAGCTTTAATGTAAAAAATGTTACAGCTCTACTATATAGTTGTCTTTTTTTTTTAGCAGCACCGGTAATAAGAATCTTAAATAGAGTAAATAAATAATGACTAAACTCTGCAGACTGGCATTTGTATTATAGTCTATGTACTTGCGCTGTTATAATCTATGTACTTGCAGCAGCATACTAAGCGACACTGACATGAACACAGCTACCAGTCAACCTTCCTCATCATTTACATACACTTACAGACACAGAAAACAGAACAGACAGCTTAACAAAGCATGTACCACTTTTGATCACCGCAAGATAAGTGTCTTTTTGCACAAACGTAAGAATGAAAGCCTGATGGGGACAGGATACAGTACTATAAAACATGCTGCTGGGCTGTCTTTTTCCCCATTTTATGCAGATGCCTTAATCGTCACTAATTATACATTTTGGTAATCCACTGAAAATTAAACTAATGATTATATTAATTCTTTTTAGATTTTAATGTGGATAAAATATCACACTCTGAATGCTACAATGCAAGCTCACAAATATCTTCACTGAAAGGCAATATACATACTGTAGTTGTAACATACATCAACAACAGTAGCATCTGACTCTTGTCATTCTTGTCTTAATTCCAAGAAGCAAAAAAGGCTTAAGCATAATTCTGCGATAATATACTGTAATGTAAGTTGCCCTTACACTACGTGTAAACCAGTGACTGACTACACATAACATTTCAGCACTTCAATGTGTATATTTATTGAAGATGAAATAAAAGAAATCACCCCAAAATTCCTTGTAAATCCATGTCCATAACAATTAATAAACAAATCTAAAACAGCTGGACACTCAAGCAAGCTGAAGGATAACCTGTAGACAAAACACAGATAGGCTTCTTTACTTTTTCCCTCCTCAGCAGTCTCTCTGACAAAGTCAAAACTAGACAAGATATTAACTAAATATTTTAGCCAGCCTAAGCTTCGTAGAGGAGCAGGGGCAGTGGGATTCCCCTGAAGGATTTTTTATCCAGTTATACACAAAGCAGCCAAACCAAACATACTCCACGGAGAGAGCCAAACAAACACACCTTAAAATCTAAACCTTCTTAAAACCTCACACCATCACTCCGACTGTGTACCTGCATGACACATGTGCATATGGGGGTGAAAAGGGGTCTAGTGTTTACCTATGTGTCGGGTTGGGTACCATTCGGAATTGACCCTCTGATACCTCCCAATCCCCAAAACATTCAGAAGCTGATAGTTTATGGGGGGAAAAGAAACTGCAGCACTGAAATGAAATTAAACTTTATTTGTGTAAATAACAGTCTATATTACACATTATATCTATTTAGCAAAATTATACTTTCAGCTAGTCAGTTAAATAACAGGGCTTAGCACGCTTGGAATGTTGCTAGTCAAGTGTGGCAAACATGCTTATAAGATAATAGATAATAGCAAAGTAATTTGGTACAGCATGACAAAAGTAGCCTTTAACACAAAGCTATAGGTTAGATAGTTTATTAAATAAACAAAGTTTAGAAGTTCTATTTAGTTAGAGAAAAAGCAAAAATAATTAGCTAGCTAGGCAAATCATGCAGCTTAATTTGCTTGCTGTGTAACTAGTCTAGCACAGCAAATATGCAAATAAGATGGAACTGGACAAAGCAAAAAGAATTCAGTTCTAACAGAATCAAACCAACTTTCTCCCAATTACGAAAACAACTCGCTGTACAATACTCGACGCTAAAAGACATAATGCACTGAGTTTCCTAATGTACATCTGCAGAAAAATACATTACATCAACACAATTATTACCAAGCGTAAACTGTAGGACGAAATTCTGTTTCATGTGGAAAAGCTGTTCACAATTAAATTAAATACATTCAACAATTTGGTTCGTGAGAAAGAAAGGTAGAGTAGAGCGGTCTGAAACGGATGCAAGCAACAGTGTGCTCCACATGAGCTCGAACTTTGAATGAACCCGAAGAAACGTCAGGGAGTGAAACCTCCATGCATAACTGCATCCCTCACACCCCCGGCACCCTTATGCTGGACAAAAAGAGAAGAGGAAAAAGTCAACAGGCCACAAAGCCCCCCTGCTTTTCTGCGGCTGCAGTCGTTTCAGCACCATGTGGATGAGGGGCTGCAGAGGGGGTCCGACTCATCCGACTTCAATGAAAACATCCTGCCAGGGCAGCGTGGCAGTGGAGGAGAGAGAAAGAACAAACGGAGGACTGAGAGCCACCCACAGCTTCACAACTGGAAAAAGAGCAGTCAGAGAGACTCTGGAGATTTTGAGGGAAAAAAAAAGATATATCTCCTTTATCCTTCATTTTTTTCTGTTTTATTTCATGCACTAATGACTGTGAAACACACAAGAACCGTTTTCACATCAAACTGCAGGGAGATAGCATCTCAATATCTCACAGTCGCCAAATTCAGTGCAGTTTGCTTTCCTCAGTGCTCCGAGAGGTGAAAATAACTCTATATGGCAATATCAGAAGGAACAAAAAAAAAGAAGAAAAAGAAGTAGCAGGAAAATTCTACAAAGCTGTAATATTTTAGCTATCCGTCCAGTTTGTCAATACAGAAATGACACACACCACAACACGAATTAACCTGCAGATATTTCTGCATCTCTGACAGTCCCCAAAAATGATTAAACACATGCACGCACACGCACACACACGCGCACACACACACACTCTGAGGAAACCCCACACCTGGTAATTTAAGCCCACCATGCTGGATTTCATTAAACACTTAAAATCAGGCAGGAAAATTTCACTGCAGCCAGTGACCGCAGCATTCTGTTCAGTTCAGCGAGCTATACTTAAAATATATAGATTGCAAAAGGGGGACGACACCAAAATACGTGGTACAAAGACATCAACAAAGAAGTGAGCCAGTGAGCTTATGTCTGCGCATAAGGAGAGACTTTCAGAAAGAGACTGACGAGCAGGTGAGGTGGTAAATACAGGGTGGAGAAGACTTAAATGTGAAAATCAGACAGACTTAAACAAAACCAAGAAGCAAGACTTGTCTATTCTCTGAAAGCAATCTACTGCTTCATGCGAGTAGTGCACAGAGTGTACAATGCTTGAACTTAAACATGTAAAAAGAACGAATGAAAGAAAGGTTGTAAACTCTCAGTAGAACCAGCCCTTTGTCCATTTTTCCCAATTTACATACATTAGCACCAACTTCAAAGTGGACCTATATTTGTTTGTGTGCGTTTACTAACAGCCATACATGGTCACAGACATTGTCACAGACACATGAAATATTTATTAAGTGTAATTTGAGAGTATAGTTTTCTGGAAGCCAAATAAACACTGCGCATTCCTGACAATCAATCAGATAGGCTACATATCTGACAGTATTGCCCCATAAATATAAAATGTTGAGTGAATACTGTTACTGTGTTGAATTAGCTCATTACAAATGGTGAAATGATATGTTAATCTGATCTCTTTTAGATTTGAAATACAAAAGAATGAAACTGTTTAAGTAGAAAAAGTAACATATTTGATTAAACATGACTGACCTGTTTTCTCCTTGATTTCACACAAAACATTAAAAAGTGCAGGCTTCATCCTGTGACAGTTCAGTGCGTGCTTCCTAAAAAAAAAAATAAAAGGGGGGTATTGTTTGTCTTGTCTTTAAAAGCAATTTTTGGAAAAACACATGTCTGTTTATTTCACTATTCAGTATATTAACTAACAAACCAACAACAAATCTAGACCAGTTGCTGGATGATTGTTTTATTGTTGTTGTTTGCGGTCGTGCCAGCTTCATCTAGTATATTTTGTTCTGAAAAAAAAAAAACCTTTGAGAAAAAAAAAAAAATCACTAAAGGGCAAATGATCAACTTTGCTGCGCAGTACATTACCAAATAACATAAAAGTGCATTTAGACCAGCTATTTCTGATATTATTATTAATTATTATTGTTTTATAGTAAGATCACAAACTAGCCAGCAACGGACCATTCACCTTATATGTGGTGGAAAAAGGATCAATTTTGCTTTATTAAATGTTACAGTTTCCGCGGGAGAACACAATAGTTCCCTTATGAACACTGTAGTCCAGCTAAGGCTGCAAAGGAGGTTATGAGTGAGCTTGTTGCTCAGTTTCAACGTTGTCAGTTAAATCACATCTTGGCTGAACTGTTTGTCTCCTTCGGTGTGGAGTTGGGGATTAAATGTCAGAAAATACAGCACTGTTGTCTATCGCCTGCCATTGCTGCACACAGTAAACCTCCCTGACAACACGGACAAGAGAAATTATGTTACAGATCAATTTGTGGTCGGATGCCTTGTCAATAAATTGTCACGCAGATAATCAAGACTTCACCTGGTAGCAATACAGTGACTGTACTTCTGTCTATCCTTAATAAACTCAAAACATTTATAATTTCACAGGATATTGAAATTGTATAGAACAGTCACATGGGTAACACTCAACAGAAAATAAATGTCAGTCTATCTGTCTAAATACTTCACTTCAATAGGTGAATTTTATTTTTTGTGTGAAGTGAAGAAATAAAGCACACTGATTATACAGAGCCATCGTCCATTCATTCAAATCTGCTTTTACATTTACAGCTACAAACTGTGTAAAACGGTTTACATTAACCACTTCAGTTGGTTAATCATACATTTAACAAATGTTTTTTTTTCTTAAAAAAATAATAATGCCAGCCCACTTCTATACGCATGTTTTTAGCAGTTGAACTTGCTACACGATGCATAATTTGCTAGTCAGGCAGATTCATGGTGTAACTGTAAATAACAGTATGCAATTAATATACAGCAGAATATGAAGGCTGAATATAAACACGAGGTACCACATTCCATTGTAGTTCATCTTTAAACCCACCTGGCCTGTGCTTCGTCCAGACTTTGGTCCGTAATGGTCATAATTTGCTGTAAAATGTCTCCAATGTCCTGTTTTCTTCCATCGCCGTCGGTTCCCCCGGTTCCCTCCTGCATGTGCTGGGGCAGGCCGGGGTGCCCCGCCATCCCTACGCCCGCATGAGAGTGCATCAACCGCGGCTGCTCGTCCATCCTCCTCCCGGTCGATTCGAGACGAACGTGTGTCTGTGTGTGTGTGTGTGCTGCACCACCGCTTCTTCTTCTCACAGACAAGAACCAAAACCTGAAAAGCACAGAAAATGTTCGCCTAGCTCTCGAACAGTCTGACTCGCTTAGTCAGTCTTCGCCACGGTCGAAGTGGGAAAATAAAAACACGTATATTCTTTCTCTCCTTCTCCTCCAGTGGGAGCTGGATATGAAATCTGAGCTGATTCTTTTAATGCCTTGACCTGCTGTAGACAAGCGAAAGGAGAGTTAAATCGCGGCAAACACTTCAGCTGTCAAAAGGCGTGTTTCTCTTCCCTGACTGTTTCGGTAAGCCGTTCTCCAGTGAAATGCGGCGTTAGTCGTTTGCTGTGGGTCTGGAGTCCCTTCAGCAGCGGCAGCTTTTCCTTACCCGCTCCATCCTCCAGCTTTTGTTAGCAGCGGCTAACGGTGCATTAGCAACGACTACGAAGTGCAACCCCGCCCACGTAGTTGTTGATTGGACAGTTGCTGATTTCGGCCCTCCTACAGGTGTTCAAGGCGCCTTAGCAGCGGCTACGAAGAGCAAACTCCGCCCAGGCTTCAAGTGATTGGTGCTAACGGAATGTTAGCAACGGCTGCTATACAAAAATCAGACTACTATATAAAACTTATACTTTTTATTTCATTTTGTAGTTTATATGTACTTGTCATTAATACTTTCTCCTCTACTCTGTATCACTATACATTTTATTCACGTACTATATACTTTACTGCTTCTGCATCTGCAACCAAAACAAATATCTTGGAAGTCAGACATAACCTTGCTTGTCTGTAAACTCTCCTATCAAGCACCTTCAATCTTGCATACTAAAGTTTTCATTAAAAAAACAAAAAAAGAAAGAAATAGCCAAATACTGTTTTGGTGTTTGTTTGTTTATGAAATGCATCTGTCTACATGATTTTGTGAAAAAATACCACCTGTAAAATTCTTTAACTTGTATAAAGATTTGATGAGGAACAGAATACATGTAATCTCATTCTGTATTGCTTTAAAGCATATCTTACTTTAGAAGCATGGATTTCACATGAATATGAATTATAAAAAGAAAACGTTCTTCCAATAAATCCTTAGATTGTTGGCTTTTTGAAGCTAATGCCAAAACTTACATCCCTGGTGACAGAAGTCTGGAGAATACTGACTCAAATCTGAGCCCATGGTGTCTGAGTGACTGATGTTTCATTGAGATTAATATGAAATCTGAGCTAAAATGGCTCAAATTCTGTGTATAAATGACCATGTTCATGGGTGCTGTAAGCAGAGGGACACTTCTGGGGTGGCAGCTAGAGCACTGATGGATCGAAGCTCAACTCAAAATAAATAATGGCGTCTGACAAGTGAGGTCTGCTTCAGTTTCCCCTCTGACCAGGGGAAGCCCTCCATTTTCTCTTCAAGACTCCATTTCATTTTCCAACCTGGTGCCAAAAAGTAGATTTATTTCACCAGAGTCCTATCAAAACAATCAACTTATCCTTTATTTATTTAAGTTATAACTAAGAAAGTTCAGGAGAACACAGAAAAAAGACAAACAGTGCACTTTGTATTTCCATCACAGGAGGAGGCACCCTAATGCCAAAAAAGTAACAACACAGCTTTTTTAAAACTCTAAATGTTATTAAAAGGCTCCAGATCATGGAAAGTCAAATTTTCCATTTTAATTTTTTGAGTCTTATATACAACAGCCTGTTTTATTCTTTATTCAGCAGGAGAACGAAGGGTTATATAAAATGAGTAATGACAATAATTAATTATTATAATTAATGATTAATTTATAAACAATTCCACACACACACAAGGGAACCTTGTAGAAAATGAGCCATTTAAAAAGCTTGACCTAACATAAAAGCTCCCAGATTGATGAAAAGATGGGACAATCATTACTATTAATGTGACAGATACAATTATTAGCCAATACAGTCATTTCTGAAGGAGAGGAAAAAAGTGAGCATAAGTAGCCATCAGTCATGAAACAAACAAACAAAAACAATAGTAAACAAAAAAAAGAAAACATATGTAAGTAGTGATCATAAATAGATTTTAAACATTAATTTTACTCATAATATGCAATAATATACAGAAAAGGGCAAAGTAGTATTACTGACAAGCAGAAGAAGAGTAGGCTGTCCTTATATTTCAGATGAATTCTGTTTAATTTTTTATATCAAACCTTACAATCAAACTCAGAGTCTCCAGACACTACAACACCGCAAGCCCATTTTCATAAATTCTGCTACATGGCGCGTGAGATCGTTGTTTTATTCTGGTGCACAATACAGCGACTTTGCTTTTTTTCTCCTTTTTTTCTCAGGTATGTTGGAGAACCATGCTTGGCTGGCTTTGGCTGGGTCGTCCTAATGTAAGCCGGTGACCCATGGTGCGCAGCCAAGCAGCAGGGCCTGAGTGTGTGTGGCCAGGCTGAAAAGTGCCCTTCAGGCCCAGAGACTCCTCTACTCTGCTGCTCCTGCCACAGGGGGCTACAGGAGGGGGCGGGGGAGGGCAGGAGTACACACACACATAGATATTCGACTCAGTCTACATGATTGAAATGTGTCTATTTTGTTGAGCAGAGTAGTTTGGTCTGTGACACAATCATGCTCTGTGACACAGTGTTAACCCCTTAACAGACTAAAAATAGTGCTGCATGAAATTCCTTTCATTTAGTCCATTGATTGGACAAATGCAGCACATAGAGATCAGGTTAAAAACAGTAGAGTATTCATTAAATAACAATCACATTGTTTTCAGTGTTCTTACTGAATAAGTCTTAGATAGGCTAATAGACCAGAGTGTTAGACTCAGGGATGTGTTTTTTTCTATTTGGGGAAATTAAACTATTTTGAAAGGAAAGGTAGTTTCACTGTTACACATGTTAATTATAATACTTCTTCATGCTCAGTAAAGTAGTAACGGACCAGTTAACAAAAAGTCAATCACAGATCAGTGCATTTAAAACAGCACCCTAGATGTTTAATCTAACATGACTGCACATGTATTTAGACTTTTAAAAGTTAGAACGCCTTGTCATATAATAATAGCTTTTTGGTAATAGTTAACTAAATGATATCATTCACAACCTTATACTGATATTTATAGTTGTTTATTCCAACAAGTGCCAGTTATCACACAACGTGTCATAAAAAGGTCAAACAACTTTGAAATTGAAATAAGCAGCTTTTGTGACAACTGATGCTTGGCGGAAGGAGACTTTCTAAATGTTTATGTAGGTTTATGTCACTTGTCACATAGTCTTACCAATGTGGCTTTCAGTGGTGTTGCTTTTTTTTTCAATAATAGCTTGTAGCTTGCCAGTGTAGATTGAAATAAGGTACTTTTGACCAGAGGTGTATCTGTAGTCATGTCCTGGAGCAGACTGATTTAATCCTGTTCTTCCATTGCAATAGTGCAGTGTGTGTCTTTACCTAGCAGTGTCTAGCAGTGGTGTGTTTGCTGAAAAGCTGCAGCTTTGTGGGACCGGCTGTGCCATCTGCTAAGTGTTGGTCTAATGAGAATACCTGAGGGAACAGCAGGCATCCACACACCGGCCAAACATCTGCCCAGTCCAGATCCAGGCAACATACAGTCACTCAGCTAAAAACCCACACACACACCTACACAATCTACAAAACATTCATCATTAACGATTTTAGACGGAGATAGTACTTTCACATTGATTAACCCCTTAAATGACCAGGACCAAATAATTACTTAAAGTCCCTGTCTTTTGTTAGTAAAGATCTGGCAAAGAGAAAGTGTTTACAAGGGTTATTTTCAATAGATATATAAATTAATGCAATTTTAAAACAGGTAAATGTTCCAAAAATTCTAAGCTGCTTTGATTGTATGACAGGAAGATCAGAGACATATTGTGTCCAATATTTGAGTGCCCAGGACTATTAACATTATATCTGTAACCTATAGTAAGCTCCCTAACTGTTGGACTGATACAGACGTCACACAAATTCCCATAATGAGTCGACACGGTCATATTTGCGGAGCATGCCTTATTGTGCCCATAAAGCACAATTACAGGGCAACACTGTGAGCATTGCTGTAAGGAGTGTTGCTAATGAAATGTTAAGTATTGTTTTATTTTTACTGTTAAAATGACAGTGGTCTGATAAACCTTCATAAAAGGTACTATTTACAAATTTAGAAAAGCTTAACCTACACGCTCAGAGTTTTAGCAGCTGAAAAGTCACTGTATGTGCAGTTTATATAAGAGAGAGGGCCGCGAGTTGCTGACAAATACATGTTGCTCTGGAACTTTGGCAAATCCAGGCCACATTTAGTTTGGCACAGGGGATCACCTAATTAATTATGTTTTATGGTAGCTGATGCCTTCTATGTCCTGGTAGGTCATCATTGGTATCAGAATAGATATTAACAGGAGCAGTTTGTTCTTCAAGGAGATGGATGACAAAACCAGATATTGTTCATTCACCAAAAGATAGTCAGCACTTTGCCATTGTGGTAATTGATGTCTGTCTCCACATCTCTGTTTTGGGAGATTATACTGCCCAGATAGGTAAACCTTTCCAACCTTTCCACTGCTGTCTGACTACAATCCCCCTCGTCTGAACTGTGGAGTTTACATACATAACTTTCTATTTCTCTGCCCTTATCCTGAAGTCTACTTTATTCGCTTTACTGTCCAGGTCTGCTGTTTGGTTCTCTTCATCTTCTTCAAGCAGAGTGATGCATTGATCTCAAAGAAGTCTGTTTGGCCATTTTCAATTTCAGCTTGAGCGCAGGTACATGTTCCTAAAGATTGTAATAAAGTCTGCCAGCACACCATAAGAGTGCACGATTCACCAACGGGGCTGTCAATGGTTGCACTTTCTTGGAGTCAATAAATTTGATGGCTGGCTGTTGTCAGTACTCAACTGTACACTGTTCTATGATGTTGTGGAAGGCAAAGATTTCTCCACTGCATCTTCTGCCATGGATCTGGCCTGTTCCTCTCTCGGGCATTGATCAAGGGCTTTTTGCAGTCACTGGAGCAGGATCATGCAGATCATGCAGAAGGATCATGCCTTTCCTGGTACTAAGAGGACAGTGATGCCACGCCAGTGGGTATGTTCTGAGTTGTTGCCTTTCTTTTCTTTTGGGACTTTTCCATTTCAGCAGAATTTGTTGAATAGTGTTCTTAGCTCTTTGGCTGTAACCTTGCCACCAAAGGATCTTTGCTAGTATATTGTCCAAGCCAGCCACCTTGTTCTTGAGCCTTTTGATTGTGATTTTGAACCTCTTTGCAGGTGTCCACCTGGAGCTATTCTTTGTCTTTATCTGCCTCATAGATGGTGGTGGGAGGTCTTTGTGTTGTTGTGGTCTGCTACCTCTTGTGCTTCATCTCCTTTCCACAGCATTCATTCCCTTTTGTCATTTTAACAGCACTTCTTCACAAGTCAATTTAACTTTGTGCATTGCAGGCTCTTTTTTTATTTGTCTGGTCCATTTCAGTTTCGTGATCTTCCTCTTGTCAGTCGGCTTCCACGATCTATCCTGGATCCATGTTTCCCTCAGCCTTTCTTAGGGCCTTACAAAGCTGCCCTGGGTGCACTCTGTGATGGTGTCTTTGATGCAAGCAGGTTTAAGTGGTTGCACAGTTCCAGAGTGAAGCCAGCAAGAACAGGGTCTTTGAGTTTCTCACTGCTCTATTTCTGGCTAGCATAGATGAAATCAAGTTTGAAGTCATACCAATCAGGGATCGCCAAATATTGCATCCATTGTGCTCACTGAATGACATTTACAGAGATGGTCCAAAGACACATGGGCAAAAAGCACTCTTTCAAATCCCAATCATTCACATTTTATTCCCCGATGAGGATCTTGAAGTTGTGGTGTGTGATGTCCTCCAGAACATCTTAGAGTTGTTTATAGAAAATCTGCAATTTCCATTAATGCATATACTTGGGCGATTGTCATCTTTGCATGTCTGTAAGGCAAAGCGAGATGTGATTATTCAATTGATTTTGTTGGTCTTCTTCAGGCCAAAGGCACATTTTAACCCTTTGGACCTACTCTCCTCCTTACTTTTTAAGCAAGTCAGAGTTAAAAGTCAACTAGTCAACATGGCTAGTCAATTACCATGTTATAAAAATGTCCATGAAAAGTATTTTATGGGTACCTTGATAATAGGGTTGGCAAATATTGCAGTCTAAGGTGGTACATGCCTTGTAGTGTATTCATTTATTTACAGAGGTTGGTAGAGTATCCTAAATTAATATTCAACTAAAAGTATTGATACTTGCATAGAATAATAAAACACGAAAGTAAAAGTGCCTTCAAATAAGTAGAATCATAAAAGTACAAAAATATCATGTCAAAAAACGACTTAAGTGCTGACTAACTTGCAGAACTGCAGTGGAACTTCTTAGTATATCACTAGTATATTAGTACATTTGTTTTTTTATATCACAGCATGTAATTTTATTCCTACAATTAAAGTACATTGCTAGTAAACCATTCTATGCAACCCCTAGAGTAATTAATATGTTATTTGTTGTTAGAGCTGTTCAATTTAAGAAATTTTGAAGATGACTCCATCAACTCTTTTTGCTTCTAATGTTGCATTTTGCTTTGTTTTCCACAACATACAGCTTGACTGTTAATATGTGGGTTGTGAAAGAGTGTATTTTTTAGACAGACTGTCTAGACAGCATTAACAAAATATTTTGGGCCTTTTGTGCACATGCGTATGAGCAAATTTGAATGCCTCTGTGGGGAATCAAGTGCAAAGCTGTGAAGCTGACTCTTTGCATATTTGGTTCTTTTCATGATTGACCCCTATTGAGTCCCATTTGTTGAGTTAGGCAGAATACATCAAATATACAACCATTCTGTATTGCAGCATTGTACTTCAGTCTCATTACTTTGATAGAATTCCCAATTATATATTGGTTTCATTCTTTTGTTCATTGTTGTACTCTCACTACAGTACCCAGCATAGATTACGCATATATGTAATTGCTCACATGCCACAAAAAAGGTTTTAAGGCCATAATGAACATTGTATTATCTGACTTTAGTGATTGTGTACAGCATAACTTCCGTAAGCCAGGGTCTGTCATGGAATCAGTAACACCGAAACAGATCATTCTCATTTATACTGATTTTACACTCACTATGAAATATGATGAAATGTCCCTCCCTTTGTTTCTCTCTCTCTGTCTTTCTCTTCTCCAGAATTCCATTAAAAATAAAAGAGCAAAAACAGGATGCCGTAGAAGAACAACTTTTGGTTTCTCAAAGAAACATGTTAGAAAAGGAAATTTGTGGGTGTGAAGAACATTTTAAAGAACCTTATGTTTAAAGAACATCATATAAGTACAAGCCCTTTACATTACATGGCTGTTCTTCAAAGGCACTCACAAATCTCTTTTTAAAACAGGTCTTTACGGAAGGAAAAGTGTTTTTTCTATGGTTTCGCTCAAATAACCCTTCATTCTCTCCATAGTTCTTTCCATCTCTCCTAATTTATATGTATGCATATTAAATGATTGCCAAAGCAGATAAGAAGTTAATTACAGAATAACTAATGAATAAACAATTCATGAATCTCTCCCTCTCCCACCCCCCCCTTTCACTCACTCTCTCTCTACTCAGTACAAAAATTTAATAATCAGTCAATGCAGTCAGCAATCTCCCTCTTTTCAAGAAAATTTAGGAAAAACCTAGCATATTATTCCTGAATTTCTTCATTTTGCTCTTAATAAAATAAGTTATTGTTTCCAATGCAAGGCTTGGAGTCATTCCTCTTAACCACTGCGATATCCGAGGAACTACTTCCTTTTTGCAGAAATGAGCTATTACATTGATTCTTTTTTATGAACTTCAAAGTCATCTGGGAAGACACAATTTGTTGATAATTAATAAGACTACATGTATTACTTTTTTCAAGAAATCTTGAATGAGTACACATCTTCTACAGGGAACACTTCTGCACATTTTAATGCACAATTACGAAAATGGCATGTTCAAAAATAATGTTTTATTTTTTCCAATATGACAATGATGTGGACTATAACAGAAACATATTTTATTGTGCAGTATGGTGGTAAATTATTTACATTTAGAAGATCCGCAAAACATAATAATGTACTGTATATCGGCTGATTAACTGCTTTTTATCTGTTGTTACTTAGCAGCTCAAATAAACAAACACTACTTAGCCACTGCAGTCTAAAGGTGTTATAACAGCTAATCGGAAGTTAAAACGCTTGTTGTTTTTGTAAACATAAAATCACAATAAATGTGTTTTATGGTTTGCTTTATTTACAAGCATTTCCTCATTCAGTTGTTGCAAAGTAAAAATATGATTGTAAATTCAACAATTGCTAATAGTAATTGTGGTCGATGTGAATCATTGGAATTAATTGATTTTGCAAGAGGTTTGACTGGCCTAGCAACTACCTACTTCTGGTAATGGTGGCTAAAAACGAACTGGTATTGGAGCTGTAGGTGACACTGATTCTAGGAACATGCCTAAAGCAAGAGGCTGAAAACATCGCTGTGTGTGTGTGTATGTGTGTGTGCGTAGCTTCCTTTTCAGAGCAAGGGGTTCCTGTCTGCCGCAGCAGCAAAATCAACTGATCCACTACTGCCTGCACTACTGTCAGCTCACATTCACTCACGCAGCACACATACACACACTGTGCATTAGCGTGCACAAACACTCACACACTGCAGAAAGTGAGGTTATAAGTGATTACAGTAAGCTTTTTCATAGATGAGAAATGTGATATACGATTTGGCATTAATTCACTCTCTTTATATGCAGCCGCACAACTTTTCAATTCTACCTCCTGTAATACGTCAATCGATACTGTCACTGTTTTGCTGCTTTTGTGTTACTAAACGGCAAAAATTACGATCACTTGATATTAAAAAAGTTACTTACAGCTTGAAATCCTTAGTTAAATGAATCCCATGTGTATTGAAACTTCACAGGTAAGATACATTTAATTTCATTAATAAAAATGTCATGCCTGTGAAATAAATGCCCTCAATCTTCTTTTTTAAATGATGATAAAAGAACATGAGAAGGACCGCCACTTTCAGGCTGACGCCAATGTTAAGTGTTAAGTGTTCTTGTTTTTTGTACCACAGTACTGCAAAACAAAAGAAACCATGGTGACTTCACTTCAAATATATAAGTGTTAAACGCCAGAAATTTCTTCCACTAGTTTAGTTTTGAGAAAAGCCACCATTGTTGTTACTCAGTAACCAGATGTGTGTAGCATGATAGAGGTATGGAGAATGCTGATATAACAACACAGGCCCACGAACTTCTTTTTCTTGCATTTTATTTGTCCTTAACATCCACAATGTGTATAGTTATTCTAATAGCTGTTCTAACTGGCTGCTTGTATTGACTACCACATTTAAAATGCAGCAGGCTAAAACAGTCCTTATGACTTCAGCGTTAACAGGCTTGATTAAACTGCTGGATATATTATGTAAATTGTTTGGTTTACAGAAGTGAACTGATGTTGCAACTTAGTTTTCTTGTGGAGTTTTTCTGTGTTTTGGAGAGTGAAATGTCACTTTTTGGAACTTGACCAATGTTCTCCCTTCAAAAAATAAGAAAAAGCATTTTTTCCCAATATAAAGACCCTTTACTAATAACCTAAAATGCTGATTGGAATAAAAAAGTCAAAACATAGTATTTCAAACATAGGCTTTTTCCGATTTAATGTATATCAAGTTTAAAGATGTACTGTACCACCAACATTTAAAACCATCACTTTCATAATCTTTGTCTACATTACGGGGACTGGCATCACAACATGTAATGTTTTTATGTATATACTTTTTTTTCATGTAGCAAACAAAAAACGTGTGGTCGGAAACTGCTTTATGATTAAAACTGTCCACATGTTTGGATACACATTAGAGGGATCTATAGGGGTGCTCATGGGCAGAGGCGATGTCTTCCTACACACTGGTGTTGCATTTGACAGGCCTATCTGAAATGACCATTGTTACTTTTAATAACTATGATGATAATACACAGAATAACATCACAATGGCAATATCATGGTTTATCTAATACTCAAGTTATCAAATAACTTCCAGTGGACAGAGTTCACCACTCCAAAAAAGCATTGCTCTATAACATAAGTAATCATGCTGTTAAAACTATTTAAACATATTTTTGGGTTTTTTTACAAATGTTAAATATTTACAAGTACACAAATTATTTAAAAATTCCCTGCTTTTCCCTATTAAGTAAATCTAAGTAATTACAGGGATGCACTGTCACCACTTTTTTCCTTTTGATCCTGATACAAAACCTCAAGTACCTGTCAGTAATGTGTACCTACACAACTGATAGAAACTCTATATAACATGATATACCTGATAGATAAACCCTCTAAAGAGTTACAGTATTTATATTCATTTGTATCTATTTTAATGACATATGCTATTTGTGCAAGCAAAAACAAATATTTGGCCAAGATATAGAAATAGTTATTAATATAACAATAATCAACAATAATCGATCTATTTTAAATAATAAAGAAAACCTATTTTTGTAAGTTAATATTTAAGAACGCTCCTTCCCTTACATCTATGTTACGCACTGCTGGAATTTGCTAAAGATTGTACTTTTATACTCATCAGGTGTTGACCTCTTAAAGGGGTAGTCTGGCTGAAGCCATAAATGTAGCCCTCACTACATATGTTGTAAACACTACTTGCAAGTGGTCAGAATCTGTGTTGGCTTGTTTTGCTTCTATTCATATCACATTTGTTGGTGCCAAATATGGTTTCTTGCAAAGAGTGGGCAGCAGTAGTGATAAGTGTCATTTGCCCTTGTAATCCCTAAAGTGGCATTATGGGACAGGATAGGCTAGGGTTAGCTGGTAGCATGCTAACTTCAGTAGATATCTTTCCCACATACACATGACACATGACACATGACACATCGTCAAAACTGTTATTTCTTCATATTCTGTTGATAACTGTAGTTACTTGGGAATGTTTTAAGCTAAGAGATCTTACAAATTGCACCTTTAAACTCCAGGGTCCTGTACCACAGTATTAGGAATTACTCTATTAATTATTAATTGATTAATTATTAATTATTAATTATTAAATTAATTATTAATTAGTAATAGACATGTAATGTCTATTACGCCAGTGCATAAGTAGGGTTATGTGGAAATGAAATATGAACCCCTGTATGGACCCACTCACCCTGCGTTTACTTTAGCAGGTGACAGAGCAACAGGCCTCCAATCCTTTCCTACTGAAGTAGATGATCTGTAGCCTGTAGTTGAGAGTTTCTTCTTTATGCAAATTAAAGATGACACAATGAAGACACAATACAAATGACTGGCTCAAACAAATTCCTTTAACCAATCACAGACATTCCACACCAGCATTTTGTTTCAACAGAAGCAAAAGCCTACTGTAAAGCTACAGTTACCCTCAAATCTCATTGGTTGGGACATACAGCCAGTCTTGAACTGAAACTATGAAAAATCATATAACATGATTTTCTTGTTCAGAAAACTGACTTACTAAAAGTAATAAATATATTTCTGTAAAATAATAAGCATTCTGAAGTTTAATTTTTCCACACATAACTATAACAGAATCACACTGTTTTGTAACTTGAGCAAATAAGACAAATTAATTAAGGATTAATCACGATTCTCTACACAAAATAATGCAATTAATTGTGATTACTTGAATAATTTGACAACCCTAATATTAATATAAAGAGCTATCAGCAGCATCCCGTCTGCAGCCCTGCTGTAAGGTCACTGGCTCTGGCCGGTGAACTCATGTGTCTCAGACTCATTCAGGTGGTTCTGGTCCGTTGTGTGTGGAGCATGTTTGTTCTGTCCTTCTGTAATCACAGTCCAGCCGGGCTCCGCCAGCCTCCTGTCACATCAATCACTCGCTTGTTTATTTGCAAGTCTCATTATGTTAGCTTGGCATCTGCCCTCCCCCTCCCTCTCCCTCTCTCTCTTCTACTCCTCCTTTCCTCCTCCCATCCGTCCTCCTCTTCTTCCTTGGCCCACAGCAGGAAAACACCATGCGGCAGATCCTGCACATTCAAAAAGGGCCAAAACAGTTCAGTGTTTACTCTGATCCAGCACAACTGATTTCACTTCATAATTAACCCTCTTAGCTCCCTATGGTGAATACTTCACTTGAAACACCTCTTCTTACGTTTTGTTTAATTATTTCTCACTCGTAGCTTATTAAAAGAAGTGGAGAAATGCTGTGGAAACTGTGTGAACAGCAGTGGAAAACAAGAGTGTTAAAGCCATGCCTTCAGTTTAGACCCAAAAAGCAAGAAACAATCTATGCCCTAATGCCAATTTATGTTAGCACCCCTAGATGATTTCTAATAAAATGTTAGCCCTAGACCAACTGAGGTGCACATGAAAAACATCTTGGCTGCTCTATGGACAGCTTAGAGAAGACATTTAATTTTTTTTTTATTTGAAGCTTCTAACAGACAGTAAGACATGCTTTCTGATCCCAACAACTGACTGAAACCCATTAATCACGCAACTGCTTGTATTTACATCAGTCAGTGAAATTTCAAGGCCTGTTAAAACGTGATTGGTCACTTCCTAATAAAGCTGATGGTCAATCGGATGTGTAATGCCTTCAGACAAGCTCCTGAAAACCTTAGGAATGGAACCTCTAGCTGCCATAGAGAAAGAAAATTGTGACTGGATAAATTTTAGTATGGCATTTCAAGATGTTGACTATTTTACCAATCAAAACATATCAATTGAAATATGAGTATTAGTGTACTGATACTAACTGTAGGCTTAAAATGCAATGAAGATTCATATAAGTTAAAATGCTATAAAAACTAAATATTACAACACATATATTTTGTAGCTCCAAGCAATCATTAGACCCTCTCTAAAGGTCCTGAGGGTTCTGCCATCATGTTGTGCAGAAAAACATCCTTTACTATTTTTGCTACTTCATACTTCAGGGAAATTAAACATAATTCTCAGCCCTTGTCCTTTTGACTATATTTACACACATACGCTATTCTCAGTTCGGCAGTGACATAAGTGATAAAACTGCTGTGTCTGATCCACTCATACCAGGGCAATACAGTGCTGAGAATGATCCACCACCCAAATCTGTAGTGGTCCTGTGGGAGAGTGATAGTCTGTCTTTAATTTAACTATGGTAGTTGTTGATCGAGACTTTTGGGAAGCCCACTTCTGATTCATGAAAGGAAACATGAATTTTCGGGGAACTGAATCAGATACAAGATTGATAGCTTGTATGAAATGCAGGTACACAAGAAAAAGTACCAGTAAAAGACTCCTAAAGAGTAAAATGTAGAGAATACGACAGACATTGAAAACGGCCTAAGATCCTTCATATGTTTATGTGGCTCCTGATCTCTAACATGACTGTGGTGCCTCTAAGAAAGCAGTTTCAGCAGTGCAGAAGCACTCCTCCCTTATTCCCATTCCACTGTTCAAATTAATCACACCAGCTCTGAAAACGAGAGAAGCCTTCTGAAAGACCATCCTCGCAACATAAATAGCTTCTAAAAATTCTAATGTGCTTCTCCATTCCAAGTCCCAGACGCTGCACAGTTCTGTGTTTTCTTTGCACTAACACACTACTGAAGGGGTTGATAATTATCTAGGGTGTTGAATCAGGTGTGTTAGAGCAGGGAAGGCACAAATAATATGTGGGGTCCATAGTGCTGGATCTGAGAGTCACTGTTCTATTGCAGTTAGACTAGAAAAGCATAGCAAATTTTTCAGCAAGTGTTAACATAAGATATCTACAGACACTTCCAGGCTTTTCATATGCCACATTAATCGCGGGTAATAACAAAGGCATGATGGCATATTACACGAATTAAGAGAAAATTCATTTTCTTCTGTAGCTCATTGAAACAAGTAGAGAAAAGCTGAGGAAGTGCAGAGTCTACACTCTGAATCCATACCACATTTGTGTTTGTAAGCACAAGGGGAAACATTGTTGTATGTACAGCATAGGAGGACCATGAGTATTGGAGCTAGACTTTCAGTTCAGACCATAATGCTAATTTCTGCTAGTATCCCTAAAGAATTTCTAGTAGTATGTTAGCAATACATACATACTTATACATACTTACTTATAAGTCCATAAAAGATAATCCTTAAGCTTAGTAGACAAGAAATTCAGGCTCCTGAAGATGACATTGTACGAGAATTATCAGGCTATAAATGCCTGCAGGGTGTGTGACAGGATTCATTCTGCCAGCTGTGGCAAAAAACCCAGTCTACAGTAATTTCTCCTTATTACTTAAAATTGTGCCATTATGCACTATTAGGTACATTTCAGTCACAGGTAACTATTTTTTCACACAACATCTATGTCACCCATGTGGAAAAGTACATGGCCCCCTAAAGTTAATAACTGATTGCACAATTTTTAGTGGCCAAAGCTACAACCAAATATATACATATTACATATATATATACACCCTATAGCTGATGTGGAGTCATTTTAAGCCTACTAATCTTTGTAGAATTGCTTTAATTTGGCCATATTGGAGGGCTTTCGAGTGTGCACTGCCCATTTACAACACCTCAGTGGGGTTTGAGTTAGGAGAAGGCTCCTTCAGAGTCTTAATTTTGTTTCTTTTGAGCCACTCAGTACTCAGTAGTGCTAAACGCTCAAAATTCTCCTTAGAAGTGCCATACGCACTATTAGGTACATTTTAGTCACAGGTGACTATTTTTTTCTCTGGTGAGCTTATGTTTTATTTAATGCTTGTGACAGATTATATGATATTTTGCTGTGAATATTTGCTTTGTATCATTTACTCTTTTTGTAAATCAAATCCTGATTTGCTAAAGGACAATCGGGATCCTTTCTGTGAGGAGTTTGCATGTTCTCCCTGTGTCTGTGTTGGTTTCTTCCCATAGGACATCCATTCAGGTCCATTAAAGATAATAAATTGCACCTAGGTGTGAATGTGTACGTCTGTGTGTCTACCCTCTGATGGACTGCCGATTTGTCCAGGGTGTTTCCTGCCTTCCACCCAATGAGTGCTGCCATAGATAGATAGACCCCAGAAACATTCCATGACCCACCATTCTATGATCCAAGGATAAGGGTTTTAGATCATGAACGATTTGCATACATTTTTTAGGTTATGTTTGTTTGCACAGTTTATGCATTTGTTGGCATCAAAAGGTCAGAAAAAAAGTCAAAAGTGCTGAATGAAGTCTATTGACACAGAATGTAAAGTGAAAATAAATATTAACTGGTAAATTTTGTAATTCTGTTGCTATGTTTTAATAGTAAATCAAAAACAATAATAACTCCTGAGTTGTAAAGGTTAAAAGCAGCAATGCAGTTTCTCCCTACAATGTGCCCTGAAATTCAACCTGACTGTAAATCCTCTGACCCTGTTATGGCCCCGTTAAACTCATGAAAGAGACCCTTTTAGCTGCATACACATCACCATAGAGATGAAATAGTGAGACAGTTCTCCTCTCAATAACACACTGTGAACACTGAAAAACACTGTTTAAATTATATGTAACATTACACACATCCATGCACACAGATACCCTGCCTTTATACACTTCCTGTCCTCTTTATTAGAATCCTCTCCCTTGTATTTTCACTCTTGTCCACTTCATGAGCATTGCTTACTTTACTTTTATCCACCTTATATGTCTTATAGGTCTTATAGGTAAACTATTCAGGAGTACAAATTCAGATTGCAGCTCAGCAGATATGCAACCCCCCAAAATATCCATTACTGATCCATTTCTGACCACAGGACAGGTTATATTTATACAGTGCCAGGGAAAAAGAACTTTCCCCTTCCTGACTTCCATTTCTGCTTATTTGTCAGATTAAAAGATATCTTGTAATATAATATGAGGAGAACATGAAGAAACAAAAAACACTATTTTAAAATGATTATTTCATTTATTGAAGGAAAAAAAAACAGTTGAGCCACTCAGTACTCAGTAGTACTTAAGTTTTAGATTACAGACCGATGACCAGACATTCTTCTGTAGGATTTTCGGATAGAGAGCAGAATTCATGGTTCTATCAACTTTTTCAAGTCACAGAGAACCTAAAACAGCAAAGAATCCCCCCACTGTGACACTACCACCACCATGTCTTACTATTATGATTTGATGTTTTATTCTTATTGTGGAATGCTGCTTTAACTTCACACCAGATTTAAAGTGCCATTTTTAAAGTCCACATATTTTTTTCTCAAAAGGCTTAGGGATTACCAATCATTCAAGCTGTAAGATTGAAACCATTCCACAGCTCCAAAATATGCAGCCTTGAGTAGCTTTGTGGTCAAAAAACATTGATGAATTGTTAGAACATAGCTAACACAAACTTTGTATCAACAGACAGGGTACAGTCGCTAACTGTACACCAGCAAGGTGGAGCTACAAAGTGAAGTCTTGGTTGGCAATTACAAAAGAAACTCCAGCTTTTCTGTTGAATGACCAGGAAATTGCACACACACTCTGAGAAACACGTACATGATCTGTGCACTACTTGCACAACTTGCTGACCTTTGTCTGTCTCTTACAGTAAAGTATTGACTGAAAACTTACAAAAACATCTGAACCCAAAACAACCTTGTGATAAATGCCTCTGTTTAGAACATGCTGAAGAATAGTGAGTAAACAATCTTCTGTTTATCTTGGTCAGTCAGCAAATGATACTGAAATGAGACTGAGAAATGAAACATGCAGAGATATTTTGTGGAATATGTCAATTCATACCATGTCATTTGTATTTATAAGTAGGATAGAAAATCATCTCCTATTTCTATGCCCATAGGAATACATGTTCAAATGCCCAATGCCATTCTGGAGGGGTATAAATCCCTTCAGCGTTGGGCTGTGGAGTTATGGAATTTGCTAGTCATCCAACATCAGCAGAGGTGACAGAAGTCCCTTACTTCAGTATAAGTTCTAGTATTCTAATAAATAAAATATTTAAGTATGTGAGGTATATAATGTTTAACAGGTTTGTCAAGTATATCTTATTTCAGGCTCCTGCAGAGGGTGTTGCATGAGGATGATTGGGCTATAAATACCTGCGGGGTCTGTGATGGGATTCCATAGATTGAGAATAGGTGGTACAGTGCAGTGAATGTCTTGTTCGATAGGTGGAAAATGGGTTGCATAACAGATGTTAATGAATGGCAAAAAGGATTGATTGCATTTGGGCATGTCAAACGCCATAGTGTGAAGGAAGTGGCTGAATTTGCAGGTATATCTAAGCGTACAGTCATATGAGACTACCAGCAATGGCAAAAATCCCAGTCTACAGGAAATTCTCATCAGAATTATGCCAGGAAGGTATCCACAAAATCTGACTGAACAGCACAATTCTTTGATGCAAGAGTGGCTGAGTTTGAGGTACACATCTATAGAACAGAGTGTGGATGACAGGTTATACTATGACTGCATGCACTTCCACAACAATCTGCTTGTCTTAAGCACTCAATCATGCTTACATTTGATTTCCTTTTCAAGAACTAGAGATAAATATTGTTTGAATCAGAAAACACTGGTGATTTTGATTTTAGCAATTAATACTTAACACCAGATCAAGATGACAAACAAAGTTAAAATCAGAAAGCTGAGATGTGCAAAGTTAAACCTACAAGGTTAAAACACACAAGGTTACTGCTACTGCAGGCAGGACAAAATGAAGAAGATGTGAAAGTTAAATCAAACAGCTAAAATGGGAAGAAAACGACAAACTCTAAGAGACAGACACTTTTAAACATCACAAATTAATCTAAGATGGAGCTTCAAACACAAAAACTGGTGCTGATAAAGGACTGGCTTGAAACAGATTTAATAAACTCTGTAGAGCTGAATGTTGTGTCAGCCAGGATCAGATTTGTAATACTAAGGCCAGATTCACAGATTTGTGCTGAATTTGACTCACTAATCTCTCAAGACTGAAGTTAGCTTCTTATCCAAATTTCCTTTCCACCCTAAAAAAATCTGCCGTTCATCCACAAGTGTTCGTCCAGGCATATGAACATAATGGCTACATAACTGAAGGTGAAATCTTATGAGCGCTAACTTCAATTTCGCCTGATCTCAATTTTCTGTACAAGTCTCAGTTACAATTAATAAACCAGGGCTGTATCATTAGATTAAAATTGGGTTTAATATATGTAGTTTGAACATTATTGTGCTTATGTATGTGAGATTATTCATTAGCTGACAGTAGGCGGCCCAAACACTGCTGACTCACCAGAAATTCTCCCAACCCAAGGAAGGCCATGGATGCAGTTTTTTTCAGACGCATTATCCATTTTGCGAGTCGATCCTGCCACTTTCTGTGGAAACTACTGTCTCCCCAACATGTAATTTAAAGCCTTCTCTTTATTGCAGTTAAAGGAACAACAAATTCCCCATAGATGCCCTGAATTTCATATGTCATATTTCAAATCATTGGACAAATACATTTCTACAAACCTTGAAACATACAATGCATTTCCTTATGATTTTATTTTGATGTTGGTGCAGCCTTGTTTTATGCTTTTTGGCCATGTTTTTGTACTTTTCAAACAACATCCAAACAAACAAAGCTTAAGTGCAGATTTGAACTTGTTGTGGTCCACACAGCCTGCTGATCTATGTGCGTCTCCAACACAAAACCTTTGACTGGGAATTTACAAAGCATCTGAACCCAAAACAAACTTGTGATAAATGCCTCTCTAGAGCACCAAGAGTACAGACAGAGTGATTCTCTATTTATTTTAGCTTGTCATGGCTGATATGGAGAGACTGAGAAAACAAAATATTTTTCTCCAGCCTGAAACTGGCAGAGGACGCCTTGATGAAATATTCAATGTGTTTATTATGTGGTCCTGGGCTCAACAGGGCCAGGACGATGACCCTTGTGATTGTTGTATATTTGAACGTTTTATACAGATGCAACTGATGGAACCATTTATACAGTACTAGAACAAAAGCTACAAGAAACTGTATCCTAGAAGGCATGTGGGTCATTTGCAAGTAGGAATGACTTTTTTGGAGTGGTCAAATATTTAAAAACCAGAAAGACAAGGGTCATAACACAGGAACAAACAAACAAAGAAAAACTAGTTTGCCAACTAACAGGGAAAACAGAGGGGTATATAAAGAAATCTGATAATGCAGGATAAACTGCTGGTATGTAAAATGGAGAGGGAGGAGCTGGAAAATAAAAAAAAACCCCACAAGCACATGAAAGAACAGCAATGTTGCCCAGCAGAGTGGGGCACTGGGAAGTCAGTTGTGGAGCCATCCTTAGGCCTGACACAGAAGGAGAAGCTCTGAGCCGGCACACGAGGAGGAGTTCAAAAAGCCAGCACCGGAACAGCTCTGGGAGTTAGCACAGTAGGAGCAGTCCAAAAAGCTGGCTCTAGAACAGGACAAGGAGTGTTTCAGGAAGCCAGCACTGGACAATGAGGAGCTGGCACAGATCTCCATAGCACTGGGTGGAGCCTTGAGGGCGACATTGATGAGCCAGGTCATACCATAGTACTGTACGGAGCCTAGCAACCCAGCACCCTCCAGAGCTTTGGCACCCCCAGAGCTTTGGCATGCGGTGCATGTGGTGCTGTGGGACCCTCCTTTACCATGAGGTACTCACTATCCACTGTGTCCTCAGGGATGCACACTGGACAACACAGACTGAAAAGATTGGCATAGCCCCCCCAGCAATAACTTGAAATGGAAGAGGCTCAAGAGCTTTTCAAATGATTGAGCCACCATGTTACAGGAGGCCCTTGTGTGAGTCACCCAGTCTGTGACAGGCCCTTGCAGCAACTAAGCACTACTGAGGCCACCTTAGCCTCCTCAGACTGAAACGAGTCATTAAAGTGGGCCAAATAGCACAGGCACTCACCCATAAAGCCCCCTAACAGTTCTAATTCCCTGTAGTAAAAGTGGGGGTATTCTAGCAGTGTGGAGACAGGCTTGTTTGTGGTATATGGGTTGAAGCCACTCGCAAATTCTTCTGTAACATCAGAGGCATGTGGGCTAGTAGCAAGTGTGAAATGGCAGTCCAACACAATCACAACAGGCAGTAGTCAAAACACAAGCAGGTAGCATCACCTGAAAATGACATTTAATTTCCATAGAGTGAACGCAGTTTCCAATTAAAGCACTGACAACAGTGGCTGAATTTTCCAAACAGTGGTATGCAAAATGGTCAAATTACTATTGTGTGGGTTTCTAAGTGAAAATAAGATAACACATGTTTTACATTTTTTGACCTTTCCAATATACTAAATTTAGTAAATACAATTATGTGTGTTTAAAAATATCCAGAAGTGTGTTCTGTGCAGAGGATGTTAAAATCAACAAAACGAGTCATTTAATTTGGGGCGTCCAAACTAAGCTACTTTGTAACTATAATTATAGATGTAACTATAAGAGAGGCTTGTTTTTCAGTTCTACATCTTTATCCGATGTGGCTGTTGTCTTCACAAATTTAGACCATAATAACCACATGGCAGTTACCAAACACCTAGAGCAGTGTTATGTAATATTTGTTTGTTTGAGATAAAGCCATTTCTGAGTCCAAATTTAAATCATCCGTTTTTGCTATCACTTTCAGCTGAAGTTGATGTTACTGAGAAAGTGACAGACTGACAGCTAGAGGTGGCAGGTAACGAAGTACAATTACTTTGTTACTGTACTTAAGTTGTTGGGTTTTTTACGTATCTGTACATTACTTGAGTGTTTCTGTCACCTAATACTTTTTACTTTTACTCACTACATTTCAAAAGAAAAATATGTACTTCATACTCACTGCATTTTCAAAACAGATTACCCCCGAGTTTATATCTGTAATGTAGGGGTTAAACCAGCGATCCCCGTCTCTACTGATACAGCCCTGGAGTGCTAACTGTAAAGTAGGGGTTAAACAAGCAACACCCGTCTGTACTTATACAGCACTGGTATGCTAACTGTAAAGTAGGGGTTAAACCAGCCACCCCCGTCTCTACTGATACAGCCCCGGTGTGCTAACTGCAGTGTAGGGGTTAAACCAGCGACCCCTGTCTCTACTGATACAGCCCTGGTGTGCTAACTGTAAAGTAGGGGTTAAACCAGCGACACGCGTCTCTACTGATACAGCCCTGGTGTGTTAACTGTAACCGAGACTCGTAAAGTGGATACAGTGAATGTTAACGTACACAGCACGGCACAGCATATGCTCAAGTCACTGTGCTTTATAAAAAGGCTGTAGTTCTCTCCAGCCACATTGTACAAAACCAAGGTTTTTGGCTAATGGCTCACTCTACTCATGTCTGCTCACTCTCGCTGGGGGTTAGATGCCTTGCACAAGTGCATTTCAGTCATGTCCTGTTGGTTCAGGGAATCGACCCGGTGATCCTCTAGTTACAAAGCTAGTTCTCTAACCTCCAGCCCCTGGCTGCCATTAAAGATCTTTGTCAGAATACACCCAGAGAAAAAAACCCTAGAAAAACTTACTCATCTTCTAAACTGCTTTATCCTTCAGAGTTGCAGGGGGTACGGGAGCCTATCCCAGCTCTCACTGGGCAGAAGGCAGAAAACCCTGGACAGGCTGCACACACATGTACTCACTCACACATAGGGGCAGTTTAGCATTTCCAGTCTGCCTGACTGCATGTCTTTGTCTTTGGACTTGTGGAGAAAACCAATGCTGACACAGGGAGAACATGCAAACTCTACACAGAAAGGACCCCAAATGCCCCAGCCAAGAAAAATGAACTCAGGCCTTTCTTGCCACTGCATCACCCACTAAAAAAATTAACACCCAAAAATAAACATGCATAGCATGTCTTGAAGATGCTACACTACTCTGTTATACAAAAGTCCCCAGAGGACCACATAGATTTTGAACCAAAGTCGGGGCCACCCCCTTCTCCTGGAGCACTGAGGTGGGGGAGTCACCATCCTCTACATTGTTAATGCTGACAAGGGTGCTGCCTGTGTGCGCCACACAGGAAAAGCCATGCTGCGCCCAACCTGGCAGAGCACTCTGCCCCCGTAGGTCCTCCATCTGAATCTGATGCTGTGTATTCTACTATGCATTAAGAATCTTGTGGAATCACCGCATGGCTCAACTCTGGCAGTCTCTAGGTCACCTGTCTTGGACCTCAGCTTTCTAGACTAGACTGTCAGCATCAGCAATCCCCTCCCTAGATTAGTGTTAGCTCATCAGTCACAGTTCGGAGCTCAAACCCAGCACACACCACTGTTTACCTAGACAGGGCATGAAGCTCCTTCATTGTTAATGGAAATGTGGCAGAAGCCTGTTCAAGACATTTACTTCAACACAGCCATTATTTGTTTGTTACATTTCTGGTTCTTTTTGGTTTGGTCAGCACTGGTGGTATGGCTGTGGATACAGACAGCTCACAAGCCCTAGCCAGATGTACTGGTCAGCCACACATCCAGCAGCGAAGGCCACACATCTCTGGCCCTTTGACTGTGGTCATGGCCAACCCTCAGATCCTCTGTTGAGTTCTGTTGTCACATTCTCTGGCAAAAGTGACACACTTGGCTCTCCTGCCCCTTCTCCTCTAACATGGTTCTCCCAGGTAATATAACTCTGCCCTGGCAGCTGTAGTGATCTTGGAGATTCAAACTTGCCGCCATCTTCCTCTATCTATTGTCACATATACAGTACTTTCCTCTGATCTATGTAGATTAGCTTAGCTCTTAGCGGGCTGAATAGTCAGAATGACACTTGCCATCAAACCTTTCGCTTCTGACAAATACAGTCTTCCTTGCTATTAAAGGGCCCTATATGTCAGGGGTACAGTGCCTTCAAAGCATTCAATAAGATTCAGATCAGATCATTGCTTCATTTTTCCCTTTGAACCATTCTTTGTGGATTGCTGAAAAGCTACTTGCAGATCCTGTGATAGCATCATAAAGATCTTAAACTCTACTCCTGGCTTACATTTGCGTTGGCAAATATTGAAAATATTGGCAGTGTTTTTTTTTTATCTTCTGTACTGATGATCCTCCAGCCAATGGAAAGATTGATTTCTAATGTCTTTAAACATTTCTCAAACTTCTTTTCAGAAACATCTACAACCTTCTTTCTAAAAGAGAGAGAGAGCTCTCTTGATCTACAGACTCTTTTAATCTAGGCATGATGATACTTCAAACTCCAAACCACATATCTGAGGTTTAAATAAAAAAGGGGATGTTTTTGAATGGTGTGCTAATCAGTAGGGCCTCACTGGATGCACCTTTGACATCGCTCTGAAGTTCTTTACTTGCTGCAGACTGTCCCATGTTTCTGCTTGTAAAGAGTAGCAATGATTCTCATTTATAATAGTAACATTTAGCAACACTCTACAACTTGCTTTTAAGCTTAGCTTGTTTGTTTTTTGGATCATCAGCATCACTTATTACTCTGAATGTTAACATGTTAATTTTGACAGTAAATTTTAGATGTTTTTTTAAGATTTCTACAGTATTAGCTGCTACATGATGTTGAGCAGTGGAAACAGTGCATGGCAGAGAGAGAGAGAGAAGCTCTATTGATTTAGATGTGCTGCGCTATATGAGGCTGTTGACGGTTTTGTGCTATTGACTGGAAGTATGCTCTAAATGTCTGGCCTTATAACTAATTTACTAATTCACAGCTGCAGTCTTTTCTTGCAGAATCAGTATGACCTCACTGGATGCACCTTTGACATCATTCTGAAGTTCTTTACTTGCTTTACTTGCTGCAGACCGTCCCATGTTTCTGCTTGTAAAGAGTAGCAATGATTCTTATTTATAATAGTAACATTTAGCAACACTCAACAACTTGCTTATAAGCTTAGCTTTTTTGTTTTGATCACCAGCATCACTTATTACTCTGAATGTTAACATGTTAATTTTGACCGCCCTAACGTTACATTCTTTGGCACTTTGGTTGTTGTTTGTTTAAGTACTCTTTATTACAAATTAAAAACACAATAAACAGTTCAAAAACATAAATTAGGAGGGGTGAGTTGACTCAGCACTTGGTGACCTACTGATCCTGAAAGGATGTCCGTAAGAGTAGCTGAGGACCGCCTCGTTTTAATGCCTGTCCGATATATATATATGGCATCCAGTCCGCAATGGGCCAGAGCAATCAAGCACCAATCCATTAGGTGAGATGTTTTCTGAAGAGAGACGTGTCATTGTGAAGTGGCTGCGCGGGCTCACTTTCAAGGGTTAACCTTTTAGGGGCAACTGATTGTTGCGAGAAGGTTAAACACCACATTAACATGCATTAAAATATTAAATTATGGGTCCATTTAGTATATGAGAGAAAAACAACAACATAAAAAAGGCTTTTAAAATTATGAAGGCGATTGATGAAGGAGTTGGTGGGGGGGGGGGT
>CM067476.1:13748846-13814009 GCA_034552555.1 Semaprochilodus insignis | reverse complement strand
CCGCCCCCCACCCCCTGTAGGTATCTCCCTTGTGCACTATCCTTATTCAGCTGCAGACTGACAGTGTTTTTAATCTTTTCTCAGTCTCTCTCCTGGAGATTGGGGAAACAAAAATCAATACGTTCTGGCACGCGCTTCTGGAGGCTCGTGAATTACAAGGCCGCCGTTCATCCCGCAGCACCAGCCGGCCTTGAGCAGAGGAACATGGGAGAGTTGGCTGAGGTCAAAGGTCACGACAGGAGCAGCGTGGGCAAAGTGAGGTATTTACTACAGACCTCACTGAAATGAGAAATATCTCCCACACAGGAGCCGAAAGGGGTCTGAAATCACGCAGGCGTTTTTTCGGACAGTTCTGTTCTCTCTATTTCATAATATACACTCACTTTTTATCTCTCTCTGTCTCTCATGGTCTCTCTCTTTCTATGTCTCTCACTTACACAAAAAGAAAATGGAGGAAGCTCTGAGATTATGCGGTATTTTGTAAGTCTGTGACATCATCAAAGAAGCAACTCAAACCTAACCCAGATTTGTCCATGGGAAATATGAACACTGTTTAAAAAATGAAGTTATAGCATCCTGTGCTAAACCTAACGTTTTGATACATTTTGCCCCCATGTTTCCACTTGAATTACAATGTCGTTAACAAGTCGAAATAGAGATACTACAAGCAGGCAAACACTGTTGTGCACTACATTAACATTGCATTAAATTGGGTAAAAACACTTTTTTTTTACAAAAAATTAAATTTTGTAAAAACACTTTTAAATCAATCTTAGTGACAATCTTAGTTTATTAAATTTAAGTGGTTATTTAAAGACACACATTTTACTTCCCAATTAGGTCAACAAGACAGTTCAAGTTGAGCTTATTTAGAAAGAAAAAAACAAACAAACAAAAAAGCAAAACAATGAGTGTGGTTACCTCTTTAAAAGCTGAAAGTACTTCAGTATTTTTGTTAGATTTTTATTTAGATTTTTATTCAGTCTGACCATGGAGGGCAAAGTGGGACCTTTGTTAAACAGTAGGAGTGTAATGGCACATAAAATTCATGTTACATATTGTACTACTGTAGACATTTGCACTGCGTAAAAGTGCAACAGAAACAGAAACTTAGATTGCGCTCAGTTATTTATAAAACATGGTCATTTAGAACCTGATTTTAATCTCAAATAATATTTTTTTTGTATGCATGTTAAAGTATTGACAAGTATTTATCTAGACAGCATGCAGGGTGGGCAGTAACATAATAATGTTATGTGCAGGATCGTAGTAGAAATATGATGAATAAATTGATCATAATATAAGTTAATTCCTGTTTTAAGTGTGTGGCCACAATTAAGTAATTAAGAACTAATTTAGTAAAATGGTCCACACAAACTATAAATAAAGTGATAAATGAAATGTACTCGATTCAAATGTGCACCAAATAATTTCCACATGATTACAATATAACACACCAACATAATTTTGCCCATTAGTTTACTTGTGTTTTGAAATGACTGTGTTGATAAAATATAATTTGTTAATGTGAAAATTGTGTACACATCTGAATACAGTACATTCATTCATTTATTCCAGTGCACTCACACACACTCCACTTCAGGTGATGTATAGTGCCTTAGCTGGTCATTTGACCAAGCAGAGCCACAAATCCTGCAGGAGAACATATCGACACCCTGGTGTGTCATTAGGTTTTAATCACACAAGCAACGAGCGCTTCAATCCCCACGGTGCCACAGCACTGGCCACCAACTAAACACACCCACCAAGACTTTCATAAATCCACTCCTAACACACACTCACACATATGAGTCTGCAGGTTCCAAGGCGAACTCCACTTACTTTTCACTTTCTGCACTGTAAAACCATTAAGATGCAAACAGTGTTGTTAAGATTGTTTTGATAAAAGTTAGAATTGTTAACAGTGGTGGTGATAGAAACCAGACCTCCAAGGCATGTAATACCTCTGAAAGCTACTACACCTCCCAGAAAGCTTTTATATGAAATGACAATCTAACACCTAAAGAACACAAAAAGGGTTTTCCATGTCTGTTATAGAGCACATGTAGTAAGTGAACCTCTAGAGTATAATAACTTGTAAATACCCATTCAGCAGCAATCACCGCCATCTGTCCTGTAGCTGAATATAAAATTTACAGTACAGTATTTAGGAGGAATTTCGGACCGTTCCTCTCTGCAAATTTGTTTCAATATTTCTGGGATGCCTTGTTTGCATAGCCTTCTTCATATCATATCACAGCATCTCAAGAGGGTTAAGGTCAAGAGTGATGAGGGTGATTTTGCCATTACAAAACATATATCTTCTTTTCCAACCATTCTTTAGTTGATTTACGAGCTTTAGGTCATTGCATTGTTGTATCATCCAACGTCTCGTTAGCTTTGAATTCACTGTTCTGAGGCATTAAAGCAGCTCCAAACCATGATGCTCCCTCCATCATGGAATGGGGTTTTGGTGTTGGTGTGCAGTCCTCAATCACAGAGTTGTGGATCCATGCTAAAAGGTTATACTCTGATTTGTCAATAGTACATGTTCCTAGAAGCACTGCATCCAGACAGACTTGAATTACATGTTTTTTTTGGACTGCAGCAAGCTTCCTTTGTGTTGTCCTTCCATTAACACCATTCTTGTTCAGTGTTTGAACAAGTGTTTCAGTGTACTGAACACATGAACAAATGTTTTTGGAGTTTGTGAGCACTGGGCTGGGGTTGCCAGGTAGTGCTCTTTTTGCTCTATATGTGTGTATTGATCTATCTAGGTATCAGCACTGGCCCCCTGTTCGGGCAGTGTCTGAGCTCAGGGTGAGTTTTAGGCTCTAAACTTCCTGTACTAGCTGGAATATTATCCAACGGAACACTAAGCACGGTTGTAAGTCGCTCTGGATAAGAGCGTCTGCTAAATGCCGTAAATGTAAAAATGTAAATGTTTGTGGAGTCATCTGTATGTCTTTTACTGCTTCTGGGTTCTTTCTCACCACTTGTGCTCTTGGAGTGATCTTCCCCAGATGCCATGCCTAAAAAGACTAGTAACAGTCCTAAAATTTCTCTCTAAAATTTGTACATGTACTGTCTGACCATGGATGAAAGTACACCCAGCTCTTTAGAAATGCTTTTGTAGCGTTTTTATAGTCTTTTGAAAAGTCTTTTGAAAGTTGTTTGCATTAAGGCATGGTTCACACTAACCTTTCTTATGAAGTACAGATTTGTCAGTAACCAGGCTTTGTGTGCTGCCTTTATTTAATGGACAAAGTGAAACCCACACTACTAAGATCTCATCTCCTTAACTGAAACAGCTTTTACCTATTAGCTCTTGGAGAAGTCGTTAATACACTGAATCCCTTACTTTTTTAGCCTGTGGATCTTACTCTATCTGCTCAATGAAAGACAGAAAGTACAATTGTTTGTGTGTTAGACTATGACTCGACAGTGATTATCAGACCACATTTTATTAGTAATCAGTGCAGAAATCCAGGTAATAATACCCAAATGTCACATGTCGTCATTGTCCAAAGAAAAACATGTCTCCATTTTTGTTCATTTATGCGTCATTTGGACAGAGCGCTCACTGTTTACGCTGTCGTAAATCGCTGTTTTGTGTGAAACTTTCATGATGAATGGACCAACAGAAATGGCCCAAAGTTGCTTGGAAAAAAGTCTGGTCTTTTGGCTTACATTAAAATTAAATTAGGCTTTTGCCCTCTCATGTGATGTTGGAGATACTTGTTTTTCTTTAGACATCGAGGACATAAATGAGCAAGTGCAGTTTGATTGGTCATTTTAAATTTAGTAAATAAAACAGTTACATCTCACAATTTTTCAAACTCTTGATTCTATCACCACCACTGTAAAGACTATCAGAGGTAATTTTCTCGACAGTGCCTCACAATTTCACATCATTAGTATTTTTACATCTTAATTAATTAATTGTACAGTCTCATAACTACATAATTTATAATATTCATTCCTTAATCATTAAATATTTATCATTAAATATTTATTGTAAATATGTATTAGACCGTTCCTTTGAAGTATTGTGTAACCTACCTGCAAAAGTTAAAAAATAATATGTACACTACTATTGTCATTAAATCACCCTCTTTTCTGTGGCTTAGAATAGTTCTAATGGATTGTGGAAGATAACCTTAGTTACTTGCAATGAACAAGCTGAGATCAGCAGGACCAAACACTGCTCAGAAATACATACAGCCAAATATATTCAGTTTTGCGAGCCTAGAAAAGAATGGCCAAAGGAGCTTTCAACAGGCAGTCGGTGCGTAGCAGGAGAGTAAAGAACATGCTAAGACTCACATTAAGGTGCACAATAGTCCACTGTAAAAAACAAACATTCTCCAATGGCAGAGGCAGTTTATGGCTGAGCGGATGTTTATAAACCTAACTGCCAGTGCATATGTGAAAATGTACACTCATCATCAAAAAAATAGTTGCAGCCAGAAGAAAGCAACCGACAGGAATGAAACTTGGTGGGTAGGCTTGACATGGTGAGACATGCAAAGCACCATTGGCAGCCATTGGCAGCGGGTCATCTTCAGTGACGAGTCCCGCTTTTGTCTTGGTGAAGACAACCAATCTGTGTGTGGCACTGTGGTCAGCAACAAAATGAACGGTTTGTTGTCACATGTCACATGTTCAGAAGACCTAGTGTCATGGTGTGGGTTGCAATTTTGTACAATGCCAGATCACCTTTGGTCTTCATTACAGGCCCTTTGACAGCCCAACGTTACATTAATGAGCAATGAGTTACATTAATCCTGCAACCAGAGGCCCTACCTTTTCTCACTCATCTGCATACTGCTATCTTCTCAACAGCTTGCCTTGAATACACAGATACTATTTCATGGCCAGCCACATCACCAGACCTATCCCTGATTGAAAATGTGTGGGATGCTTTTAGACGCACTATCAACACTCCACCCCTACTGCAAAAACTGCAGGAACTGCGTGAGAATATTCATGCTGCATGGGATGGATTATCGCAGGACACTATTAGGAACCTCGACAACTCCAAGCCGAGACGTCTGGCATGTTACATTAGCAAACATAGTAGCCTGATGCTATGTGTAGCTCAATAAATACTGCCCATATCAGTCTAAATTTTTAATAATTTATTGTTCCTGGTCATTTTTTTCAGACGCTAACATTTAACGCTAACATTTAAAAGATAGGCCTACATTTCTGAGGAAAGTTAGGTACTTTGCTTTAGTTTCATTTACAGAAGCCACATCATACATTATGTAGTTTTTTTTTCTCTGAGGTCCATGTATGATGTTTTTATGGGTTCACATATCAAAGGTGGTATCTCTCTGGTACCTGTCTTTTATAATGAAAAAGGCTAATTTGTAACAGAGTCTTCAAAAAATTATTTGCTCTGTTTGGCTGCCATGTACTATAATATAGTATTTTTTCTGTACTATTTCACTAACGCACAAATCAGACTCTTCTAACAAATAGCCTGTGATCACAAGCTTTGAAAACAAACAGCATCATTATTAAAGTGGTCAATCGAAGATCCAGGATAAGGTCCGTCTGCTCAAAATATGGCTTGATTAATTTGGCTTTGAGAGGCAAAGCCTTAGAGCAGTGATCAATACGTGTGCGGTCACCTGCCAATACTGCTCTGACTGAATAATTAGCCAATAGACTGCAGCAATGGCTGGCACGATGGCTGGCCAGGGGAATAAAGTTACATGCAAGCTGCCAAGAAGAAAAACCAACAGCCAAAAAACCTAACATTTCATCTGAAAATTCACACTTGCTTAAAACGAAGCATTAAAATTAGATTTGTTCATCTAAAATAAATGTTTGAGTAAATCATATTCACCTTGATGCAAGTCATATTCACCCTGATCCACTAAAATGATCCTATTTGACCTAAAGCAGTTCATTAGTTAATGTGTTTTTACTATAGTTGTATGCAAAAGTTGAATGTTTGCAAATTACATGTCATGTTGGTTTCCTAACTGAAAATACGTTCATAAAATGTCTATTCTATGACTGTGCAGTGCTGATTCAATGTTAAAACCACAATTAGGTATCTTCTGTACATAAGGTGAGCTTCACACTCACTCGCACTGCCATTTGCTTTATACCACTTTCACATGCAGGGTTGCCCATGGGGGGAGGGTAAAGCTTTCAGGGGTCCTTTTACTAGGGAGCCACTTAGAGGCAGACCGTGTAGCATTCAGGGGAGTATTTACTCTCATTGTCCATTTTATCAGCTTCACTTACCATATAGGCAGGAACTACACTTTGCAGTTCTACAATGACAGATCTATATCCCTGTATACTAATTTCGATCTAGTGTCTTACTGTTTTCATATGTGAATTATGTGAAGATGAGCAGTAGCAACAGGAACTGCAGAAAGACAATGTATGAAAAATCTAGTTAAGATGGTCAGTGAAACATTGACAGGATGATAATTTAGGTTCGTAAATTATTTTTGCATCATTTGTAGCATTTCGACTGTCATGATTGTCAAAAGATTTTTCAGTTTTAATTTATCACTATGTAGCCAGTAACTTTGATTGTCCTAGTTTAATATATAAATAAGAGGAAAGTAAGAAAAGAAAAAACGTTATTTGTACACTTGTACGTGTGTGTGCATAGCAGGAGAAATAAAGATAAAGTGTTAAGTAGTGTGTTCTGCAATAACTTCAGCCTGAAAACTAGTCCCACTCAGGTCCTGGTGGGACCAGAGAAGTTTTTCGATGAGATCTCAGCATGCCTGACAATGGGTAGCTTGTCAAGAAAGTAAATTGCATTAGAACCTTTGAGCTCCATGCATATCTCAGTTCTATAACTCAACACAGCCTGCATCACTTACCTGAAGCGATCAAAGAACACTAATTTGACAGAACTAATTGCAATACAACAGTAGATCTATAAATAGCTGTTGGAATGGCTGATTGCTCCTGAAAGAGGGAACTCAGCACTGTTGTTTTGACAGGAATGTGACAGAATTTAATGACAAGACTACCATTAACACACACTGTAAATAGGTACAACTATGGATCAGAAACTCCTGTTGATGCTTTCTACAAACAACCTGTCTTATAATCAAATATGCAGCCACACTGTTTATTTTTACCAGCAAGATGAATCTTTAAGTATTCACACACAGATGTGAATGTAATGAAGAGTGAAGTCAATGCTAAACTTCTTTCTGATCAGCCTGTGCTTGATTGGAACAACTAACTATATACTGTATATATATATATATATATATATATATATATATATATACATTGACTGATATCCAGATAGATATCCAGACAGATATCCAAATATCTGCACTATTGTCTACTGTTTTTGTTGTTGTTTTTTTACACACACATATTTGCTGCCCTTACATTGTGTCAAAGGTTTAAGAGAAACAAGCTAATAGAAGTTATTAAAAATTTCATAGAATAAATGTTTTTACATTAACATACATTGACAGTTAAGAAAGGTTTTCTTTTAGTGTAACGTGTTTGAGACACCACCAGAAAGTAGTGATGTATAAATGCTACAGTCCCAATTTTAAATGCACTTGGTTATGCATAGAAATGGTCAAGGCTGTTCCAATGCTGTTCAGTACAGAAGCAGCCTATATATATATGAGAAATGAGAGATTTTTGCCATTTTGTATTTTTTCCCCTTTTTTTCTTAACTATTTAAACACACATTTAATTTACATTGTTTTCATATAAACGCTAAGAAAGAGTATAATTATTTTTCGTTCCCATTTCATGTTGAATTCCTTAGCAGTCAACATTGTGACTTTGAATTTGAGTCACAAAGGCCTAATTTAAACTTTCTCTGATGTTTTGCCGTTTGATTTGACACTGGCCTCTGCAAATGGCACAAAATCGACAAAGCTGCCTGTCTGCAGCCTAACCGAGAGAGCCTCATATAAAACACACACACACCCACCCACGCACACACACACACACACAGGGTTAAGTGATCTGTCTCTGACACTCTGGTGCACACACATACACACACTCACAAAATACCCCACTTATTTCTCTACTCAGTACATTCAGGAAATAGTGTGCATTATTGTGTATTGAGGGAATATTCTGTGTGTAGCTACTAGATGCTATAAAGTGGGATACATCTTTAATGATTCAATTCTTTAGGAAACAATGCAAGGTATACGATTTTAATACAGCAAAGCTCAAATATAGCTTGAATGCTCTTACCTGCATTACATTACATTTTAACATCTTAAATTGCAACACAGATAGGCCAGAATCAAAATAATAAATTGGCATATTGCTAATGGCCCATTTTAGATCAAATCTGTTGATGCATTCCTAAATTTGACTATAAAATAAATAGACCAATTTTTACGTCAGAAGATTTGAAATTTTTTTGAGATGAAATTTTTATTTTGGCCAAAAAAAAAGGCTGAGTATCTGTCGATTTCCTCAGGGAAATGGGCAAGTCATTAATAAGAGCAGTGCTCAGTACAGCACAAAGAAATGGGCAGAAAATTCAAAATCAAACCGTCACATTGACCTCTCCTTTATTGTCATGCAGCTGGGTCACTGACAATCTGCCAGCCGACGCTAGTCTGTTTGAGGTTGGGCGTATCTAAGTGTGTGTATTTGTGTGTGTGTTATGCCTACTGTGATTCATCTTTATGCTGCTATTGTTATCGCGTCTTGCCATAAGCATCAGCTATCATCCCAAAGATAAAGCAAACGAAGCATTAGCAATCATAATTTAACATTTTAAATTATACTATTTTTTTTTTCAACCTAATTTCTGGGTGCTGTCTTTGTAGCATATGCTTGATTACCAGACAATAATGTCCCTGTCATTACAATTAAATAGAAAATCCATTCCAACTTGAAATACACTTATAACAGACGTTAAGTGTTTGAAATGTGTATTATTTCTTAAATAAATGGTAAGAATCTAGTAAAACCACAGCTGAGGTTGCTGTACACACGAAGCAGAGCAGTACTGTAGAATGCCAGCTGGGTGACTAGATAAACACCAGGTTCAAGTTCATTTGTACACGCTAATCACATAAACTGAATGAAATAAAGTGTTCATCATCACTTACCATGCTTGGCATCAGGATACTACCATTTCACAAATGGACAGTTTATGAGCTGAAAAAGGCTCTTCTAGTAAAGTTAGACAAAGTATTTTACCATTAGTATTTGTCTGTTTTGCTGCCTTTTTCTGTGTAAATTACAAGCCACATGTGATCTACTGTGGCTTTCTGTGTCTTAATACAGCTTTAATTTAGTGCAAAAAGAATCAAAATACAGCATGCTGTGGTGTGATGTGATTACTAGACTAGAGGTTTACATTTAAAGATGATCTAAACTGTATTTCTATAAAACCTCTCACATCATACATCCACCTGGTATATTTGACCCAAAATGATTGTACCGAGTACTGTGCTACTGTATACACTTGCAGTTATATACTTATGGCATGGCATGAGTTGGGAGGTATGTTTGATGTGCATAGTGTATTGACAGCCAGGCAGTCTTTCTCTCAGACAGGCAGTGCTGTGAGTTTATCTGAATGTCTGTCAATTGCATACCTCACGCTGCCTCATACTTTTTTTGCAATACCATGCTATGCATAAAGGAAAAGCTAGCTGTGACTTGCTTGCTTCAGTAGATATTTGTATAATATTTGTATAAATCTCTTACATCATACATCTACCTGGTATATTTGACACAAATTGATTACACACTACTGTGGAGTGTGTATCGGATACTTACCCACTTACCCAGATTTTTTTTTTATTCTGCATAACCGTTAAGATGTGAACGCAGTCATTCACACTGGTTTGATGTGAAAGGCTTCTTTCTAAAGACATTGCCTAATGTCTGACAAATTTAGATCTTTGAAGATATTAGAAGTTTAAAATTGTGCTTTTTAAAATCTGTTCATGGCAGATGGGGTTACTGTTGTAAACCAAAATAGTCCTCAAAGAAACTTTTTCTCAGTTTTATCACTATTTTACTATTATATTATTCATATACAAGACATGTCAGGTTACAGTTGTAATTGTGGATGGTACATAAAGCGGTGGTATTTTTATTACAGACGTTGGTTCATGTTACCACCACTGTAAAGCAATATGAATTGGTAAATTTCTCTACAATAAACCATCCTACATAAAACCACAATGAATAGCTTTGTTTACATCTTAACCATTGAGTTATGTAGAAATATTTGAAAAAGATTTGGTTTAAAGGACTGTAAAAGAAGGTGTTAGCAATATTAAGTTGATGCACACTCTCATATTCATTTAAGGCACAATACTACAAACATGGCCTCTGTGGACCTGCTGTTTCAATGACTTCATCCCATAATCACAGTAAAGTGCTTCGCCCTGAATAGGCATATAGACCTCCAGCGCAGGGATAAAGGTCGAGGCGTAGACGTGAATCCTGCGCGTGAAGCTTTTTTCCGCAAGCGTAGATTCCCTGGACTTAATGCACTTAGGCAAATAGAGGGCTGCCGAGCCATTTGGGGAAGTGTAGAGCGATTAGGTGAGCTGGTGATTTAGAGGCGGTCTGTCAGAAAACTGCACAGCCGCCGTCACCTCGCTGGAGATGAAAATAGCTCCTGTAATGGCACAGGCGACTGGACGGACAGACCATTACAGCATGTCAACACGAAGAAGAAAGAGAGGCAAAACATGAGGCGGGAGAATTAGTAAGCAAGCGGAGGAGTGAGATTAGAGTGAAAGACTCAACGCAATGATAAAGAAAGTGGGGGTGTAGATCATTTCCTGTAATTAAAGTTGAATCTTTTAAAATAGAATACTTTTGCCTAAGAATACATTTCTTATACCTAGGTATAACAGTTCTAGAAATTGTGCCACTGTTCCTCGAGAAGAACACTGTGATATGAGATAAGAACTTGGTTATACCTCTCTCCATTCTATCCTACCAGACCAGACATACTGGCAACCTGCACTGTAAATTCAAGTCACTTTAGTTTGGTTAACTTGGGTACAATGATGAATAAATGGTGTAGATAGACTAGATCGTCTATTTCTGAGGACTTCATATTTAGTACATTTAGTATGCCAGGACACAAAAACAACATTTTGCAAAAAGAATTATATTTATAAATTTGAAAAATATGTTAAATAACAGAAACCAACAAATCAGATACTGGGAAGCATCTTGGGCACAAAAGATTAACCTTAGTAAATAAGAATTATATAAGAGATAAATATGTGTTATTAGATTGTGATAGTAATTTTATTGAAGTAGTAAAGTGAAAGTACACCTATTATGTCTTATGAGTGTGGCACAGGAGTTGGATTGGGTATTTCTGTCATTGTATAACTGGGGAAAAGATGCCCATTTCCAACCTTCAAATAAGAGCAACTCAGTACAACAACTTGGTAATGACATTAAAAGGGACACTATCGTGGTTGACTGGATCTCACCAATGACCCTGGTTTAGCCTTCAAAGTCTGCAGTATAGAATTTTGAATTTGCAAAAACAGCAACAAACATAATGTAATGTAAGTTGCACAAGAGGAGACAAAAGAAGCAATACAGAGTTTGAATGGAACAACCATACCTCATCCCAGGTTCATGTTCAAACTCACATTCTCTCTGATGAAATCAGAAAAAAGTTATCTGCCCTTTTTACTATGGCTTGATATGTCTCTTGTTATTGGACAATTAGTTGAATCATCAACATATTTTAGATAAGAGTAATTGTGCATAAAAGTTATGTCCCACAACATCCATCCACACAAACCTGTTACTGAAACCTATTTAACATGACAGATGAAGAGAAAAAGGTGCGTTACAAGACACTAGTAGGTAAGAAACTACACCATCAAGTCATTTGCTAACACCATGGGTAATTCCTCATTTCTTTTTCGCATGATGCAAAAAAGTGGTCGTGTTTGTGTGTGTTCTGCTGGTGTGAGTGGATCAGACACAGCAGTGCTATTGGAGGTTATAAACACCTCAGTGTCACTGCTGGACTGAGAATAGTCCACTAACCAAGACTATCCAGCCAACAGCATTGTGTGAGCAGCGTCCTGTGACCACTGATTAAGGACTAGAGGGTGACCAACCCGAACTCATGAGCAGCAGGATATGAGCTATTGTCTCTGACTTTACATCTGCAAGGTGGACCAGCAAGGTAGTAGTGTCTAATAGAGTGGACTGTGAGTGGACAGAGCGTGTCCACTTACTGCAGCATCTCTGCTGTGTCTGGAGTGAACCTGTGATTGGCTACTTCCACGGCTTTCAGGCCCCTGGCATTTGAGCTCAGCGGTTTATACCGGCGATGTGTCTGAAAGAACCCTGTACCAGTGGCCTTACTCAGTGCTGGAGTGGGTGATCAGGAGAGCAGGGTGAGAATTCCCGGTGAGCCCCTGTCTCTACTGATACAGCCCCGGTGTTTTAACTGTAACTGAGACTCGTAAAGTAGATTCAGTGAATATTAAGGTAGCTTTCATTCCCATTCCACCTTAAATAATATAGTAGTCACGTTCAGACGAGTGGACCGGCGCAGTGTGTCCGCATGACTTTTTAAGGTGGAACGGAAATTCGAATAAGTGATTGAATTCAGTCCGACTCTGAGAATCTGAACACAAGATCATCCGGTTTACAGCGCTGCTTTACTACAGAAGCTAGTTGGGCTTTGTGAAGATACCAGAGGGTTGTGGATGGAAGGGACAAACATGCTCCTATGCCCGCTGTGACAGTGCTGGCCTACAGTGATTAGATCTGGGTTTTTAAGATTGCTGTGTTGTTTTTCTTCGTATTCGCACATCAGCTGTTTGATGTAACTGTCATGTCCTCTTTATTAGGTCTGTCCGCTGTGGCAGTAAGCTGCATGTGTTTATTAGCGTGTGCATCTTTAACTCTGTAGGTCTAATATTACCTTATTTGTGGTGTTCTCTGGACACAGGTGTCTGTATGTGTATGTGAATCTAGCTTTCTGATTTGGTATGAGGGTGTTGGTATATGTAGGGCAAGGACTGCATTGCTGTTAGGAATGCAGTCTGATGCAGTGGTCCCCAATGATGAACATTAGCTGTGTCTGTGTGTGTAGTTTGGGGTGGGCTAGTCTGCCTTATGTAGTTGCCAGTCTGAAAAAGTCCCACTCTGGCCCTTGTCTTACATAAGGGAATCATCTGATCTGGTGTTCAGTACTGACTGCTAAAATAAAAAACAATATTTTTTTGTAATGTAATTGTAAGGTAATGAACATTGTAATGTAATGAACATCAATGAGGATGAGTTAAGGATAATATCGGAGCAGATTTTAATCTTTTGTTCTCTCAATAACCTTTTCTGGAACACCTCTCCCACAGACACAATACACAATACATCAGACTCCACACACACATACACACACCCCACACCTTCACACACGTGCCCTCCACTGCAAGCATGTGTGTGTGTGTGTGGCTGTGTGTTTGTTTTTGTATACTGTACAATGCTTTTTTTACAGTGTTTGCTGAACTGATAATAGTCACAAAAATATACCAACAGCGTCCTGTGACCACTAATGAAGGACCAGAGAATGACTAGCACAAACTGTGCAGCAACAGATGAGTTACTGTCTCTGACTTTATGTGGTGGACAAGGTGGACTAGCAAGGTAGGTGTGTAGGGTAGCGGATAAAATGGACAATGAGTGTAGAAATAAAAGGGGCTTTTAAGGTAATTGCTGACCATTGTATAGTAGTACTTATATTACTGTAATACGATATGGAATATATTGGTATTATTACATTTTTTTTATTGCTATATGTTCTTACATATGGGACATATATATGACCCCTTATTCTGTCATGGTATAAAAACAAACTGCTGTATGTGTGTGTGGGGGGGAAGGTAATGAGACCAAGCCGTGCTCTTACTCACAAAATCCAACCCTCACACCACCACCTCCACTGTGAGACACGGAACAGCTCAGTGTGCCTGAGGGAAGGCCATGAGAGTGGCACCAGGAGAGCCAGCGGAGATGGAGAGACAGTGCAGGCAGCCTGGCTAACTAGCTCATCCTCGACTTATGATTGTGTGTGTGTGTATATGTGTGTGTGTGTGTGTGTGTGTGTGTGTGTGTAAGACTCAGTGACTGCCAGAGGTGTGAGTGGGTTTGAGAGATTCATGCCAAGAGCTGTTGAAGGGTTGCTGGCAGCCCTATTGATGAAGTCTATTCAAGCTGGCCAGAGAATAGGCTACATACTGAATAAGCACAAAATATGATTTTAATGAGGTAGAATGAGTTTCACCCCAATGTTTAACCCTTAGAAGTCAAGTAGTATAATTTTTGCAGTACTATGTAAATGCAATTGCATGTTTATACATTTCTGCTAATAGGTTTCAGGAAAAAAGTTACTTAACAAAGGGTTTTAAGTAACATTTGGGTTTCTAGTAACAATGGGTTTCTGAACAGGACTACAACTGCTAAGTAAGAAGAAGTGATAATTGAGTATACTATTAACAACACATACACATATTGTCAAATACAATTCATCATGAACAAAAATAAAGTGTAAAGCAGCTAGCTATGTGATCTACAGTTAAAGACATGCAACATCATGCCACAAGATGCGTGTACCTTTCACTTCAGAACCTGTCCCCTATTGAGAAATGTTTTTAGTTCACTCATCCTTTTAAAAAGAGCCCAGTGACAGGCTCATCACACTGATTTATCAGTCTACGAATGCTCTCTTTAATCCTCTCAATAATCCTTCTAACAAGTGTGTTTGCCCCAAATTCAAGTCTCATTTCTGATTGCTTTCTGATTGTTTCAAGAAATGTGAATGACAGTTTTTCACTTTTTCCATGAGCTATTACTGAGAATTAATTTGAATAAAATTAGAATAAAATTACTTCTGCTTTTTAAGAGATTGCATTTCTTTTTTATTTATACTGAATGTATATTTATCTGAATTTGATATCTACTGTCATTTTACTCATTTGTGCCAAACTTTCTGTTCACGAAGTTGGTGAGTTTAATCAATCATTTGAAGAATGGCAGACTTCAGGCTGGTCGCTAATTTCAGCACAAATTAATGTTGTGAACAGGAGGACTTTTTCCCTGCAGCATGTGGTGCACTGTATCAAGCTGTTCACATCTGCACACACTTCACACACACACACACACGCTTTCACACGCTCAGGTAGAAGTCTAGCAAGGCCTCAGGGGGGTTGAATAGCATTCTGTCCATCCTTACCTTCTTCGCTTCTTTTCTCATCTCTTCAGGGACTTCTCCTGTTAGTTTAGCGTTTTTCTGGGCTGGAAGCGTCTGTCTTTCCATATGTGCCCTGTTTGAGAGAGAGCAGAACTACACTCGATGTCAGACAAGAAGTTGCTGAATTATTAAGTTCTCCAGATTTTTCTGTGCAATGCACATCTTTGATCCATCTGTTGGGGAGACACTCGTAGATGGTGAAGTGTGCCGTACCTTTCACTCCAGCACGCAAGCTGTCGTGGATCAAGTTTGGAAGACTTTAACTCATGTTGTCATGATCAGGAAGTTTGCCTTGCGTACAGAAAAACTCTCCTCCTGACCATTCTGTTATGCTGTACTTACCCTATGAAAATTAAATGTATTAGAATATAGATTTTTTTCCTAAATGTAAATATAATGTATTATATATATTCAGTATGCTACATTTTATATGGGTCTGTTCATATTCTTTGCCTTGATTCTTGATGTTTCTCAATTATGAAAATCATGGGGAAAAAATCATAAAAATAATTAATAAAAAAACAACAAGCAGCCCATCTCACAGCAAAAGACGATGTGATATTTGTTTGAAAACCTACAGTGCTAGGCAAAAGGTGTGGGCCCACCAAGGTGATGAAAACTCACTTTTTAGCCATTTGCTTTGATTAATTTTTGTCAGATTTGCACTTATGGTAAGCTCCGAGAACCTATAGGAAATTGAAAATGTCAAATATGAGCATTAATAAGTTCATGTATTATTATTCATACTGAAATCTACACATTTGAATCATGTAAATTCAATAATTCTATTTATTACTGTATTTATTTTCATGTATGCTAATGTTGATTTTGTATTCTGCAGGTGAATCCAATTGTGCATGCTAATTTGACTTGTATGGGAAGAAATACAAAGTGCAAAAGGTTAGCATCATGCAGCGATCTTGTTAAAGAGATAAAGTTGTTTACAAGGTTTACCATATAACCTGACCAAAAATTAGTCACCTTACATGATTAAGGTGGTAGTAACTGTAAGCTCCTGTTGCTCGAGGATGATTGGGCTATAAATACGTGCAGGGTGCGTGAAGGGATTCATATATTGAGAAAAACGCGTACACTGAATGTCTCGTTCAATGTGTGGAAAAAAGCAGATGTGTGATTGGCAAAAAGGAGTGATTGCATTTGGACGTGCCAAAGGCCAAAGTGTGACGGAAGTAGTTGAATTTGCAGGTGAATGGAAGCGTACCAAAAGTGTCAAAAATCCCAGTCAAGGAAATTCTTGTCAGAATTGTGCCAGGGAAGGCATCCATGAAATCTGGCCAAACTGCACAACTATTTGATGCAAGAGTGGCTGAACACTGACGCCGCAAATGTCGCAGAAATTGTCCAGGCCATGCCAAATCGAATCACTACTGTTATTTGTGCTTATGTATGTATTCCACGCTACAAGGTATATTTCAGTCACAGATTGCTTATTTTTTGTTTGGTGAGCTTATCAGTTCCATTTACCTATGTATTCATTTGACAAGCTCTCATATCACGAAAAGTACTTTTTGCCACTGTATAGCAAATTACTGTATCTGGTTCACTACCATGCTACCAGTAGAAAGATTTTTGACAGAACCCCCAAACAAAAATCTCCATATTAATCTTTTCCCTTTGAAACTGCCAGAGAAAAAGTATTCTGAAGTGTACCCCCACCCAACCATAGCAGTAGTTTGTCATTAAACCCAATTCATGACTTTGGAGAAGTATGACATACAGTTGGGAATTAAAGGAATAATCTCTTAAAATTAGGAAAGCTGTTTTTAACTCACCTGAAATTGTGATATTTTTAGGAAGAGTTCACTAAATCACATTTTTGCCTTCAAATGCATCTGAGCCTCATTAGAAGGTCATGTTTATGGTTACTGTCTGACATGTGGTCCAGATTAACTGGGGTTTCTTCCCATACACTTCGGCACCTTTAATCTTTATGATACTGAGTGTGACTCTCAAAGTCCCAGGTATAATATCTATAAACACAAAGTGTTTTGGTTTCTATGTCTCTGTACTGTTTGATTGTGCATGGAAAATATATGTGAGTTAACCCGCAGATGAATTGTTCTATGGTGGAAGGGAGAATTTAATTCTGTCATGTAAAAACAGAAGCTTGCTAAAAGACAATAATCACTGCACCGGTATCTCTAAAGGTAAGGAGCAAATACACTGGATTCTCTAAGGAAATACAATCACAATTCCAAAAAAGTTGGCACGGTGTGTAAAATGTAAATAACATAAATAAAAACTAAATGCAACAATTTGCAAATCTCATAGACGCATATTTTATTCACAATAGAGGATGTAACGCATATCAGATGCTGAAAGTGAGATATTTTACCATTTCATGAAAATTATTAACTTATTTAAAACTTGGCATCAAGTTTTGGCAGCAACACATCTCAAATAAGTTGGTACAGGGCCACGTCTACCATTGTGTAGCATCCCCTCTTTTTTAACAGCAGTCTGTAAACATCTAGGAAGTAAAGAGACCAATTGCTGGAGATTTGGGAGAGGAATGTTGGCCCATTTATGTTTGAAGTATGATTCTAGCTGCTCAACAGTACACACCTTCTTTGCCAGATTTTACGTTTCATATTTTCGGCCAAATATTGCTGAAAGGCCAGTTCAGCACCCAGACTCTTCTGCAAAGCCATGCTCTTGTGATGGAGGCAGTATGTGATTTTTTTTATTTCCTGCTGAAATATACAAGCCCCTTGGTGAAAGAGACGTTGTCTGTATGGGAGCATATGTTGTTCTAAATCCTCTATACATTGATAGAGCCTTTCCAGATATGTAAGCTGCCTATGCCATGGGCACTAATACAACCCCATACCTTCAGAGATGCAGGTTTTTGAACTGTGCGCTGATAACAAGCTGAATGTTCCCTCTCCTCCTGAGTCCACAGGACACAGCTTCCATGGTTTCCAAAAATAATTTCAAAGTTTTATTCATCTGGTTTTCCAATTTGCCTCAGTCCATTTAAATGAGCTTTGGCCCAGAGAAGATGACAGCGTTTCTCGATCATGTTGGCTTCTTCTTTGCATGATACAGTTTTAATGAACTGTGTTCATAGACAATGATTTCTGGAAGTGTTCCAGAGCACATGCAGTGATTTCCAGTACAGAGTCATGCCTGCTTTTAATACAGCACTGCTTGAGGGCCTGAAGATCAAGAGCATCCAATATTGACCATCGGCCTTGTCCCTTGATCCTCTTTTGATAATATTTACTGTAGATGGCGGGATATCCAAAGTCTTTGGAATGTTACGTTGAGGAAGATTTTTCTGAAATTGTTCCACAATTTTTTAGATGCAGTTTTTCAGATGCAGCCATTAATAGATCAACTTCAGGCTGAAGGAGCAGCTAGCTAGCTAATACTATATAGAGACCTAAAATCTATGACATACATTTTATTTTGAGTATTGGTTAGTGAGCCACTTTAACACTGGTTTCAATCACTACAGTTTAAAAATATGGAGTCCTGGAGGTAGACGGGTGTATACGGCTGCGACATTGAAATCTAATCTAGTCTAATACAGGTTCCCTACAACCCCTGGCAGTGATTCAGTCATACTCACATTTGCTTTCCACGTTCTATATTTTAAGTCCTACTGGCCCAAACACTAGTGTTAATCTGCGGTGAAGTATTATGTTTTTGTCACATGCACACTGTCCACACACTAAACAGAGATCATCTCACAACAATGAAGACCCACCAGAGAAACCACACCACTCAAACAGAGTTTAAAGAAATCATATAATATTTATAAAATAATTATTAACTTTTATAGAAATATTAAACACTATTCACAATATCGTCCAATGTATCAAAAAACCTGTAATGTAACAGCACTTGGATTGTTACTTACTTTATAATTTTCAAAAATACATTTACTCCTCGATCTTACAGATTATGGTGTATCATCAGTGATTTTTGTTTAGCCTCAAAATGTTCTTTCTCTCTTCTCCCTCTCTAACTCCCTCTCTCTTTCTGTGTTTGTCTTTAACTGTGTAACTGTTAAGAAATAGGAGGTAAAAGGAATTTGCTGCACTGCACCACTCATTCGGGTAACCTTCAAACAACTGCAAATTTACAATATATACCCTGAAACCATTTTAAACAGTTTTCTTGAATGACCAAATCTGTAAAAATAGTACACAGCTCAGTTAAAAGCAATTTAGTCTGACCTTCTGTGGATTAACATGGTTTTCTGTGTTTATATAGCCGCTCTTTCACTTTCCGATGGACTTGTGTCCCGGCCTGGTTGCCGTGGCATCTGTGCCCTGTTGCCTTGGTGACCTTTGCACTTGGCATTTCCATGATTCATAAGTGTGGAGAGATGGGCTGCCTGAGGGATGGAGGAGCCTTTACACACACACACACACACACACACACACACACACACACACACACACACACATGCATCCACACACATACATACACATGGAGAGTGAAACAAAGACGGATACACAAACAGAGAGAAACAGATAGATCCAGAGACAGAGAGACAGAGCTATTTGTTATTCTCTTTGGTGGTGTTTGAAGGTTAATATGCAGATTTGACCAATTTTCTCCTATGAGCTCTCTTTGGCATAAATAACAGGTGTTTATTTAATAGAGCTTCATACACTAATACATTGTTTTCAGTGCAGCGCATGAGGACCCAAGCATTTGTAGCTGGCGTCATGGTGCATTTTCCACAAGCATACAGCAGCAGCAGTTACTAATAAACAATACATAAATAGTGTATATGAAATGAAAGCCATATAAATGAATGGCTGAGCATGTACATGGAAGGATCCACTGAGTGTTGTTCTCAAAAAGAGAGGGCACAGATGAAGGCATATCGAACTGATGAACGTGTCTGTGTACAAGTGTGTGTGTGTGAGTTGAGAGAGAGCCAGAGAGAAAGAGACAGAGAGAGGGAGATAGATACAACTTCAAAGACAGAAGAGAGACTGGATTTTTCAGTATTCTCCTCACTCGACTTCTTTTTCTCTCAATTTTCTCACTTTTTTCAGAAGTAACGATGTTTCTGCTGGCCACTGGCATTAATATTTCTGCTTGAGTATGTGTATGTGTGTATGTGTGTGTGTGTGTGTGTGAGAGAGAGAGAGAGACAGAGAGAGAGAAAGAGTGAGGGAGCTAGAGAGAGAGGGAGAGCAGAAATTGCCTGCAGCATTGTGTAGATCACAATGACTCACACTAGTCAGTTATTGCAGACATTTGAAGTCAGTCTCACTCTGTGTGAAGCTCCTCTTCAATTATGCAGCCTTTAACATTACACTACACTCAAACATTACAGTGAAAACCCCACTCAGGTCCCACATTAATACTGAACCTTGTTTTTTTTCTTATATATAACAATCACATATTACGTTTCTGCCTGGAAGGAAAAGGCCAGCTAAAAAGGCCACCTATTTATTGTCAATACAGTTGTTTGGAAACTAAAATGCTTTGGAAAAAGCTATAGAACTATTAAGCCATAGCCTTATTTTAGCCACACCTCTGCATTTTACAGCAGGAAGTGAAAATGCATCCCTGGCCCTCATATCCACAAGGTTAGATCACATCGTTTGGAATAAATGTGATCCAAAATCAGGTGAAATCGGTTCTCCATCTATCTGAAATGCTCTGTTTGAGCTCCTGTGTCTTTAAGCCCCACACACCTCCTTATGAGCCTATACAGCTGTGATGCAAGTGTTTCCCAAAACCATGGTTGGAACTATGGAGGTAACTATGTTGGTAACTTATATAGTCTGAATCATCGTTAAGCGACACAGGTGTTTCCCAAAACTATAGTTCCACCGAATGTTTGCAAACACTGTGGAAAGTTGTGTATTTGCAACTATAGCTGTAGACCTGTGGTTAGAATCTTGCAATGGCTGGTGATGACGTCATCAATGATGCAGGCTGCAGTAGAAGGAGAAATCTCAGTAAGCTAAAATAATTTAGAGTTCTGGTACGAACATTTATTTTAAGACAACGTAGATACATTTACAGTACTTTAATAAATTAGTTCTTAATCACTGAGAGTTTTCGTTACCATTGCGAAAATAAAATCGAAAAAACAGGGCACCTGGGTTTCGAACTGTCCTTGACACAGTGTCACATATTCATACGTTTATCCCACTATGGCACTTTGACATGCTGTTGGAAAGGCTTGTTTATTTTATGTAGCTAATAGTATTCTAATTTTTGGAAGAAGCATTTTTATAAGAAGTGTTGCCTATTAATATTCCATTCATAATTAATATTAAAACTATTGTATACTGTTGTTATTATTTATGTTTTTTTAAATTGCATTTAATTGTTGATTCTATTATTATGACTGATAGCGGTGGTAGAAAGTTATATGTTTACAGTAAATCAATAAGTTATATATCTAGCCTAAATAATACCTTAATTATATATATTGATTCTTATATTTTGGCCTTATACACTATCTGCCATATCACTATCTGGATTTAACTTAGCAAATAGGCAAGAGCCTCCCATTGGATAATTACCTCATGGGTGATTATGTTTCAGCTGGCAACAAGTAAACCTAACTGATGCAGTGAGTAGCTTCTCATTTGTTAAACAACCATGTCGAAAGACACATCCTGTGGTGGTGGAAAAGATATTAATCTGTTTCAGAAGGGTCAAATTATTGGCAGGCATCAAGCAGAGAAAACATCTAAAGAGATTGTTGAAACTACTAAAATTGGGTTAAGAACCGTCCAATATTATCAAAAAGTGGAAGGACAGTGGGGAAACATCATCTTCAAGGAAGGAATGTGGTCGGAAAAAAATCTTGAATGATCGTGATCGGCGATCACTTAAACTTTCGGTGAAATCAAATCATAGAACAACAACAGCAGAACATCATTTTCACACATGGATTGGCCACCACAGAGTCCAGACCTGAACCCCATTGAGACAAATTATTTTAGCTTACTGACATGTCTCATTTTACTACCTCCTGCGCCATCGATGACTGAGTTATCAGGAACTAAGCTTCGACAGCTAACGACAGGTCTATAGCTGTAGTTCCACAAAGAATTATCCAAATACTGAAACAACCCCAGAGCTAGATTTGGGTTTACTAGCAGATAGCCCACTGAATGTGCAAATTGTACACTGTATATTGCCAGTTGCAGCAGTCCCTGAGCGGTGTTGTGAGAAAAAAACAAAAAAGATTGCTCCTTTTCAGGAAGCTGGTACACAACTTTCTCCTTCACTATGTGAAGGCCAGAGCACACCAACCCAACATCCTTCAATAAATCACACGCTGGGTTTGTGTACCATAGCTTTGTGTGGTTTTTGGACTTCTTTAGAATGTACACAGTGGATCATTATCAGGTCATTTCTGTTACTGGAACATAATAAAAACAAATTACAATGTTAAGTTTTGATCAAAAAATGGAGAATGACTGTGTTTAAAAAAACATAGTGTTTGACAGATAATGTTAGTGTTTGATAAGAATGACGAATGACGTTTGGTAAGAAATGTTGATGTTTGCTGAAAGTCTTTGATTGGGAGTGTTGGTGCTTTGTGGGAAATCCTGCTGTCTATCAGTGAATATTTGTGTTTCCTAGCAAATGATGATGTTTAGTTGGGCATGTTGGTGTGTCATGCTGCAGCCTACTAGATAATATTGGAGAATGACAGTGTTTGTGCTTGGTGGGGCATCATGGTGTTTTCTTGATTGATCTTTTTTCTGCTTAAAGACTTTTGCTCTGTGATGTCCTATAGGACTTTCGGACAGCAATTCACAGGCTATAGTATTGACACAGTAAGCCTGTACCCTGATGTGTTGTCAGATGAAAAGCAGGAGAAAATCTATGTTTTAAAGTTGTGGATTAGTCTGTTATTACAAAGCCATGGATATAGACCTCCTTCACAGCTTACACAGTGAGGAGTAGCTCTGCCACTGGCTGTTAAGCTAAGAGGGGTAAAATAGTTACGAGGATCATAAAAGTTGATTGGTCCCCTTAGAGGACTTACAAGCCTGTGTGAAGTTCGTCCACCACAGAATCTATGGCTTTAGTGTTTTCATTGCAATTCTTACTGCCAGCACCTTATTTGTCCTCTATTTTCATATGCGAAGATCTTTAAATGCTATTGTGAAACAGATGCTCCTCATTAAGGCAAATCAGTCTTGGCTGGTTAGATTTGAAACTGCTTAAATGCCCAAATATTATCATTGTTATAATTGTACATGTCATAGCTGTATAATGGCCAGAGGTTAGTTCAGGTTTTCTTTACTGCCACTGTCTGTGTTTTAAAAGGAGCTCAGAGACCAATAATTGGACAGCTATAGGTGTAAAGAGGTTTTAAAGAGTCCATGTGTATGGTAACGTGTAACTGTGTAAGTCTATATATGTCAGTTTTAAAGTATTTTCTCGATCAGCTCTTACAAAAGACACCCCAGGGTTTTTTAAAGATCACATCGCAAGCTGGTCCATGTCTCTGCAGGGTTGCCAGATCCAGCAAAATGGGGATTCTAAAAGTTTGTGTGTGGGTAGGTGGGGCAGTAGGTGTGATCACGAAAGGCAGCTCACTCCAGAGGAGGGGGGTGTGTTAATGGGTTTATGTCAGGGGCTAATGACCACTGGTCCACAGTAGCATGTGGAGCAGTGTTTTGTGGGGCTATCCAGACACATGCGCTGTTGGGCTCCGCGAGTCACACCCCATGGAGAGCATGTAATAATGACAGCAATTACAGCAATCCACTTAAACAAACGCCAAGCCAAGCAAACCTCATCATACTCACATCTGATTGGCCCTAATGAGATAAAGACACCAATTAATCCAGTGCTAATTGCCATGGCTCGTTTACAGAAAGCATTCAGATGCTAGTGCACTAACAGGAGCCAGCTCATACTATAGACTGGAGATACATTCGCTAGCCTACAGATTTTTTTATTATTCAAATCATAACTGCAGGAGCAGAGCAATGTTTGCACGTGTCTCCTTTTTCAGATGTTAGTTTTTTGTCACCTGACTGACCTGATGCATGTTCATTCTATACTTGGAATAAACTTTTCAATGGCCATATTGTACATTATTACATTATTACTACATTTTTACATTATTACATTATTATTATTATTTTTCTTTTTGTTTTTCATTATTACAGTAATAGAATGAAACATGCATACTAACTCCAGTTAGTATGCATGTTTCTGTTGATTTTTATACAATTACTTTCTGGGCCTTGTTTATAGAGTCAACTTGTTTTTTTTTTTAACAACCACAAATATCGTATATGGTGCTTTGAACTACCCTCTGCAGCTCTCCAGGACCAGGCTAGGTGACCACTGTTATCCAAAATTAAATCATGACATTGTAAACAAACTCACTGAGAGTGGCTTTATGTGAAATCCTTCATCCTAGAGGAATTCCCCTAGTCAGAATTGCTCACAGTAGTGGTGATACGAACCAGACGTCCAAAGTGTATAATGCCTTCAATATCTGTCAACTGAAAAGTACAAGAGAAACCAAGTAGTCACACAGTAGTTATTTCAGTACTTTGTTCGGAAATAAATAGCCAATCAAAGTTAACATCATTTAAAAGGCCTGTCACATTCCTGCCTTTGCTCAAGACACAGCCAGCTTTGCATTACTAAATTCATGAATGGCTGATTCTGAAAACCTAGAAACTAACCAGTAAATATACCAGACGTCCAAAGAGTATAATGCCTTCAATAGCTATATCACAAGAGTTTCTTGTGTGAAATAATTACAAATATGTGAATGATGGCTGTGACATTGCCTTGTGGTAGTTTTGTGATAAGGTTGCTTTGGATGTTGATTAAAATTACTATATTTGCATTGTAGATTGTGCAACCTCCTATAACTGCTGCTGTAAATGAATCAGTTTAAGGAGTTTGAAAGTTTCACTCTCATCCAACCACTTTTCAGTCTTCAAAGCAAGTGTAAAAAATCTGGAAGTGCCAACGTGAGCCTGCAGATACAAAATAAATATAATTCCTTACATTAATATGTAGGGCAAATACATTTTCTGAATGTGAGACATTAGGTAAAATGGCATGACTACACTTCATGCTATAGTGCTGTTTTTGAATCAAATGTACAAGAATAATTACTTCAGGGGGGCTTGCCATTCATTTGTATTCAATGGCCTGGAATCATTGTTGTTGATGTGGTCTCAATCAGTTCTAACCAAACATATGACTCACTGACAAATCAGAATCATTTTAGATACATAGGGATGTTTAAAGAATTTAAATAAAGAAAAACCAAGTCTATTGGATCTTTAAAAATATGAAGAAGATAAATGAGAGTGATAAAACTTGGAGATGAAACAATGGGCAGAGTACAGAATGAAATAAAAGAAGACAAAATGAAAAAAATATAAAAGAAAACAGAAAGCAGATTGAACCAAGGAGGAAGCCTCAGCTGTGGTGCCAGAGTACCTCATTCCCACTGTGAGGTATGGTGGTGGATCTGTAATGTAATGGGACTGTTTTCTTCCAAATCCCCTGCACAACTAATTCAGATACACTGTATCATGGCCTTCATCAAGTACCAACACATATTAAATAAAAACTGGACTACTTTTAGCCAAGGAAGCTAAACTGAGCTGTGGTTGGATTATTGGGCAGGACAATGACTAAAACACTGAATTATACTACACATCAAAATCACAACATTGTTAACTCATCACAAACTTATTCACTGACCACAGAATCAAGATTTTATTATTGTCATCCCAGTTCCCTGACTTGAGCTACTTAGAAAACCTGTGGGATGACCTAAAGAGGAGAGCTTACAAGTGTTGAACATGGTATTATCTAGCAGTTTTGGAGTAGTTACTCAAAAGGAATTCATTACAAATTACTAATTTCATCCCTCAAACTGTAATGATATTAGTTTACTCATTACTTTCTGTGAAAAGAATGATTTCTAGTGTTGATCTCTGTGTTATTTTACTTTTACATTACTGTCTAAAACTCATACATATCTGTCAACTGAAAAGTACAAGAGAAAGTAATCACACAGTAGTTATTTCAGTACTTTGTTCAGAAATAAAAGCCAATCATAGTTAACATCATTCATTTAAAAGGCCTGTCACATTCCTGCCTTTGATCAAGACACAGCCAGCTTTGCATTACTAAAATCATGAATGGCTGATTCTGAAATCTGAATCTAACCAGTAAATATACAGGGGTTGGACAATGAAACTGAAACACCTGGTTTTAGACCACAATCATTTATTAGTATGGTGTAGGGCCTCCTCCTCCTTTTGCGGCCAATACAGCGTCAGTTCGTCTTGGGAATGACATATACAAGTCCTGCACAGTGGTCAGAGGGATTTTAAGCCATTCTTCTTGCAGGATAGTGGCCAGGTCACTACGTGATGCTGGTGGAGGAAAACATCCTTCTTGGTGGTATGTTTCTGTGCTCAGTTTCATTGTCCAACCCCTGTAGTTTAGAAACTACAAAAAAAGGTTTGAACATCAGTGTAGAGATTCCTTATAAAATGGCTAGCGAGTGTAGATTGAGGAAATTCAAGAATCTACATCGCAGGAGTAGAGCTGCTGTAACCACAACCCCATGCAACAGTCTACTGAGAAAGCGGCCACTGTTCAGTGGCTTAATGTTATTGACTAGTCAACGCTCTCACCCTCCAGAGAGTAGAAGGCTGTACCACACACACATCCCTCTCCATTTCTCCACTCTCCACGTCGACGCCTCCCTGACTGACAGGTGCGTTTGATAAGATGTGAGTTTTTCCATTACAGTGTCTGGGCTGATGGCTATGAGTGCATACACGTGTAGAGCTAATACAGCGCAGTGTGTGTGCATGGCTCACGCCTCGCATTGCTGCACTGCAATACACTCTGATTGCACAGAATTTCCCACCCCGTCCCATCCCACGACCCACACACTCACACGCATATACACACACATACTGCACAAAGAGGCAGACTTGCAGGAATAAGGAAAGCTTGGATTTCTGTAGAGTTCCTGAGCCGTGTAGGGGGAGAGGTGACAGGATTTGAAGTAAATATCAGGCTTCTGCTGAGGAATAATTCACACATGACACTCAGCAATGCTGCTGTCAGATTAACTGATCTGTGCGAGGGAGCAGGGGAGAGGGGACTTATGGGTAAAAGCACTTTTTAATGAGGGGCTTACTCTGGTCAACTGGCACAGCTTAGGACTTTCTGCACTAATGTTTTACTGGATATGTTGAAAAGAAAATTCAGATTCATTTGATTTGCACTGCTTAGTCTGTGGCTGTACTCGCATTTCAGGGCTGAAGTGGCACAAATCCGACACAGAAGAGATTCTTGCAGAGTTGTGTGAACACTGAGCTTTTCAAATGAGATTCATATGTGCTCCTAGATCCACAGATATATTTTCAGTTTGCAGGCAGGGTCGAGTTCAAATTTTGGGGGGTGGGTTGACAGAGTGAACCTGTCATAAAAGCCCCCCTCATATGCAAGAAAAAATTTTAATCCAGTGTTATTTCCTTGAATAAAATTGGAATGTTCTGATAACATAAGATTTTTCCTGTTCAATATTAGACACAACCTCCTGCATAAGCTGTAAGCTTGCCCATTCTGAATTTATACAGTCTAGTCGCGTCACTTGGGTTTAAAACTGAACAATGCTAAAGCTTGAGCGCACCCTAAACTGGTGAGAAACTTGCAATAAACATGCAGTGCAAAGCTTTGGGCACCCATGGTCAAAGGTCTTGTTGATTTTTTATTTTTTAGAGAAAATACATCTCCTCTATGAAGAACACATTCCTGCAAATATAACACTCAGTTACCATTTATTTTATGATTTTAACATTTTGGGAAAAAAGCATATGTACCTTTGTGGAATGATTTATATTTTGTGTTTGTTTTTTTCAGTATATTCATAAATGCCATATTTTAGTGTCTTCCCTGTATAGGAACAACAATGTCAACACAAGAAATATTAGACAGGTTGACTATATTTAAGAAAAATTCCTTTGGTTAGATATTGGCAGTGCATGAGGACCCCTTTGCTATAGTTCAAAACCTGCAACAGATTTGCATTGATTAGTCTTTTTCCTTAAGATATACGACTGAATCAAATTCACTTTTATATAGAGCTCAGTGTTTGATCTTTCGTATCATTAAATAATTTATTTTATATCATTAATTCTATTAATGTTTAATTATTGTCACCATTAACATTTTCTAGGCTTCACGATGGCCTTACAACACACCTTAGCTGTGTTAAAATGAAATGTAATGCATGACATCGAGTGGCTTATTTTTAAAGGATTGTGAGGTGTAGGCCAAATACACAAAAGAGCAGATAGCAGATAGAACAAAGAGAGAAAGCTCTTTCTGTCTGTTTCCCACTTTCTCTCCTTGCACGGTGATGTATGTGTCTTCAATACTCTACCTTCAGCCCAGCGATTGAGTTCCAGCGTGACAATCCTATCAGATGGACAATGAAAAGAAGAGGTTCTCTCTCTCTCCCTCTCTCTCTCTTTCGCCCTCTTTTCCAGGTGATGAGAGAGTTGTGCAGACAATGCCGGGCAGGTGGATTACCCTGAGCTCATAAAACACACTCTGAGTTTCTCCTAGATTGCTATCAGAGAAATTCACACACACACACACACACACACACACACACACAAACACAGGTTCTACACTCTCGTTGTGTTATCTAATCCACTGATAATCTGTCTCTGGTTTCCACAGAGACATGACAAGTGATTTTCAAACACATATTTATGACTGCAAAAAGCAGGAAAAAAACTGATTTTGCAGAGTTAAGCATATTTGTTCACACGTTCTGCTGACAGGACTCTGGAAGAAATGTAAAAATGACAACAAAATATGAGAAAATAGCCACCAGAGTTTGCAATAATCAAGCGGTGGTACTAGCTCATACCGAGCATTTACACAAATATACCTCAGTCCATTACCACGGGCTTCTGCGACTGAAAAATAACTAAATAATGACGTTTTTCCATTTGTTTATTAAAAGGCACATCATGCTGGAACTAAAGTTAAAATTTCTCATTTGAAAACAATAGTAATTGTTTTCAAAGTCGTAGTAAAGCTGAACACTCCTTGTGAGCGTGCCATCTGTCTTTTTACCTGTACACTATGTACGAAATACACTGAAAAACAACTTACTCAACTACACACAATTTCAGTATTAATAAATTATATTTCATACCACCTTTTTTGTTTACTTTACATACACTTGGCAATAATTGAGATTATATACACACATCGGCCACTTCATTAGGTACATGTCATTGCATTTACCCATATTGTCAATTTTATCAGCTCTGCTTGCAATATAGGTGCACTTTGTAGCTCTACAACTGCAAATTGTGGTGCATTTGTCTCTGTACATATTTTCCCATTCATCAATGTTCAGGACCAAAGGACCACCCAGTATTATTAGCAGGTATTATTTTTATTAGCAGGTATTATTTGGGTGGTGGATTATTTTTAACAGTTACTGGAGTTTATAAAAGCTGTGCCCATGTACTGTTCACTTTATTAGACAGATCTACCTTGTATATAACTAATCTGTTACTGCACAGTTTATTTTAATCATTCACTAGTTCTCAATTAGTGGTCAGCTTCTGTCCACAAGATGCGGTTGGCTGCATATTTTTGGTTGCTGGACTTTTCTAAGCCAAGCAGTGATTCTGTGTTATTTAAAAACTCCAGCAACACTGCTGGAGCAGCACACACACACACACACACACACACACACACACACACACACACACACACCATGTCAGTGTCATGGCCGTGTTGATAATGATCAACCAACCAAATGATACTTGCTTGATACTTGCTGGTCCTGTGGGGGTCCTGACAAATATTGTAAAGGGGTGCTAACAAATTGTGCAGAGCAACAGAGGGACTAATCTGTCATTGCTACTAAAAAGTGCACAAATTGCAAATGGACCAGATAAAATGCACAATGAGTTGAAAAGTAACAAATAGTGGCCAATGTTTTTCATGCAGAGGGATGTAATTTGGATTTGAATCAAGCATATTCAATGCATCATTTTTTTCCTGTGCACAGGTAGACCAGTGTAGCTGTTCCAAATCCTGAAACACAGCCAACAAACCCTCTCCCTCTTTCACTGCAGGTGTCACAAGACCTGACATTGCAAGTGTCTAGACTCTATATCCAGGCAAATACAACACCTGCATAGAGCGAAACATTGCACTGGAGTTTGGTAAAGAAGGAAAATTTGTGGTTTTATAATTCCAATGTAAGTCAAATCACACAGATGTGACAAAGCAAGATTTGCAGTGCATTTTATAGTCAACTTACTTGCCATGTTATGACTGATCTACCTACCTATAGAGGAGTGCAAATACAAACAGTAGTCAATTTGTTGTTCCAAAATTTTAACTGCTGCGCAGTTTCTGACCACAGGACTGCTGTTTGCCATTGAGTTGTAGAACATTCTCAGCACACAAGGGCACTGACATGGCAACTAGTATGAATGTGTCAGGCAAAGTGGTGTTCCAGGAGTTTTTTAAATATTTGTCATTCGTGCTCCATTGGTGGTCCCTATCCAATGATGAATGGGGCAGCTGGGGTCTCATAAACTATTAAGCAACAGATTGACAAAAGTCTGTAAATGTAAACCTTCAAAAAGTGCACCTATAAGATAGGTCCCTATGTGTTAACATGGTTGAAATCAAACCAAGGGTACTTTTGAAATCAAACTCCATATTTTTAAATACATTTTTAAGACCTCAACATAATGAAAACAAGACCATTTCCACAGCATGTCACGTAGTAAAGACTGGTTGAAAGTCATATTTTTTGAAGTGTGCAATAATCAGACAAGTAATTTACAAGTGTAAGTGTTTAGAAGTAAGTACTTTTTTTCACATGCAAACTATGTTTAAGGGTTGAGATTGAAATGTGCACTGGTCTTCTTAGCGTATTTTACTTTTAAACCAGTTCTGCTTTACTCCAGTCCTTCATCAGTCTTCAGATCTGACCATAGGGTCTCTGTGAGCTGGATATATTTGGCTGGTGAAGTAATCTGGATTAGTTTAATATAAAAAATACTCAATTTTTAACATAGTCTTTATAAACAAATTGGGGATATTTATTCATCAATTTTTGCATCTGAAGTGGACTTTCCCCTGTCTTTGGTGCACCACAGGCTTTGTGGTCAGAGGCTACCCATAGCTACTGCCTGCCAGAGCCCTTAGTCCTGGATCTGCCAGTAATACACACATGGCATAGCATTTCAAAGTACTTCTATTTATGTATTAATGAAAATAATTTGGTGCATGTTATCCCACTGGGTAATGAAATTCTAATGCCCAATCTTAAAACAGTTTTCTCAAAATCAGCTCATAGAACGCCTGCATACATTAAGTTGTATATTTTCATTCCTATACATAATCCATCCTATCTATGCCATAATATTGCTAGCACCGTGCTTGTCAGATGATACAGTATGCTTTCTTTCTTTCCCTATACTCTCCTCTTCTCATCATTTTGGTTCAAATTAATCTTGGTTTCATCTGTCTAAAGAATCAGGCGTCGGAAGTCAGAAGAATCAGAAGTCTAATCAGGCCTTTCTGTTCTTGAGGGTTATCAGTGTAACACTTTACTCTAGTCTTTTGTGTTTCTGTCCTTACAAAAGCACAAAATGTTGATTTGGCTGCTCCTAAACTTTCTACTATCACTCTGTTTATTTTTTTATATTAAACTTAATGATGGCTCATATCACTTGCACTGACTCCTCTTTTGACCACATTTTAGTTTCCCATGAACAGCTATCAAAAGCAAATTCAACACTTAGAATCAACTCCAGAGTTTTTATCTCCTCAATTTGTCATTATAATTATGAAGGAACAGGTTACACTTAGCCATTTAACTGCATATCAGTCCATGATTCAAATCATTTTGACCCTGTAATAATGGACGAATTAAAAAATGCCTATAATGCCTAAACGGTCAATGCTATATTTTTTATTATACTTATTGAATTAAAGCTGACAGTCTTTACTTTAATCACACATTGATTGCTTAATTTCTCCAGTGTGGTGGTATACAGAGGCAAAATTACAAAACTTGTGTCACTGTCCTTATGGACCTGACTGTATGTTAATGTCTGTTACATTCTTAAAATAAAACATGCACTGAAGTTTCTAAGTTCTAAGTTCAAGTTTTAGAAATACTTCAGCTGTACATTCCTGTAAATGTTTAGCATGCCTTAATGTAAAGTGTATCTTGATCTGGATATATTTAACATGAATTGAGTGCTTATTACCATTTTATCGTCTGTATTATAGGTTTAAGATGACACATCTAAATTGTTTCTGAATTGTTGATGTCAAAAAAATGACAAAAGAACAGCAAGAACAATTTACAATACAAGTCTATAAACACAAATATTACTTTTCAACAAAGAAAAGAAAACCTCCTCCTGTTTACACAAACACTGTATGGATTGAAAGTTTACAACCTGCAGTTTCTATGGAATTTCTCCTCTTCTTTCTTGAGACACGTGTAATAAATGCTTCATTTAAAATCACATGCATGCTTTTGTTATAGCCAGTAATAACTTCAAGAGTTAAAGAGAAAAGAGGAAGCACATTCAGACAGATCGCTTTGATAGTAACCACAGCAAGTGTACTCTTTCTCAAAGCTGCTGTTCTGGTGTTGGAAACATAGACACATCCATTCTGGCAACGAAAGCTAACTACTTTGAGCTTTTCAAATGGAATAATTCCTCCTGTTGGTTCCTCTTACAGGATATGAACACAAACAACAGGAAACACACTGACGACAAGAAATAACCCTGCTTTTTTTCATGTCCATTTTTAACCTGTTTGAAGGTGTGTCTTAACTTGCTTGTCTATAAATATTTATGTCACGCCAAAAATACAAATGCTGCAGCTTGTTCATCAATTGTTCTTTTGAGCAGTCTAGTTTAAAATAAGGTTTAAAATGGTGAATAGGTAATGCAATACTCTTAGGAGTCAGAAGAGCATGTTGGTAAAGGAGTGTGAGATCTGTGCAAGAGAAATATCGCAAATCTCAATCCAGAGCGAACAATGATTCCTTAGGGAGAAGAGAAAGTATAAATAGTGCATGTTTGTTTTCATACATTTTCAGAACTAAATGTGTTTGCAGCAATGATGTACAAAGTACACAATGGCAGTACTTAAATGAATGTACAGAAAGCCCTTTGAATATATTATTTGAGTAAAAGTAAGTTTTTTTTAATATTCTGACTCTTTTCAAGTACAAAGAAAGAAGGCTTGAGGATCAAAAGTAGATGTAAAGTTATGTGTGCTGTTATACATATAGTCAAAGTTATAGAAATCATTGTATACAGGGGCATGTTATCCACACTTTTTGACAGCATTAAGGAAGAGATATATAGATAGATAGAAACATTTTGCTTCTTGTTAGGGGCATTTGGCTGCTCTCTATGAGGGAAAAACACCCCATCCAACCCCTACACCCCCACACACCTCTATACACACCAATTTTTTTGGGGGGGGGGGGGTTAAAAAAAAGAGCATAAAGCTGATGTTTTAGTCACTGAGGTTAATATCAGCATCAAGTTAAGATTAAGTTGAGTACTGCAGTGTTTATACACACTCCTACCTAAGAACATGGGGAACACACCACCAAGACAGGAATACACATGTGCAAGTGTGTGTGCTAACCTAAATGAGAGCCAGAAGTGCTAGTGTGTTTCCTCTAGAGTTTGTAGAGGCAGAGTGCAGAAGGTTAGAAGTCAGTCAGAGGACAGTATGACAGATCGAGGAGAGGTGAAGCAGGGGTCAGCACAGCAACGGCCATTTCCTCCCTGATCCCTATCTCTTTCTCCATTAAGCTAGACAACACCTGGCACTGAAACACACACATACAAATGCTTGTTTTCCTACCTTCTCTGGCTGTGGCATCATATATGGCCCATGTGTATTATATTCACATGAGTACTTATATGCAATAGTTATATACCTATAACTAACTCAGACATACCCAATTAAATGGATGTTTTTCCATCTACAGGCTAACACTAACAGTTCCAACTGGTGAGATGTCTGAAAAAATAAACATTGTGATATACCATATATACTCTTGATGTATCACAATATTGTATTATTGCCCACCTTTAATGTACTGTATATACTGTTGTTCAAAAAAACTTTTATCTCTTTTTTTGCACAGTTTAAAAGCTCTAGTTACCGTTTACATTTTGTGAATATTCACAATTGACGGACCAATAGAATTTGTCCAAGTTTAGAAAGTTGTTTCATCCTCCTGTAAACTTACCATTTTGGATTTTTTTTGAGGTGGCTGCATAATTCCATGAGTGCTAGTTTATAGTTTGATGTCTTCACTTCCATATAAATCCACAAAAATATATCTATATATACACCTCTTTGTATAATATAATATAATATAATATAATATAATACATATATTGCATATTTTTCAGCCTATATTAAAAATATGCCATACTAGTATGACCCATATGTTTTGTGGCATCTACCACAAGCACTGTACTTCAAGGAGGAGCTCAGGAGGCGTGGCATGCAAAGCTGGATCTGCACCTGACACCCCCTCCGTTAAAAGAACATTTGTTGTTGATTGTTAATGTTGTTTGTTAGTTTAAGCTATGTTTACATGTTAGTTGTGTTTTAGTTGGGTTTAGTCTTAACTGTTAGTGAGTGTTGTAAGACAAATGTTACCTTCCCTGCTATCCTTGCTGTGAACCAGTGGTCTTTTCTCCTTTATTCGGTAACAGAGCAAATACAAATTGTTTATCTCCATTTTGAAAATTCTGGCTTCCCTTTACATTGTGTCAAAATTTCATTTATGAATTTGAATACACAATTCCTGCAATAAGACCTATTCAAAGTTTTAAATGTATAAATATATATTAATAACAACTAGAAATATGTAATGAAAATAACATATATGTATTATATATTACGCACTATTATATTATATAACGCACTGCAAGTTAAAAACGCGCTGCAAAGTCTCAAAACACAAGCATCAAAATGACACGACTTGCACAACATTAGCCAAACGCGCTGCAAGATCTGAAAACACAAGCATCAAAATGAGACCGCTTGCAAACCATTAACCGAACGTGCTGCAAAGTCTCAAACACGCAGCAAACACTAAAAACACATGCAACTTCCAAAACACATGCAGAAAGCCTCAAAACACAACGGAAGTGTTTCCGAGGGACACTGAAAGTGGACGGACCCGGACCTGGACGTAGAGCCGAGACAGCCCCAGTTCCAGCAAAAGTAAGTTTTATGTGTTTATTAATGAATATTCAGTCGGGTTATTGGCCAGGTTCTTGTGTTAACTTAATAAACAGTTAAACCTTAATTTTAGCCACTCGGTGTGCATTGTTTAAGGTAGAACGAAATGTAAACACGAGAAACTGGCCAATAAACCGAATGAATATTCATTAATAAACAGATAAACTTTTCTTTCAGTCACTCGGTGTGCATTGTTTAAGGTGGAACGAAATATAAACACAAAAACCTGGCCAATAACCCGACTGAATATTCATGGTCCGTCCACTTTCAGTGTCCCTCGGAAACACTTCCGTTGTGTTTTGAGGCTTTCTGCATGTGTTTTGGAAGTTGCATGTGTTTTCAGTGTTTGCTGCGCGTTTGAGACTTTGCAGCGCGTTCGGTTAATGGTTTGCAAGCCGTCTCATTTTGATGCTTGTGTTTTCAGATCTTGCAGCGCGTTTGGCTAATATTGTGCAAGTCATGTCATTTTGATGCTTGTGTTTTGAGACTTTGCAGCGCGTTTTTAACTTGCAGTGCGTTGGGCTTTCTCGGCCACCGTAAATATATATATATGCAAGTACGTATTAGTAATAATAATTTTCTAGGAAATGTTTTAATAAATGAAACACTGTAAAAACATTTTACAACAAGTCAGGAAAAATGTGTTGGTTCTGTTAGTCATGTTTTATTCTGTCTGGTTTTAGTACAAAGTTTTTTCATTTTGAAAATGTGTGCAAATGCATGTCAAACTATCTTTGTGTACATCTTTGTAACGCACTATATGGACCCAGATCTATCTATATATTCAATTTGACTCAATTATTGTGCAATATTTGCTGCTGCACGTCATCACCTGTATCTCACCTGTATACATACCTACATACCATATCTTATCTTGTGGGGCATTTCCATTGGCTTATGTCATTGAATATTGCTTAAATCAAAACCCAACCCTCAGGTGAGCTAACCCTGAGTTTTCTTTTCTTTTTAACTTTTTAAGTGTTTTGTTACCAAAAAAGTAGGAGTAAAATTTTTAAGAAGAATAAACGTTTCAACATCATGAAAATTTCCCTTCAGCCCTTAAATGACAAGCTCACTTATCTATGAGGATCACAAAACACATTCTTTCATGCATCATACACATCTTTAAATAATAACACACACCATGAATGAAGCTCCCCCACAAACAGGTTTAAAATCCCAGCTACAAGTGTGTCACTTTGTCTGCTCATAACCTTGCTTTCATTGTGGTGGTGTGTTTTTTTTCTGTTCAGTTTAATCAGCCTGGAACTCTCTAAAGACAGATTCAATTATCCTCCACACCTGAACACACAAAGCCCTGGCCGCTGCATTGTTGCTCTAAGCATCAAACTGGCTAATGGGAAATATTGATTTAAATTTTCTCTCCTTTAGCTGCACACGTTTCTTCTCTCTGCTGCTCGACTCTTGGCTCTGTTCGTAGGCAGATTGGATCTGAATCAGAAGTGGAATGGGCATTTATTTCATTCCAAGTTTATTTCCCTGTGGAGCGGCAGAGGATGATGTGAGCTGATGTTTGGAGCAGATCGTGCTGACTCACACACACACACACACACACACACACACACACTACAGTGTACAATGGAAATCAAACTCTGGTCTGTCCATGATGTTGATACATGCTCAACAGCCATAATAAAGTACATCAATAAAATGAAGTAGAACAAAGATCATATATAAGTGAATTCCTTTTTAGTTAGTTTTCAGTTTTTTAATTAGTTTGATAAATAAAAAAAACTAAATTAACTATATACATTAACTAAGTGAACCACAAAGACAAAAATACAAGTAAACAGACGCTATGGGCCCTATGCTTAAGAATGTCATATTCAAACTGGCTTTATGCTTTATCACTGACAGTATCTTCTTTCCTCCATTCCTTCACTTATTTCTATCTATATTTCTTTCTTTCTTCTTTACTGTCTTACCTTTCTCTCTTCTTTCTAGTCTCCTTCTTTTTTTCCTCTACTCCTCTCTTTTCTCTGTATTCTCTTACATCATTTCCATTTTTCTTCCCCACTTCCTATCTGTCTCTTTCTCACTTTCTTTTATTTGTCTCCATGCTTTCTCGTTTTCTACCTCTTTTTCACTGTTACTTTGTCTTTTTTCTTTTCTTCTCCTCTCTCTCTCACCCCTTTCCTCTTCTCTCCGTTTCTTTTTATCTTCTCCTCTTTTCTCTCAACCCTTCCGTCTTCCTTCTTTCACTGTGAAAGGGTGTTCTAACAAAGTATGCAGAGAAACAGATGGACTACAGTCTGTAATAGTAGAACTAAACAGTGCACCTACATGTTGGAGAGAGCTGCTAAAATGGACAATGAATGTAGACACAGGAGATGTGTACCTAATAAAGTGCTCAGTGAGTGTATAGTTTACATAATTCTATAAAACAATTAAACATAGTGATACACTGCATTTAAACTTAAGCTACATCTAATCCAAACCCAATCATCCTTGGTATAAATTAGCAAAAATCTAGAGAGGAAGCAAAAGGTCTAGAGAAATGTCCTTGTTGTTTATAAACTCTCTTGAACTGAAATTAGGAGAGAAAGTTGTTCAGTGAGGTCTTCCCTCTTCCTTCTTTCTTCTACATCTCTCTCTCTCTCCCTCTCTCTCTCTCCCTCTTTCTCTCGAGTCAGTAATAGGTGGACATTAGGATTCAGCAGTCCAGTCAGCGGAGAGTGGAGTAGATTCATCATGATCCAGCCATACACTGCTACAGTGTCCACACAAATGAGTGCAGAAGAGATCAGTCCATAAATCTGACCTTCACTCGTTTAATGAAGCTTAGATTCTGCAGAGAAGGCATCCACTTCCATGTGGTCATTGTGATCGGTCTGAATCCACATGTTTACCAACTCCCCGTCTAACCACACAGTGTCCATATTAATCAATTTCAGACTACAGTGTCTTTACAAACTCTCTCTCTCTCTCTCTTTTGTAATAATTTAATGGGGGTTTTCCATTGATCTATATACTATCAATAGTATTCTCAAACACCCAAACCTATTCCTGTTCTACACCTAAATCTATACTACACCTAAACCTAATCCTGCAGTACACCTTAACCTTATTCAATAAGACAGGTAAACCTAATTATACACTTAAACCAGTCCCTACGTTACACCTATATTAAACATATTCCTATACTACATCTAATCCTAATGTACATTTAACCATTATCCTATACTACTCCTAAACTTAATCCTACACTACATCTAAACCTAATCATATTCTACAGCAAAACATTAATTTACGCTACATCTAAACTTATTATTTTACTACACTTAAACCTATTCCTATGTAACATATAAACCTACATTAAACCTCCTTTTCTATGCATAAACCTACACTACTCTTATTCTTTATTATTTACTACATGTACACCCAATACTATCCTATACTACATTTAAACCTATCCCTATACTACACTGAGTCTACAATCTTGTGCTCTATTTTATCTACACTCATTGTCCAATTTTTTTATAAATGCATTTTACATATACGTTTATTTACCCCCCTTTCACCCGATTCTTCAGTGCTCAGGACCCTGTTGTTTATAAACTCTTTTGAACTGAAATTATAAGAGAAAGTTGTTCAGTGGGGTCAAATTATACCAAGAAAAGACATCTTTCTCAAAAGCACAACACAACTATTGACCAAAATAATGGGTGCTTGTATAGTAGCATGATTTAATATAATTTCAATGCACATGCTACTTCCTAAAAGAAAATAGCATTTATATACTAGCAGAAGCTCATAGATGTGTAAATGTAAATGCATGTAATAATTTTTCATTTCATACACATTCTTCTTAACAGAAAATTAATCATTAAATTCTCCCCCTTCTCTCTCCCAGTCTCTCCATTCTGTCTCTCTCTCTCTCTCTCTCTCTCTCTCTTTCTCTTTCTCACTCAGTGGTGCGTGCAGGCTCCTCAGAGTGCCATCATACCTGCCTGTCCCGGCGAGGCCCATCCGAATGAGGGGGAGAGAGAGAAAGTGAGAGAGCGAGTGCAGGGAGGGAGGAGCCGCTGATCTCCTATCACACGTTCAGAAGAGCGGAGCGGGTGGAAGATTGATGACACCCTCCGGAAGAAACAAAAGATGGGCGCGTGGCGGGCAGACGCTCATGAGGCCTGATAGACTCGTCTCTTAATAAACATCACTGATATGTCAGCCACGCCGTGTTTCACCCAAAGCAGCTCGCTGCACCAGGGAGAGTCAGAAACACTCTCACACACTAGCACAAACATCGCAAACATGTATACACCACAGTCCTGTACTCACACAAGCTCCAGATATGGATACACCGAAGGTTGTGCCTTCTTCATCTTCTTATATATGTTTTAAAAGAATTTGGGCAGTCACTGCTGATTGGCATTGAATTTATTTGCTTCAAATGTCTATAATATTCCCACCTGAAAAGATATACATCGGCAAAATAAATATGTTTTTACATACCTTGAAAAATATTGTAAATGCTCTGTCCTGTCGGGGCAGAAATACAGTAATCCACACTGTCACTAGATATGAAACTAGCTTGGGTTGCTGATATTGGGTTAAAAGGCCAACTGCCACACTATAAGGATTATTCAAGATCCTAGAAAAGTCCCGCATTGTACAGTGATGTGTAGAATATCTTACTATATGGACCGTTCTGCGTTCTAACCTTGTAGTTTTTTAATCAGTTCACAATTTGTTTCCATGGTCCCCAGTAGATGATTTAGATTTTGAATTATTGACACACTTTCTTGGTTAGTTTTAGGAGTAGATATAGGTTTTGTGTTGGAGCTATGGTTAGGGTTTGGTTTAGGGTTAGGTTTAGATATAATAAAACTGTATTGATCTCAAGTTCGGTTGCATTTCATGGATATTTAGTACAACTTAAATAAACGCAGAGCATCTATAAAGCACCTACCGAAGACTATCAACATAAAATGTTATCACTTTGATAGTAATAAACTAAATAAATAAAAATCATCATTTATAGGGTATGGGGAGGTGGTTGTCCCGAACACCACCTCTTAAATTTTAACTTGTGAAAATAATACTTTTACGTGTAATTTCTTTTTATTGTGTTTTGATCTCTTTGATTTTAAAGTGAATAAAAGTAGAGTATCGTTTTTAAATAAAAAACTTTGGCTGCCCCATGTTTTCATGTTACTACTGAATCTTAGGGAATTCTAGCCCATATTTTAGCCACACCCCTGCATTTTAGAGCAGGCAGAGAGACAGCATTTCTGTCCCTGATGACCACATGGTGAGCAGTTAGATCCCATTGTTTTGAAGCACGTGTGTCCTGAAATCTGAACATTACTGTGTAACCATCAGAACTGTTATTACCGAAACACAGACGTAAACTTTTTATAAAAATATTATGATTTTGTGCTAGTGCATTGGCTAGTGTTTTTAGGTATTGCTCACTACTGAAACATGGCAAAGTTTTGGTAGCATTATGTTTGTTCAATTATTTATTTCAATAAAATAAACATAGTATAGAGTCATTAAAACCAGTAGGATGATCCATACATTTATCTTGCCAGTAAGACTTTCACACAGCACTTTACATAGACACACCGACACAGACACACACAAACAGAATCAGATGAAGGCATAACATCATTAAAAAAATCTGGAAATCTCTACATTAAATCAGCTGATAATCCTCATAACCTGTCCAGGGAGCTATCTATGGAATCCTAGCATATGTCTGACTCTGCTGCTTGTAAGGACAGTTTAAATAAATCATGCTCTCAGGCAGCTATGTGACTGTTGTTTTATATAAAGTTATTATATGAGAGCTCACCCCATGGCCAAGACTCATCAATTTTCATGATCAAAATAAAGTTTAATGATGGAAACAGTGCTTCTTTCTACACCACATTAACATGTCTAACAACAGACATATGATTATGGTTATATATGGTTATTCTGTAAAATCAAGAAACAAGGCCTCCGATGGGGGAAATAATTGTGCACATGGTAAATACCAGCAATTATCAGTTTGAAAGGGCACACATCTGCATGAATCCACAAGCTAGTGTATAAACAGAAGTGCATGATTTGGGAGTAAGGAAACACTTTCATAGCTCATTTTGGAGAAATACATGTGGAGAATTCACCAAGGAATGGCAGATATGTGACATTATATCAAATGCAAGGGAGACAGTAGAGAGAGACAGTAGAATCCACAGAGAAACCAAACAGCCTGCAAAAGAAGAAGGAGAAGAGGGGGTAAGAAAATGAAAACATTTTACTGCAAACTCTGCCAGTTTTATGGAGTCTACTATTTACAATATTCTGTATTTTCACAGCAAAAAAACGGTTGTATCTGTCACAATTCTATCTCCCAGACTCGCCCTCTACACTGTATAATGCCTTGTTAAAGCCAGCCGTGTGTGAAATGGTGTTTTGAAATAAATGAAACCGACCAGGAAGAGCTGGAGAGGGGGGAATATTGCCATGTCAAACTGACAGGCAGGCAGTGAGAATGTAACGAGTGCCATCATCTTAAGGAAAAAGCGGATTAAATAAAAAACCCTGCGCGTTTCTCCCTGGCTCATATTGACACGCCGGCACCAGGGCCATTCTTCATTGTCTCATCAAGACGAGGCATAATGGCGAAGCATCAAATATAGAGGCCCTAGTGTAAAGTGTTGGGTGAAGATTTTAGCCCCCTCCTCTTCCTCTTCTTTACCTTCATGTGGTTTCCCACAAACCCCAGCCCCCCAGCAAACCATAGAGGGAGAGGAGCTGTCAGGTAGAGTTTGAAAAGGAAGATTTGGAGAAAGTTTTACAGTCAAAAAAATAAATAAATAAAAAATTGAGACTGACGTTCTCTGTCTGACTTTTTTTGTCCACGAATATGTATTGAACCCTGCCATCACCACCCCCCTCCCAACCCCTAGAGGCTGCTCTGATGTCTATCCCGCCGGTGACCCCACAACCTATGTATTGTTAATCAGTGAAATTTGTCGGCAGCTCAGATGAAGCTGTGATCAACGTTTTAGCGAAAATTCTCCAAAGGCAACGCACTGTGCTTGACACCCTCTTTCATCCCTCATCTGTTAAATATCACACTGCTGGCAAATGTGACAGTATTGTGAATCAATGCCGCCAGAGATGGAATAATTGGACCTTTTCTCTTTAAAAGGCCTGTGTTTTTTTCTCTATTCACAAGAATGGCTCATTTTTATAACCACAATGCACAGCGATCTGTTCGTCTGTCTCTTTCAAAGCTGCAAGTACACACACATATATGCACATACACACACACACACACACACAAACCACTCAAGCCTACAAAAACAAAGCCCAACATTATTCTTTTTATATGTGGGAGCGGGTGGAAGCAGTCGGCTTGGTAATTAGACAGAAAAAAATCATAGATCATGTCTTTAACCTGGAGAGCTTGTATATCTTTAGGGGTCGTTAATTTTAAAAGAGCAACATTAACCTGGGGTGAGGTGGAAAAAGAGAGAGGGAGAGGGCAGATCTTTATAAAACAAACGCATGCAGATGTGACCAGGGGGATGGGAGGAATGAGAGAGAAAGAGAGAGAGGAGAGAAAGACGGATGTTTGCTTTCCTCTCCTGCTCTCTGACTGGTCCCTGATCCCTTGCTAGGTACGAGCGTAAATCATTAAAAATCCCCAGCTGTGGAAATCGCACAATGATGTAAAACAGTTGTTTAAACCCCGAACTCTGCAGTGTGAGAATGAGGCGTCAGCCACAGGGCTGTCACATCAAAGGCCCACTCCCAAATTTAACACCCCCATCCCTCCACAAACAAAATGCATTCTGTAGAGCAGGCATTTGTTTCAAGAGGAGGCCCTGCTGATTGGGAGTGAAAGACTGAAGTGAGGGAAATTAAAACTCGATTTGGTGCAATAACGCCTTTGCACTGAATCAATTCCGCCGAAAGAGATTCAATGCAGCTCTAAGAGGCAGAAAACAAGCACTACAGTATAATACACTTTAGTATCTCTGCATACTACTGGTTCTTACATATTATAATGCAGTATATGTGGCCTTCAGAGAGAAGCTACAGATTTCTGGAAACTAGAGGAATCAACCAAACACACTTTGATTATTAATGGGTGCAACCTAATCAGTGGCTTGTTAGAAGCAGGAAACAATGGCAGCAGTTCTACACCAAACTTCACTACTAAAAGAACTAAAGGTAAAATACAGTATATGTGAATATATCTCTTACAACAGAATGATTTTTGACACTGTTGGTGTTTAATCTAGACCCTAAAATGGCGCAGCAGTCACATTCTGGTGTCTAGATGTTTCTGTTAGCTTTGCGCTAACAACCTATAAAATCTTAGAATAGATATGATCTTACTATAATATAATGTCTGTATGCTGCTGTGAGTCACCTTGTAAAGCCTGAAATAATCATATAAAATTTGGCAGACTATGTCATATATCATGTATTTATTGTATTTTAAGAAGAATGTTTGTTGACTTTCAGGCCTCAAATGCAAAATCATCATTAAACTGTTGACGATATGATGACATTGACAATACATTCACCTACATCCTCAGAAGACACCTCTATCACCAAGTTCTATCAACTCTTTCAATGAGTCTGCAATCGTCAGATTGAACACATGTTGCATGCAATTACACAAAATTATCTCGAAATCCTCAAATCTTACATAGTGCAGCTTTAACTAGACTGTAAATCGCAACAAACACTAGCCTTACATAAAAAATGAAATTACTAAAATGACTTGATGTGTCTTCTTGAGAAGAGATTTGCGATTTGAGATTTACTTCCCTCCCAGTAACATCCCTCACATTCCTGCAGTTTATTTTTTCCCCACATAAATGCCAACTCAGTTACAGAATCTGATCTATTCAGCTATCATGTTGCAGTCCTGCTTAGTTCCTTAACATGTCACCAACTTCGCCTCTCTCTGAAACAGGTATTTCCTTGTTAAGGATAATCTAATCCAACCAAACCCATTATTTTTTATAAATCTTTTGACTGAATATAAAGAAGCAGTGCAAACTTCTTCTGCTATGCTAACATATGAAAAGGCATGTATTCCAGGACACTATGTGTCCAGAAATCGTGACCTTTTTTCTGGACATAAGGCAAAAAAATTCAGAATGATGCAAGAAAGTCCTGGACGCATGGCAAACCTCATTGTAAGCTAGCTAGCAAACTAGATAGAGCAATTACTTGCAAGTTTATTACATTTTTTCATAACAAAAGAAGAACCATTTGAAACCTGAAGTACTACGTGTATGAAAGTATTTGCCATCAATAATTATTGCTTCTTTCCCCAACTAAATGATTCACTTCTATTAAGGAATGTCACAATGTCAACACACTACACATGACACAGAAAAGTTAGTGGGTGCAAGTCGAAAGTCAAAACATGCCCTAAAACTACAGGTCAAACTGCGGGTCTAGAACTGCTGCTAGCTCTCTGTAGATGGATGGGTCTCCAAACATGTCGCACTAAAGAAATCAACGTCTGCTGAAAGACCTCGACCCCCTTCTTTAACTGAGTGCTGCTCAGTGCTGTGTTTCTGAGGGAATATAAATATTTTTCTCTCTGTCCCTGCTCAGCGAGCAATTGGTTTGATTCTTCCCCTGAGTCTGTGGGCCTGCAGTCCAGCAGAGAGAACCCAATAGCCCCTGAGGGAGGTGGCGCAGGAGGCTGCTGATTGCTGTTTGGCCTTTCCTGTCCTCCAACCAGGCCAACATGTCATTTTGAAGAGGTTTATTTTCCTACATCAGAGACCAGTGGGATCATTCCTCACCCAGCCAGTGCAGGCCTGGCACTAGGGGATCATTTAGAGGGGCAATACCCAACCAAGTCAATCATCATGCCCTGCGAAATGTTGCTGACTTAGTGCATTTTTATTATCGTTATTAATTTTTATGGGGTTACCCATTGTCCTTGACATACATAAAATCACTACTTATTTACATTATTTCAAGTTATTTTTCTCAGCAAATAAACACATACTACCCAGAGTAATAGCTTTTAAATTTTGATTTAGAATTAGAATTTCTTATATAAACAATTATTGGGAGATATTTGGAAAGAAATAACTAAAATGTGATTTGGGTTAAACTCAACTTTGCAGGACAATGTCATGTTTTTCACACTTCCCTTCTCCATGATGAAGGGTAAAAGTCATTAACAAGTTGAAACCTTGGGGACCAAACTTTTCATAATGGGACATTCATTTGCAAAGTTAAAAGCACATCAAGGCTGAATTACTTATAAATGTGACTCAATCTTTCCCTGCACAGAGGGGTTTCTATGGGTAAAGTGGGACAACTGATGCACTTGGCCAAACCAGCATGTCGTAGTGCTGAAAGACAAAGCAGCCCAGAGGAGGCTGGAGAGGATTAAGTTGTTTGAAGAGTGAAGCCCCTGGCCAAGATGCTTTCTGACTACAATAAACACTGGTCTGGACACACACAGTCCTCATACAGCGGCTGGACCACAGCATCAATCACACACATGGCCAACAGTCCTTCAGACACACACATATATATATACACACAATGCCCTACAAGCAATACAAAGGCAGTGAAACTCACACAATAAGTGTATATTCACAAACAATACATTGACACATCAACATATTACTTGTGCAACACACACAATGTGAATGAAAGTACTTGACCAACAAGAGAGAGGAAAAGGAAAGTTATTCTGCACTGACCGTCTTACACTGCAACTGTTTATTACGGATATAAAACATTAATACTCCCTCCATGATCATCCAGAGTTTAAGCACAATGCCCATCTTTAGAATTGCATGATAACCTGCATGAATATGTTATTAGTGTTCAGGTGAAGAAAGGTACTTGTTAAAGTTAAACTGAAAGTGACAGAGAGACACTAATTGGAAATTTAATATCAGACAATGTTACAAAATTAATTCTTCTTTTTGAGGGCAGTCCAACAAGTTTACATCTAAAAGGGAAAGACTTTAGCAAGCACAATGGCTTACATTGAGCAATATATGCCTAATGATCAATTACTTTTCTGTTAACTAAAATTTGTCTAAAATTACAGTGTTAACCACAAGTCTCACTGCCAGTATTGTTTCGTTTTCAGCGCTTTTATAAACCCCTGTTCACCCAACTCTCACTGTGCTTACCATACTGCCCCCTGCTGGTTAGGCCAAGCACAGTCCAACACCAGACCTGAGAGGAAAGAAAGAAATTATTGTAGCTAGTTTAAACTAAAGTTATGATGTAAAAGAGCTGTTTAATATTTTTATTGTGTATAATAAAGTAAAACTAATGTGTATAATCATTGCTTGTCCAAATGAGGTCAGATCCATTTTATATAGAGAGTAAATTCATTTTTCATTTGACATTGTCCTAAAGCAGCTGCAGCAAGTGCTGCCCCGTAATAAACATTGCTGAGACACAGAGTGTCAAGAAAATCTCCCAAAGATCATGAGGAAGAGCAAACAAGAGCTGATTGAGGGGTTGCCCACATGAAGTTTGAGGGATGCTTTTCAGCGAGGCTATTTAACTGATTGTGAGTGAACTGACACAGCTGGTACAGGCCCAAATCTGCCTGACCCTTTCATCTACAAAGAGGGATGATATTACAGGGGTTTGCAGAGAGAAGCACAACCTGCTTATTGCACTGGGGAATTACTCCTTATTCTTCCTTGTAATTACTCTGTTTTACCTAGGAATTACTAAGTATACTACAGTGAAATCACTCCTTGTTCTCTCTAGGAAACATTTGTATTCTACCAAGGAATCATTTCTTATTCTCCATATAGGAATCAGTTTTTATCCTAACAAGAAATCATCCCTTATTCTCCCAAGGAATCACTCACTTATTTCCGCTACAAGAATCATTCTTTATCCTAACAAAGAATCTTTACTTGTTCTCCCAAAGAATCACTCCTTATACTTCCTATAGGAGTCACTCTTTATCCTAATGAGGAATCACTCCTTATTCTTCCTAGGACGCACACTTTACTCTCCATGGGAATCACTCAGTATTCTGCCTAGGAATCACTCTTATTCTTCCAAGGAAGCATTCCTAATTCTCCCTAGAAGTCACTCTAGATTCTACCTTGGAATCATTCCTTATTCTCCCTAGGAATGGGTCACTGTGTTCAGGCATTCTATTCTTACAGTACACTGTATAGTCAGTAGTGCTTGTATTTTCTAGGGTTCTATCTCTTCAAATTAAACACTGTGCTTTGCACCAATGTTTTGGTAATAGTACATCATCAGGATATTGGTGTTGACCCTTTTGCTTTTTTGGTTAACAGTCCTGGTCATATTGAGCCCAATCTATCATACCACACCTTTAAAATACACTGTAATAATAAATAAACAATAAAAAATAGGCTTTATATGACACAAGTGGAAAAGCAACTGTGACAATGAGTTCTGTGCTTCACCAACCATAGCCTTGTCTGTAAATAATGATTTGTGACAAATGAGGGCCAATTGTTACATTCCCCTCGTCATATTTTCTTATTCACCCTTCAGAAGAATGTTCTTTAAATAGTATAATTTTGTATGGTAGCTTTCTTAAACTGCCTTTCTGCAATTGTCTGGTAGTGAAGCTGATCACCCCAAAATGACGGCAATATATAGTTGTTATAATGCTATATGTATGTAACCCAGGTCTCATATGGGTCACAGAAAGACACTGAGACGAGTGGATTAACAGAAAATAAAAGTGGTAAGTTATTTCTGTGCTGGCTTCTTTTACTATCTACTCACCCACAGAGTGGTAGGACGAACTCTATTTGCTATTTAGGTCAATTGATCCAAAAGACTTTAAAGAAAATAATTCTATTTTTCTTTGGGACTGTTGACTGCAGGTAAATTGTAAATTGTAATTCGATATGAGAGTGTTGATGATAGTGAGTTTTAGTTAAATCTATTTTGTCATTCTTTGATTTATTGGTGTTTTTCTGGTTAATATTTTGTTTTGGTTTCTCAATTGCAGCAGGAATAAGCAATAATTAGCATTAACCAAATAGGAAGTAAAACTAATTGAAAGTACACAATAAAACCATAATAACACTCACCTTGACCGGAGACATCTGAAATTAAACAGAACCTAGAAGAAAAAAAAACACAGTTGTTCCTTGAAGGAATTCATTGTACATTTATTTTATTTATTTATTTTATAGAAAGTGATATTTTGATTAAGCTGAGAGATTTGTTTCATATTTGTTTATATATTTTCTTTAATACCAATTCTTGAGTTTATTGCATCCCTGGTCTCAACTCTTTCATGTCTCTCACTCCGTGAGTGAACCTAACTGGTCCTTTGGTTAAATCTACTGTATTTGTGTTAAGCTAGTTCACAACACGTTACATATGCTTTATATGTATATACGTCTATAGCACGTTTAAATGTTGTGTGATCTTGTTAAAGTAATTAATAAAATATTTAATGATAATAATAAAAATAATAACACAACATACACCCACACAGCATTTCATATTGCTCCCTCTGTGCAATAAAATGTTGGTTTATTTCTTGAATGTGAATTTTAATGAACGGTAGGAGCCACTCCTACTTTTGACCTAGAAACGCTATTTGGTGGAGCTAATTAAGGTCTAAAATGAAAACTGGTTTGGATGCATTAATTAGGCTAGCTCCCTGCATACATCTCTCCATCAATAAGATTCTCCATTCAAAGCTTATCATGTAATTGATATTGTGAAACATTATCTGGTCTATCTAAATCAAATGAAAACAGTTAATTGGCAAGAGTTATTACATTCCAGATCAATCATTAGGAATTATATTCTGCAGAAACTCTTTATTCATTTCTTTTCACAAGAAGGTAATTGAATTTCTGATGAAGCATTTACATTTTTTTTTAGAAATGGTCTTTTTCAATCAGAGTCCCTTAATTGAAAATAAATCTTTTTTTCTCCTTCATTAAATTGCTTCTTATACTGGAGGAAATTAGCTCAGAATAAGGGAGTATTGACTCCTGACACATGTCACACATGTTCCCTTCATGCACTGCTCTATGTCAGCAGAATCACAGTTGAAGCCGTTTAATATGACTGACTCTGACAGTGTCAAAACATAAGGGTGAAAGATGCCGTTGTGTTGTGGCATCTGAGTCGATTTTAACAGACATGTGGTTAATATGGCTGAACACATAATGTTCACGTCAAAGAGCAACAGTTCAAATCTGATAAGATCAATTGAAAATTGTATGATAGAAACATTTAAGGACATGCCCAATGTGCTCTATGAAACATTCATAGATGCAATAGTGTGTATTCTTTGTTTGTGGTGTGTGTATGTAAAACCTGCTGTGCTATTGTGTGTGACTAGTTGACTTGTTTGGCCATAATGCTTTATGCTTAATGTTGATTCGTCGCTGATTTTGTGATTAAGGCGTAAACAACAACATTCCTTGTGATTTAGGAGTCTGTATCTCCGGTTCCCTGAAGGCTTGCAATGCAATCCAGATTTCATTTGTAAAGACACATGGCATGTTTACTTGACCTCAACACTGGTAAATCAATGTGAACTCAACTTTTATCAGATATCTGTTAAAAATCTGAAGCAACCTCTAGTGTGTAGTGGTGTAACTAGGGGCCCCAGTGGAAAAAAAAACATGAATTGGCCTCATCATACAAACATTACCTTCAATGAATAAAAATATTTATATCCTAAACAAGTTGTCCAGATATACATTTAAGCTAACCAGACAATTTTGACTGAAACGTGCCTGAAGTTTCTGGATGTGCCACATCAATGTTAAGTTACTCTTGCGTCAAAGAATTGCACATTTCGGCCAGGTTTTGTGGATGCCTTTCCTTTCAGTTCTGATAAATTTTCTGTCGATTGGGATTTTTGCAACTGCTGGTAGACCAGTATCATCGTACGCGTCGATGCACCTGGAAACAGATACTTCCTTCAAACCATGGTCTTTGGCACGCCCAAATGCAATCACTCGTTTTTGCCAATCATTCACATCTGCTTTGCCACCCATTTTCCACACATCATATTTGAGAGATAAACACTCGACATAAATGTGTGCATTGTTTCCACATGAATAAATTATATTTCATCAACACAACACTATTGGTAAAGCCTGAAAGACAAATTTGTGTTTGTGCAAGTTATTTATTCATGTGGAAATAATGCACACATTTAAATCAAGTGTTTATCTCTCAAATGCACATATAACTGTGCATAAATCTTAGGCACCCAAGCAAACTATGTATAATATTAGAATAAATACTAATAATCATGAACACAGTAAAACATAAGATAAAAAGTGACTGAGTTGTTGTGATATTGTGTTTAATTTATAAAGGCACTGATTAGGTCATAACTACAATTAGTAATGGGCTTCATCAAGGAAAGGTTTAGAAATTTTTGTATTTATAATAAACTTTATTCTACTATGACTGATATTTTCAAGCAAAAAGGTGCTTACTAAATGTGATCTCCTCGATACAGTACTGTATGCCATTTTACACAAACACACACTTATACAGGCTAACACATACTTACTAGGAACAGAGCATGAAGGTAAAGGAGAAAAAAGAGACAGAAACATTGTTATACGCTGTTAGTTTTTTCCATAATAGTAGTATATAATAATTAAAGGGGTATTAGAGAAAAGGGAGTGGAAAGACGTATACACTCAAGCACACACACACTTGAGTACTGCGTCAGCATGTGGGGGTTGATGTCCTTGGCAGTGAGACGGCGAGGATCTATTACAGCTGACCATACCCATTAGCATGTTTATTAGCTCTGAGGTTAACAGCTATTAGTGAACAAGGTCAAGTGTCACCAGCCACTAAGAACACTTGATAAAGAACAAAGAAAAAAATACACATCAAGGACCGTGATGCCCCAATGCAACCCGTGTCCCACTGTCCATCACAAAGCAATAGCATCTAACATCCCTCAGCAAGAAAACAGCCCTTAATACACAACAACAATCATTTAGCAAAAATATAAATTTACCCTTTTTTCACATGCACAGCATTGGCATTTCTGTTTAATTATTTTTATAGTAATTACAAAAAAATAGAAAATATTATAAAGGTATGAAGTTTATTTTTTGTCATGTATCAAAATATGTTTTTTGTGCCTCGTATTAACCACGTATTGTGAGCAATATTCTGACCTGAAGAGGTGGATCTCAGCTGGATAGACAAGAATTCTGTGGGGTGTTTGTGTTGGTGTGTGTAAGTGGGATGGGTGGGGAGCCCATTCAAAGTGTAGCCTAGGGGCCCCTGATCAACTTAATCCACTATGGAGTGGGTGCCAGGTCTGGACTGCTGGCAGGTTTAGCACCCAGACTATTTTATTACAGCAGCATGCTGTTGTAATACATGTGGAATGTGGTCTGGTACAGTCTTGCTGCAATAAGCGAGGTCTTCTCTAAAAAAGACAGTGTCTGGATAGCAGCATATGTTGCTCCAAAACTCGCAAATACGGCGGGTGAAATAAGTATTGAACACGTCACCAGTTTTCTAAGTAAATATATTTCTAAAGGTGCTATTGACATGACATTGACATTGACATTCTCACCAGATGTCGATAACAACCCATCCATTCCACACATGCAAAGAAATCAAACCATAGATGTCCATGAATTAATTCTTGTGTAATAATGAGAAATAATGAGACACAGGGAAAAAGTATTGAACACACTTACTGAAATTTATTTAATACTTTGTACAAAAGCCTTTGTTGGTGATGACAGCTTCAAGTCGCCTCCTGTGCGGAGAAACTAGTCTCATGCATTGCTCAGGTGTGATTTTGGCCCATTCTTCCACACAAACACTCTTCAAATTCTGAAGGTTCCGTAGGCTCCTTCTATGAATTCTTAGCTGTAGTTCCTTCCATGGATTTCCAATTGGATTCAGGTCAGGTGATTGGCGGGGCCATTCTAGCAGCTTTATTTTCTTTCTCTGAAACCAATTGAGAGTTTCCTTCGCTGTGTGCATTTTCTTCAGCAATGGAGCCGTGCGTGGTGAGCGTGTATACAGGCCATGGCCGTTGAGTGCATTACTTATTGTTTTCTGCTGATTCCAGGTCTTTCTGTAGCTCTCCACAGGTGGTCATTGGCTCTTGGACAGCTCTTCTGATAATTCATTTCACTCCTCTGTCTGAGAATCTTGCAGGGAGCACCTCAGAGGCCATCAGTTGAACCAGCTGATATTAATTTGCACTAAGTGGCAGGATTGCTTTCTAATTACTGATAGAGTTCAGCCGGTGTCATGACTTGCCATGGCTATTTGCACCTCTCTTTCTTCATGTGTTCAATACTTTCCCTGTGTCATTTCTCATTATTACACAATTTAATTTAATAACTTAATTCTATGGTTTGATTTATTTGTATGTGTGGATTGGATGGGTTGTTGCCGACATCTGGTGAGAATTTCATGTGAATAGCACCTTTAGAAATATATTTACTTTTTTATTTAGAAAATTAGTGACGTGTTCAATACTTGTTTCACCCGCTGTATTATTCAGCATGACAGTAGTCAGTACATATCAACAGATGTGCAAAGTCACCATTGCCATGTGCTCTAATGCACACCCATAGCATCATGGATGCTGGCTTTTAAATTACGTGCTGATAGCAATCCGGATGGTCCCTGTCCTCAGAGGATGCAGTATCCATGACTTGATAAAAGAATTTTTAAAATTATATTTGTCAGACCACAGGAAACTTACCCACTTCACCTCAGTTCATCTTGTGGGAGAAGGTGGCAGAATTTATGGATCAGAAAATTTTTCTTCTTGCAATTATGGATACAGCAATGAACTGTGTTCACAGACAGTTTCAAAGTGTTCCTGAGATCATGTAGAAATTTCCACTACAGAATCATGTCTATTTTTAATGCAGTGATGCCTGAGGACCCAAAGATCATGATCATCCAGTATTGCTTTTGGGCCTCTCTGCATATAGAGATTTCTCGGATTCTCCAAATCTTTCATGACATTATGTACTGTAGGTGATGAAATCCCCATTCTTACATTGTTATACTATTCATCTGTCCATTGTTTCACAGTCCTTTCTATCTTCACTTCTGAAAGACTTAACCTCTGAGATGCTCCTTCTATACCCAGTCATGCTAATAACTTGTTTTTTATTAGTCTGAATAGTTGTGAGATGTTACACAAGTACATCTTCGGTATTTTTTTCCTAAAAAAGCACTATTTTCAATTAAATATAGCGTTTAAATCATTCGCACATCATCACATTCTGTTTTCATCTGCATTTTGTACAGTGTTGCAACTTTTTTGTAAAGGGGTTGTAGAAAGTATAGAAATGACGACACATTCAGTGAGACTATAATGAAGAACAGCATGTTTAACTATTCAGAAGTGAAGATACGAGACTCAATCTGGCCTGCAAAAATTCTCATTAAATATGGATCAAACACTTATTTACAAACATCATGAGTCTGCATGAGGAGCTCATCAGCAACTAACAAATGTCAAACTCAAGCTGAAACCTTCGCCATATTCAGCTCTTTCTCAGCTCTCCCATCTCGCTCACCCTGCCCTTCGAATCTCTTCGTTTTCTGGAGCATCTGGAGGCAGATAAGCTGGTCTTCTTTTGTGTGAAATGCTTGGTGCTGAGTGTTCTGAGGATGGCTGACAAAGGTTTCAAAGTCTGAGCTGCTTCTAATGATGAACATATAAGCCAGATGTGAAGCAATAATTTGTCATAATGAAAGCCTTACATCCCACTAGTTAGCATTGCGCAAGCCGTATGCCAGAATCATCACACACTAGTCTCAAATAGTGAGGCTCATGTGAAGTTTGACTCTGTATGACATACATATAGCTTAAAACAGCAGTTTTACAATTGTAAACCTTTTACAAATGTAGATATAGTGAGCCAGTGTCCCTTTGAGTTTTGGTTCCTCTCAGTGCTTCTTGCTCATACTCTTCGAGAGCATTTCCTTTGGGGTCTTCGTTCTTCTCAGCACTCCTTCATTAGAGATTTTTTTCTTTTTAGTCTTGGTTCCTTTCAGTGCTCCTTCCTCATGTACTTATAAAAGGTTTGAAATTTTGGTTCTTTCTTTTTCATGTCCTTGCTTCCTCTAAATGCTTATTGTGCATGCTCTTAGAAGTTGTTCTTTTGAGTCTTTGTTCCTCTCCATCATACTGTTAGTGATTACTTACTGGCTTTGTCTCCCTCAGTAATGCTCATTAAGAAGCTACTTTCACAATTTTAGTGACAGTTATAGTGTGTCTGGTTTGGAGATAAATAATAAGCCCAGTTTCCCCTACAAGCCTACAAGAAAACACCCCAAGCTTTATTCTTTCTCCAATTAAATCGATTAAACTGGGAACATGTTTCTCAAAGCCAAGCAAAGAAGAGATGAAAGGGGATGTTTCCTTGCTGCTTGATGGCCACAAAGTCCATCTGGAGCAACGTCATTGTGATGCCGTGGCCCCACAGGACGGAAATCAGCTTAATAAAGTGACCCGTGAGAACTCCACTGAGGGATTTATGTCAACCCGAGGGTGTGACCTCCAGCAGCATGCTGTGAGGACGTGTGACAGCAGTACCGTAGCGTCAGTGGCTCAGTCACGGTGGGAGGGAAGAGAGATGCCTGCAGACTGAAGCCCACAGCCTGGCACACTGTCTCTACCGACCACACACCACATACAGCATGCTCACATCCAATCTGACATTGCTGCTGCTATTCTTAACCATACACTCCTGTGGCACATCTCCATTGGCAGTGTGTGTGTGTGTGTGTGTGTGTGTGTGTGTGTGTGTGTGTGTGTGTGTGTGTGTGTGTGTGTGCACATGTTGGGAGGTCAGGAACAGAGAGGAAGAAAGCAGGGGGGAGGTGAATGAAAGAGAGAGTAAAAGAGAAAGAGAAAAGAGTGAGAGGGAACAAGAGGGAGAGAGCGCAGAGGCAAATAATTAGAGAGAAAATAAAAAGAAAAGAAATAGGGAGTTATGTGGAGAGGAAGAGGCGAAGAAGGGCACAGCAAGAATCAGAGAGGTAAAAAGTAGAAGAAATGAAAAAGGACAGAAAAAAGACAAAAAGAGTGAATGGAGGTCTAAGGGTCTTTTGTGGCTCGTGGCTGTTGCCTGACTAAGAAAAATCTGACATTCTCAATGGCAAGGAACAGCTCTCTCTCTCTCTCTCTCTCCCTCCCTCCCCTTCCCTTCCCCTTTTCCCCAGCCTCTGGATGTTTGGATCTGGATCTACACATCTGTGTGAGCTCTCCAACTCTCTGCCACAGCTGCTTACAAAACTCTAATAGCCACCAGTGTCATCATCACTATTACTACTGACGTTAGCATCACAGTGTCTGCTGTCTTATTACTATTTCTATTATCAGCACCCTCATTACTATCACTATTACTATTAGTATCACTATCAGCATTAGAATTAATCAGAGTAGGCATCACTATCAGTCAGTCACAGTAGTCACAATGACCATTACCATCACTTTCAGCATCAGCACCACTATTGGCATCAGGATCACTTAGAGGATCAGCATCCTTCAGTATTAATATCGGAACCAGCACCACATCATCAGCAAGACTATCAGCATCATTGATTAATAATATTCGCATTTTTTATTGTAAAGCGCATAGCTGGTTTCAGGATTGCTCCAGGATTGCTTTGTGAGTTGACTAATGATAAATATAGAATGAAAGAGCCAGACACTTAACTGTATTTATGCTCAATTATTTATTCTTTTTCCTTGGACTGCAGTCGCACATATGCAGACTGAAAAAAATGGGGGGGAAAATCTGAGTAAGAGTGTATATGCTCTGAGAAATTCAATTACTAAGCTACAATTCAGTTCTCTTTTTTGGATTTCTTAATTTCTAGGCCTTACTCCACTCTAAGATTATTAAGGGGAGATAAACACATTGGGCTACACTCACTGTGAGTAACACTCTCAGCATCACTATTAGCACAGCAACACTATCATCATCATAATCATAATCATCACTATCACTCTCAGCATCACTGCTTCTCAGCACCCCTAACTCAGTACCACTTGCACTACTTTCAGCTTTGTGAGTTGACTAATGGTAAATGTAGCATGTAAGAGCTGGACACTTAACTGTCCTTATGTGCAATTATGTGTGTGTCTGTGTGAAAGAGAGCGAGTGAGAGAGTTTGGGTGATTGTGTGTGTGAAGCTGATGCGTGCTGACACTTGGCAGACAGCTGTTGTAGCTGAAGGCCAGCTGGCCACTGCAGGCTGAAAATGTGAGAGACACCACAGGCCTTATACAAACGGTGTGAGAAAGAAGTTTCAAGAACAAAAACAACAGCAACACAGAAGCTACAAAATTCTGGATCCTATTGCCTCAGACTTACCTGCCAACTTAACTAGTAAGCACATGCTTTTTGTCTTAGGAAAAAAAATGTTTTCTGTGGGAGAGAGTTTCTCCCAGATTTAAAAATATTCTAAATCTTTAAAGATATTGTCCACAATCTGGAGAGCTAAAACAGAACATTCAAAGATGAAAACAAGGTTAGTCTGATCCATTTGAATTTCAACTCACCTTGTAATCAATATGATAAACATTTATAGGGGATTGAGCTTCCAAACAACAACAGACACATGAATTAACAAACAGAAAAAACGTACTGCACTGCTGCCTGCAGAATGATAAAGTAAGTTGGTCGCTGGTCTGTGTTGACCCTGATGAAGTCATTCAAGCCTTACTCCAGAACCAACTAAGGCTCTCATTTACATTATCTGCAAAATTTACAACACAGAGAGGTTTTCTCCATTGACCCCCGACACATTATAAATGTTTCTAATAAGCCTTTATTTCCTGCTGTTTTTTTCTGTTTTTTGTTTTCTCCTTATGTAAATACTAAAAACAATGAATAAAACTGAGGAATTGATAGTTCAATAATTCTAGATAAAGTTTTTTTTCATTGCCTGCATGCCTGAGTCTTTAGTCTAAAGACAGCAGCTGCTCTCAGTTTCTCTTTGCAGTGTGAAAGTGATTTGTTGTAAAAAAAAAAAAAAAGAATCCTATCTCTTTAGTATGTTGATGTAAATATTTAATTTTATTTCACTCTCTGTATAAAAGAATTTGCTAAATGTGTGTAGTGTTCTGAGAATGTGCACATGAGCATTTGAGAGCCCAGACACATGTCCTAACACATGTGTAAGCGATTAAGAAGCATAATAATGACTCAGACAAGTCGCCTCAGGTGTGTGTGTTCTTGTAGTGGTATGTTTGTGAGGACCTCACTATGTCTCCACAAGTATAGGACAGTATGAAATTTTTGAAAAAATGAGCACATTTTGTTGGTCCTCAGTTTATCACGTTGTTTTCACCATAAATTACATTTTTTTTGGAAAATCTAATCATGCAGAAAATGTGTCCTTTTAATACTGAGGTTAAGCTTAGGGTAAGGTTTATGGGTAGGTGTAGTGTTAATTTGGTACAGTAATAAAAAGATCAATAGAACTCAATAGATGACCTCACAAGTAGAGTAAGACCAACGTACGTGTGTGTGTATGTGTGTGTGTGTGTGTGTGTGTGTGTGTGAGACGGGAGAGTTACTGTAAACACAGGCACATCTACACTGGATGCGTGCGCATGCCAGTACGAGACCAGTAGGTGTGTGTGCGTGTGAACCCGCAGGCCCTGAGAACATTAATGAACTCTACATATGTGAATTCTACCACTTTCTTTGTGTCGCCATTTTATAGGCCCGTTTTCTTTAATTAAAAGAGCACATTTTTGGAAAAAATAACAGTCGTTTTTGCCCCTGGGTCAGCTCTCACTTGTGGTCCAATGACATTTATTTGATGTGCGTGTCTGTGTGTGTTTGTACGAGGGTGACGACCTACTGAGCTTTGACAAATTTGATTTGTTTATGATATGTTTGTTTATGATGTGTTTATCTTTAAAATACCCAGTATCAATTATGATATTGTATGTCATATTTCAATCAATATTTTTTTACTTTTTAGGAAATCACTTTGGAGAAAAATATGATGATGTGATCAAACTGCAATGTTACAATATTTGTGCAACATTTGACTTTACCTGGGTAATATAGTCATAACAGACCAGAGACACCTACTACTCCTCTCCTTCCTTGTTTCTAATACTCATCTTGTTCCTTTCTCTTTATTTCAACTTCACAAGTGCAGTACCTGTAGTTGCTGTTTTTTGTATCTGTTTTAAAGCTGATTGGTTGAACACTGGCAAGTGTAGCAAGTGTTCATGCAAAATGTTACTATGCGGCTTTAGTAAAATATGTATACCTGCATTATATGTTATTAGACACTTACATATATATATAATAGGAATTAGTGCTGAGAGACTGCAGCACTTTCTCTCTCCAAGCTCATTCTCTCTCTCGCACAATGAGATGCGAAGGCAATAATCTCCAGCCAAGACATACTCTCCCCTCATCAATTTTTGCCTTTTCTCCCCAAGTGCTGCAGAGCTGACAGTTTTTTTACAGAATAGAAACACACACTCAATTCTTTTTTTAATTGCTTTTCTCTGGTTGTAACAAAGGGGGCAGGAGGGGGTAATTTTATATGAGTAAAACGGGACAGTCCACATAGTTAAAGGGAAAAAAACGATTCTCCACTGAACTGCCCTACTTGTTCTGTGTTGGGAAACTTAATTCAAATTACCAGTGTAGATTAATTTTCTGATACATAAAGCATTGTTCTGCATACTAATTTGACACATTTTTTTCTATTGTGTGAAGACGGTCTATTCAAGAGGCTATAATTAACAGAAGATCTTAAGCCTTTTTATTACATGTAAGAGTTTAAAATGATGCAATTATGATTTCTGAAGACTGTAGAAAACCAAAAGAAATCTCTAAAATGTTCTTTTTCTGCTTTAATAGATAGACTCACTCCATATAAAGGGACTCTTTTGGATTGCACTGACCCTGCAGAGAAGCAAACACTGACTCATATGATCAATTTTAACATAAGAGTTGAAGCTTTACTGAGGAATAGGTAGTGTGACTTGCATTCAGCTTTTACATTTTATGTAATATATAAAGACATATAATAACTGTGCATCTAACCATTTACAGCTATTTCATGACAATTCATGAGTATAAATGATATGTGTATTCTTTAGTATAAATTTTATACTACCTGCGGGACAGGCCTGCACACTATGGGACAATACATACAGTACTACACACAGGTCTGAGAAACCTTTTTCAAATCACTTTTTTTTTAATTTTTTTATTGTCACGTCACATTTTCACAGGTGTGAAGGTGAGTGAAAAACTTAGGTGCGATGCCCCTTACAGTACTTAGTTACAAAAAATATACATTAGACAATAAATATATACAATACTAAGCACAAAATCTCTGTTATCCTAATATACATTATAAATTATATATATTTATAAACAGTAATATAAAGTTATGAATAAAACCTATGATATATTCAGTTGTGCACATTTCCCTATAGCACTATGGTAAGACTGAGGTAGATGAGAGATGCAGGGTATATACAGGGCATAGAATATTGATATATATATATATATATATATCTACACAATCACTACAGATTTACAATATGGATTAAGATAACAGTATGTCAGTCTATATGTCCAAGTATAAATATGCTAAATGTAAAGTGCAGAGTGATGAGTGATGAGTGACCTACACTTATTTACACTACCTACACTTATTTACATTGGAAGGGTGGTATAATATGGTCAGAAAACACCAACATTAGAATAAAAACAAATAACATTATTACAAAACATTTTTTTGGTTTTTTTGTCTATTAATATTTTTATTTATCCTCTTCTTCAGAAAACCTAGTAATATTTGTAGTTAGCTGATGTTGGTAAAAGAATTTAACAGTTCCATGCAATGAATGAGGTGACTGAGGAGAAATGTGGAACCAAACCCATGTTTTGTTAACTTTTTTGTAAACAAGAAATTCTTGTTATTTGTCACTGCATTATTGTTTGTATTTATTCTAATGATATATCATATTTTAGAACCAAATAATTGCCCTGATCTTACAGAATGCTCAACTAAACAGAACACCATAATTCTAAGAGAACAACATTAAATAGAATTAACTAGTTCTTATCTAACCATATGATAAATATACTAGACCTTAGAAAGCCTGTAAAAAATAAACACTGTACCTGAATCCAGAAAACAAAGCAACTAAATGCTGCTGTAAACTGCAGGTTTATTTGAGCCCTATGTAGACAATTGTGATGTTGTGCTGCCATCTGGACATGGGAGCTGAGAACTACAATATCACCTAAGTGAAGTTCCCAAAAAACCTGGGCCTAATAAATCTGCGTTTACACACTTAATTATTACACCATAGGGACATTTGCATATTATATGTCTTATCCACTCTTGTCAGTGTTTTTAATAAATGTTCTCTTCTCCTCAGTGCTGGAAGCTGAATATTTTACTGACCTTTAAAACGTCCGCTGTAGCACAGGTAGCAATGGATGTTAGGGGCTCTATTCTGCTCATTAGGCACTGCTGCAGATATTGTAAATAATAAAATAAAATAATAAAATAATAAATAAAGACAGCACCTTAGAGAAAATGAAAAACATTCTTGTGAATCTTGAGAAAAACAAGAGAGAGAGAGAGAGAGAGAGAGAGAGAGAGAGAGAGAGAGAGAGAGAGAAGATAATTCTTCAAAATAAGGCTCGTGTTGGAGCACTGCTGTATGTTTTGACTTCATCATGTTATTTAGACATAGATTTTTTGCAATTTTTGCAAAAAGATTTACCTGTAGCAGCAGGCAACCAAAGTACTTAATTTTACACAGCAGCTAAACATTTGGGATAATTTTTAATGTTTTAAACTTTTTAATGTTTTTATTTGAGATCAATGTGTGTATTTATTTATTTGTTAAGTTGCAATGCCTTATGTTAGTTCCTACATGCCTCCATAGACGTGCTTGCTGATATTTTGTGCATTCTGTTTTCAGTGTATTCCATATAATAGACATTTAGTTAGAAAATGTTTTAGACTTGAGCCATATGAGAACTGGATTCGTTTTATAAGACGAGGTCTAGTAATATCATTAGTCAAGGACGCAACTGGACAATTTACTGGGGATAAAGTTAATTTTGTAATTTTCCCCAAATTATTTCAGATCAGCCTAGATCAAAACACTTCATGTGAAAAACACTGAACCCTCTGATGTGAACCCTCTGACCAGTCTCTCTGGTGCCGTCATTGTAAAAGCTGACCAGTTGCATTCCATCAAACAGAATTTTTTTTAAACAAGCAAACAGGTTTACATTTAAAAGAGTGAAACACTGAGTTTGTTTCAGAATTAAGTACAAATCATCTTGAAAAGCAATCAGCTCCCAGCTGTACTGTATTTCCCTTTAAATGCTTTAAATGTGCCAAAGCAAAATGCAATAAAGTGATTGTATTTCAGTCTGACCAGCGAGGATTTCGTACCTCAATGAAATGTAATCACTGGTCAATCACAGCCATTTGGGGGCGTGGCTGAGAAACTAGACAGAAGTAATTGCTCATATCTGCATTCATCCAGTGCTTTTGCCACAGAGAAAAGATTAAACACTAATTCTACAATTATGCCAACTGAATCATAAGCTGTGAATAAGGAGCCAAACAAATCAGAAACTGCAAATAAGGAGCCAAACAAATCAGAAAATCAGAAGCTGTGGATATGGAACTAAACAAATAAGATTCTGTGAGTAAGGAGCCAGATGAATCAGATGCTGTGAGTAAGGAGCCAAATTAATTAGAAGCTGCAAATTAGCAGCCAAACAAATCAGAAGTTGTAAGGAGCCTAACGAATCAGGATCTATGAATAAGGAACTAAACGAATCAGAAGCTGTAAATAAGGAGCCAAAGGAATCAGAAGCTGCGGATATGGAACTAAACGAATCAGAAGCTGTGAGTAAGGAGCCAAACGAATCATAAGCTGTGAATAAGGAGCCAAACAATATAGAATCTGCAAATAAGAAACTCAACAAATCAGAAGCTATGAATAAGGAGTCAAACGAATCAGAAGCTGCGAATAAGGAGCTAAACGAATGCAGTCTGCTTAATTATGTTATTTCAAAAGAAATAAGAAAGTAAATTATACTGATGATATTCAAGGTTCAAGTATTTTCAGATATTCCTGCTCGCAGTTTCAGCTGCTGGAGTCTGGAGTCGTTCTAGGTTCAGTACTTCTTTAAGTCTCGAGGAAAAATTCATTGCTGACTGTCAGGATCTGGCCCATGTTCTCTAAAAGCAACTCAATTTTAAACAGCACGTAGGCCAAGTCCTGTTTAACTGCACCACCTTCAACTTGTATAGTGTTTATTTCCTCTTTTACTCTGTGGCAAAAGCGCATTTTCTCTGGATAAATGCAGCTACGAGCAATTGCTTCTGCCTGGTTTCGCAGCCATGCCCCCAAAGGGCTGTAACTACCCAATGATTCTATTTAAATAATAGACCACCGAGGTTGTATTGGTATTGTACTCTGCACCATGTTGTCATGCCCACCAGAGGTGGCAAGTAACAAAGTACAATTACTTTGTTACTGTACTGAAGTATTTTTTTACGTATCTGTACTTTACTTGAGTGTTTTTGTCACCTAATACTTTTTACTTTTACTCACAACCCAGATAGCAAAACGTATGCGGCCCAGATTCAGGCCGGATGCATCACAAAATCCAGGGAGGCGGATCTGGTCCAGATTCCACTTGCACACAGGACCATCTCTGGAATGGATCTGGATCGCGGACTCAGAACAGATCCGGGACAGCACTGGCCTGCATCTCTAGTTTTTTGTGCTCCTCCAGGCCAAATACGGGCCGGATCCGTCACCTACCTCCGGATCGTCTTTGGTTCGACTCCGGTTCAGTTGTGGTCTCCACAGCTTTTAATCTAGTTTTTATTTTAAACACTGGTGCTTTTTAAATGTTGAATACTTCTGATTAAATAGCACAAATGTTCAGCCAATCATGAAGTTTGACAGCAATCCAAAAGGCTCTTATCCTCTGACCTGTTAGCACTGCTACCCCTTTTTGGCTGTACTTGATAACTGTTAAAATGCTTATAACAAAATCTTTTACATTTAACATTAATGTCTGTTAAGTTGCAAAAAACATTACAATTTCCACCATAAAAAGCTAATTTCATATCAAATGGCATCTCTGCAATATGTTTGATAGTAAGATATTTACATTTATTGTATTTTAGCTGATGGTCTTATCCAGAGCGACATCCAAGGTTATTCATATTACAGGTAGGCCAACATAGTGTTAGGAGTCTTGCCCAAGGACTCTTATTGGTGTAGCACAGCATAGTCACCCAGACCGGGCATCAAACCCCCATCTCCCCCGGTGGGTAGTGGTGTTATCCACTGAGCCACACCAACCATATTATTACAAATACAATAAATGATACTTAGGATAATACAGAAGCAGAAATACATTAAATATTAATGTTGTTATTAATAAATGGTAATATTATTGTATATTAACATCATTACTGTGTCTAAAAACAGAACAAGGTATCTCTGAAACAGCACTGAATAAAATGTTCTTAAATGTTCACACCTTTTACTGTACACTAATGCAAAGGTTCTGTCAAGTAATTGGTCCCTTTATCATGACATTGTCACACAGTAAATAACAACCAGAAACACTGCTGACCAATTTTTTCCTTCACATTTGTGAAGAACATCTGTGCAAAAAAGAATAAGATATATAAACATCGCACAAAAAGTAAGGAAATTTGTGTTTGGTAGATTATTTCTTTGTTGTAACAATGCTTCTTGGCAATAAATCTTATACCGTTGGAAAGCCTATTATTTTCTCTTTTAAATGGTGCCACATTTGTAAGGAACATGCATTTGTGGAATGAGCAGTAGAGCTGAGTATGTGGGTTGCACCCATGAAAAATTTTCTCAAATCTTCTCTGCCGTTGCCAAACAGCTTATTTTGCTGTTGCTATTGACACTTGTTTTGAGCTTCTGGTACCCCAGGTGATTGGCACCTGATTGGCAGCACCTGCAAGAAAGCTACAGTGGTCAGCAGGTGTCTGCTCCAAGAATCGGTATGCCACTTTAAGCTGGTGTTCCGCGAAACCAAGTTGCAGCATTACTTGGAGTGAGCCCTAGTACCATCTCCAAATTGAAGTTCCATATAATGGGGGATGTCAGAGACAGGCCGCGAAGTGGGCGTCCCAAGAAGACGACACCCCAAGAAGATAGTTTCCTCACCCTGTCAGCACTATCGCGGGTATCGCAGGCTGTCTTCTACAGATTTGCAGTCAAGGTTTGCAGGATGATATGGACGACGGCTCTCTGGCCAGACAATCCTGAACAATCTCTGGTCTTATCAGGCTGCCAGGAGGCCTGCCATGACTGTCCTTCACGTCAGTCCCGTCTGCGCTGGTGTCGGCAACACGTGCACTGGAACCTGAACATGTGGAGGAACGTTATGTTCAGCGCCGAGTCCAGATTCTGCCTGCGGCAGTTGGATCGTAAGGTCAAAGTGTGGAGAAGACGCGGAGAACGCTATGCTGCACCGATAACATCTTTTGGTGGAGGCAGTGTGATGGTGTGGGCCGGCATCTTCCTCACTGGA
>CM067476.1:13691944-13704353 GCA_034552555.1 Semaprochilodus insignis | reverse complement strand
TATATATATATATATATATATATATATATATATATATATATATATATATATATATATATATATATATATATACACACACACCATAAATTAAGGTGGCACAGAACTTAAGGTAACAGAAGAAATTTAAAGAAGTCGAAGTATCAGTATATAAGGTAGCAGGAGATTTAAAGTAGAGGTGAATTTAAGGCAGCAAGGGATTTAAGGTTGCAATGGATTTTAGGAAGAGTGAATTTAAAGGAGCAGTGAATTTAAGGCACCAGTGAACTTAAGATGCCAGTGACTTTGATGTAGCAATAAATTTAAGGCAGCAGTAATTTTATAGCAGCATTGTATTTAAAATAGTAGAATTTAGGGTGAAAAGGATTAAAGTACCACACATTGTTCACTCCATACAACCTGTACTCACACTAGCATTTAAGTTAGCATTGGATTTAAGGTGACAGGAGATTTATGGTGGCAGTGGAATTTTGCTAACACCATAGATAACGTAGCAATGGATTTAAGATAACATTGAATTTAAGGTAGCACTGGATTTAAGGTGGCAGTAGATTTAAGGTGGAAGGACATTTCAGGTAGCAGTGGACTTTCACTAATAGCATATTTAGAGTAACAATGAATTTAAGGTAGCACTGCATTTAAGATAAAAGGAGATTTAAAGTACCATTGGATTTTTCCTAACCGCATATATACGGTAGCAACTGATTTAAGGTGGCAGTGCATTTAAGTGTGGCAGTGGATTTAAGGTGGCAAGAGATTAAATGTAGCAGTGGATTTTTGCTAACAACGTATTTAAAGTAGCGCTGGATTTAAGGTGGTGGAAGATTTAAGGTAGTAGTGCATTTAAAGTGGCAGTGGTTGCCAGACTTTTGGTAATGGCATATTTTAAGGTAGCAATAGATTTATGGTGGCAGTAGATTTAATCTAAAAGTAGATTTAAGGTAGTAATGGATTTGAAGTGGCAATTTATTTAAGTTAGCAGTGGATTTAAGATGCAAGCCAATGACTATAAGTGGATTTAACATACCACACATTGTACACACCACCCATACACTTCAGACACATTGTACACACCAGCACACTTCATGCACACTGTACAAAACACATAGAACACACGCCATAAACTACACACACACACACCCCTCATACATTACACACTCCACACCCTAACCATTCACAAACCATTCAAACACACCTAACAGACCACACACACACGCACACATTATTAGCTACACAATTCAACCAAAACATTTCACAATCCATACTCTCCCATAAGCACCACACATGGACACAAAATTTGGCAATGCCTCTCCTCCTACAGCTTTCGAGCTAGAATCGCCAAACTTGGCAGGATCATGAATCCTATACCCGAATAGGGTGCTTGTGCTTTTTGAAACGATCCAACCCGGTTTCCATACAATCTTCTTCCGAAAGTGCTTTATCTCAGGTGTAGGGAGGTGGACTGTGTCGCTCACACTGAACTATTGACTCTAGCCAACAAACCTCACCACAAGCCATTCCACGGTTTCCAGTTGCAATTTAGGCAGTTGGCGCCGTCGTTATCTCCAGCACCATGAAACGGTTTGAAGTTACACCCCTACTAGGTGGCTCGAACAGCTAGGAGGACTAGACCAACAAAAAGCAAACACCGCTGAATCAACCGATCAAAATAGTGAAATGTATGCGTTACAACAGTCACACGTTAGCTAGTTTGCCCAGAACACCGATGTGCTAAAAGAAGCAGTTAAAAGGGGTTTTACCTTTATGTCCGGTTCTCCCTTCGCTGGTGTGGATAAAGCATTTGATCGGACCTTATCCATGAACGAACGGGTGGTACATATTTCGGTATTCCGTGCAAATATATTCTCAGACACACAAAATATATCAACTGTCTTTCGTTTCTTTCTCATCCATGGGAAACAAAAGACGTTGAATTCAGTTAGCGTTGAACCCGATTCCAGGGCAAACGTTAAGATCCTCGGAGCCCGGATCACATTTCCCGGCGTCAAACTATATTTCCATCCGGTGCTTTTGAAAACATCCTCTAGCCTTTCACTAAGCACACATAAAGCATCATGAACTCGAGCACAACAAAGTCTACGCAGTTTATCCTGCGAAGTCCATGTAGCCGCCGCCGGTGGTGGTAGGTTTGGTAGCTTTTTTCCAACTCGTGCTTTCCCCCCGAAGTTATAACGAAATATACCTGCAACAGCCCCAGTAGATCTTGCCCCTCTACAAAGAAACATTGTCGCTCTGCTTCCTGTCGTTAATGGCGACTGACCAGCTCTTGTGAGACTCACAGTACCCTGCGAAAAGAAAAACTGCAAGTCATGGCCATCAGAGCAACACGGTTTCCATATTCCAAGCCCATTCCACTTGGCTAGGACACGCCCATTAGCTCGCTCAGCATGGAAAAGAAACAGGAAAAGAAACGAGTAAACACACATGGCAGGTTAGGTCATATATCAAGCATGGTAAATTTTAGCAGGAGACGCCGTTTGTTTTTGTTTTTTTGTTTGTTTGTTTTTGCCTTAATCAGTGGCCTTTTGTATTTGTTTTGTTGTATTGTTTTTTTTTTGATGGGCTACTTCATAAAATCGTTATGCACACACTTGGAGGCGTTACTAGGAAGTATGTCATGAGGGGAGTAGTTTAATTTTGACAAGTTGGTGACAAAAAAAAAAATTACACTATTAAATTTTTTTTTGCATGGGGGCCTGGAGTCATTATCCCATGAAAAGAAAACTTTTTGATGAACATTTCCATGAACTGCAAAGGGAAATTTGTGAGCAAATTTGATATGGATCTTTAGTTAGCTTTAGTTAGTTAGTAGAATAGAATGCATAGGGCCAGGCAGCAGTGCTTCTTTGATGAAATAAGATTAGCAGATCCAATGAAAAAAAAAAAAAAAAAATTATTTTCCATTTTTTATTATTGGTAGTAGGGGATAGATTTCTGCGTGCCAAGTGATTGGCGAAAGTGGTGGGTCTTGTGACGGCAGAATCAGCAACTTCACTTTTTATCAGTGACCGGCATTGCACCGGCACTGCCCCAGCACATTTTAGCAGTATGTCCATTCCATGGGGGGAGGGTGGGGTTTAATATGGACACTTGATAAATCTGTTTTTCCCATGCAATCAGAGTAACAACGTTGCTATTAACGTAGTGCCTGTTTTTTCCTAGCTGGGCAGTTGTAATCAGTAGCTGCACAATATTTTTACCTGTCTCTGCACAATGCTTGTATTCCTGCCATGCAGACATCGCTCTAACATGAGGAATACTAGAGGCATGTTCAAGGAAACCACTGCCTTGTTTAAGCACTCTCTCCCAGTTAGCATATTTACATTGATTAACTTTTAATTTATGAATATGAGCCAAATTAATCTCTAAATTAACTTCATGTTTAGGTATTTGATGTTTGTGTGGGGCTTTTTTGTTGTAAGCATAGCAGACACAGTATATGAGTGCTAATGTTATAAATGTTATAGTTTATGGTCAGTGTTGAGAAATGTAAAATGTAACTTGTAACATATTCCATTAGATTACCTAATGTGAGTAACATATTCTAAACACTTTGGAATACTTCAACATTTGCTTACCTTTTTAAAACAGTATGAATGTGGCAGTCACACCCTGCTTACTTAAGAAGAATATCTTGTGTGTTCTTTTACCGTACCGTAGATTGTCAATTGACAATTTGATTAAGTAGGTAGATACCTAGAACTATAAAGAATTAGGATAGCCAAGCTAAGCTAACCAATAAGCTGCAGATGAACTAAGAAGATCAAAAACTTCTTACTTCAAGATGGTTCTTTATGTTGGAGTCTGTGGCCACTGAAAGCAAGTGCGTAGCTGGCAAACAGAGCTTGCACTGCACAATGATTATGCTTTCATTTTTCTTTCTTAAATGTGAAATAATGTTTGAATTTTCAAGACAGAAATGCATTTGTCTCCTGGCTGTGTCATCCCAGCTCCATGACCTTGAGTGAACAGGCAACTTACAAAAAATGCTGTTACTTAGCTATTATCACAAGCCAACTAGGCTAATGTGACTTTTGAAAGGCAAATGTAGATGCCCTTACTGTAGTTTTATACTGTTTAACTGTTAATTACCGAGTCATACTTTAGAGGAAAAAAGAGTATGGGTTGAGCCTATTTGTTTAAGATGAACTAAATCAGAGAGTAAGGCAGACATTTAAGACCGGAGCCTATCGGAGCATGAATATGGTGAATGTAAGATGGTTTTGTTTCTTCAGTTCCTTTCATTGCATAATAAACAACAGCAGGACTCAGTATTTATACAGATAAACAGATTGAAGTAATAGACTTTAAATTAATTATCAAAAAAGAGCTAAGATCTGTCTTGAAGATGCAAAATGACACTGTGAACATCAAGTAGTGTAAGGTGTAAACATTTGTCGATACTGTTGTTATTGGTGAATAATATTCTGTCTGATGTGTATGAAACGAAATTGAGGTAAAGCAGGAAGAGGAAAAGTTTTTGAGAGATTTATTTATAATAGAACTACAACAGGGTATTACCAGTGAGTTTCAAGGCAATGAGGCACAAAGAGCAGCATAAGGAATATAGATCAAACAAAGACACTGCATTCCTCAAAGCTCTCAGAAGTCACTCTCAGGAGAGAATTTAAGATTTTTGGAAAGATTGGTGACAGTAACCAGGAAGACAAGCTGTCTTACCTAAGTTTGGTGCATCAAATTGAAGTAGGCCTAGAAAAAGAACACACAGAGGCTGAAGTAATTGAAGCTGTCATCGAAGTGGTAAATCTAGGGTTACCATTGATGGACTTAAACATGGTCATTGTACACCATACTTCAGAGCCACTGCAAGGTGGACAGCACCACTGATTTGTATCACCATTTGAGTAGTGTATCACAGGATCCAAAAGAGTCAACTCAGAACTTTGTATTTAGGGCCACTGAGCTGAAAGAGAAATCGACGTGGAAAGCCACAAATGGTGACTCAGATGAACTGTTTAGCCTAGACACTATTCAAGTTCCTCCACTTGATTAAAATGAGATTACTTATTGACTTAGTGAAGTGTCAGATCTTACCTTATCTCAGTAATGCCCGAACCACAGACAAAGTCCTCATTGAAAATATGAACAAAGCCACCAAGCTGGAGGGTGAGAGACACATTTTCTCTATAGCGCTAAAGACTGCTCAGACAGTGGTAAAACTGTTGCATGACCCAGATTGCCGCATCATGCAGGTGTGGTAAAGACAGGAAGAAAGGAGTTTTACCAGCCAGACAAGTCAGTACTGGGGAAATGTTGTTTTCATCTGATTATGTGCTTATTCCAGTATCGATCACCAGTAAGCAAAATGTTTTCCTCAAATCACACAAGATTGTAGGCTACTTTCAGTCAGTGAAAAACAACTATATACCAGCAGCTCAGCCTGAGAACAATACAGAAAAAAAAAAGAACACTAGAGAGCCAAATGCCAAAGTCAAAAACACTGCGCAACCATGTAAATGGGACCTCCTCTAAATCTAGATCATATTAGACACAACGCAGGCAGTAAGAAAAATGCTGAGAGGAAAAAAATGTTTTTTTTAGGTTGCATCCCATTCCTCAAAATGTATATAACACTGAATCATCCTAGCCCTGTGCAGAAAACCTATATGTCAGTCCCCAAACCTGTACATAAGGAGGTAAAAGAGCAACTGCACGACCTTCCAAATCTAGGGTGGATCACACCATCCGAGGATCAGACCGATGGTCTGTGTGAGGAAGAAAGACAGCATGCTTTATACCACTGCATTCGACACTTTGCATTGCACTTGGTGATGTAAGGCTTCATTGATGGGATAAGGTCCTTAGGTTGGAATGTAGTTATTTCCTCTATGCACACATAAAGCTTCTCATCAAAACCGAAAACTTCTATTTTGGTCTCATGTCCACAAAAAAAACAAAAAAAAAACAAACAAAAAAAACTTTTATTGTTAGCCCTCTGGCTTGTCCACATGATCTTTTGCAAACTGCAGATGTGGAGAGCAGAGTTTTTCTTTGTAATCCTGCCATGCACATTGTTGTTGAGGGTTCTCCTGATGGCGGACTCATGAACATTAACAGTAGCCATTGTGTGAGAGGCCTTAAAAGTATTATATGTAATACTGACAGCGAGCAGTTAAAATAGGTACTGCAGTTCGAATTCAAAACATTGGAGAGTTGTCTGCCCCGGCCCCTCCTTACCAGACTCACTGCTCATGCAGGTTGCCAGGTTGAGAACACTAAACTTACACGAATGAATGCAAGACGAACAGAACGTTAAACTTTGACATTGACAAGCAGGGACGAGTCCTACGCTAAGTAAGTTGACAGTTGTAATGTTTTTATTGTTTGCAAATCATAAACCAGCTTATGTGGGTTTTTCTAACTCTAAGTTAGCTAATTTTTAAAAAAATGTTACTTGGTTTGAACATGGTTCTGTCATGCTGGTGGCTCCTGAGATAGTAAACAGCCGTGGACCTCCTGCTTCTCTGGTGTTACTGATGGCAGTTAATGCTAGCATGTGTCAGGCTAGAAATTTTTTGTCATTGCATAAAGGTGACAAGTCATAATACCATAATCACTGGTAATGTCAAACTTGAATTGCAGTGATCCTTCAACTGAAGTCATACCTTGGCAGGAAAATACTAATTAAGAAAAATAATAAGGTCAAGAATGTATAATATTTTAGCACTGTTATGATTACTTCTAGAACTTTCAAAAGAACATTTCAAAGAAGCAGTGGTAAGACATGCAAACAAAAACACAAATATGAAACAAAACTCAAAATTGGCTATTAGCTAAGTAAAATAGACAATTTATTAAAAGTTTATATATTAGTGCAACAGTTGTTACCTTACATACAATATCAGTAGTTTTAATTATTTTTTCATACCATCACCAAGCTTATAGATATTCAGATCTCCATATCCAACATAATTCATGAGATAATTTTGTATTTCCTAGTGGGTTGATGGCTCCAAGTCATTAATGGTTGATGGCTCTTGTACTTTGATTTGGTCTCCGTCTTCACAAGTTTATAAAGTATTTGTCTCGCAGTATTTACATTCATAGCTTTTTATTGAATTTTATAACTGTACTCTATAGAATGATACACAATGGAAATACATTTACAGTTTTTCATTAAGTCTCTGTGAACAAACACATATTAAATAAGAGACAGAAAGATTGCTGTGATAGGCAGCTATTCTTCATGTGCTTATTGTATGGAAGACTGTTTGGCACCCAGTAAGAAAGTAAGACATTAAAATGAGTAGAGAGGTCAGTAACATTCAATTGCTTCAGTCCACAAAACTCTGCATCTGCTAAGCTACTGGTAACTAACATATCTATTGTCCAGTAGCTGACCATGGTACAAAGTTGTTAGTTTAACTTTGATTATATGTGTAATCACATTTCAGTATTACTGTTAATTTCCCTCTCTTCCTTGTTCTTGGCCTCAAAACCAAAAAGAACACAGAGTACTGCCATAAATCTACAATTCGTACATAGACAGCATACAGTATATCTTCTCTGTTCAGCAGGGTATTGTATTCTAAAGATTATCAGCTCATTACTTGTAAACACTGGCATGTTAGCAGTCAAACTATATTCATATTGGTGATGCAATGGTGGCTAACACTGTGATATGAAATTTCTAACTAAAGTAAATATAAGACAAATGTGTCATTCATCAGTTACATTTGTGAATCCGCCTTTTACTGTCAGTTAATTTCCAACAAATCCAATGCATTTATAATAAATTAGATCTTCAGAACACTGTGTTATATTCACAACAGTCATATTCATATGTAAATAAATACTGTACAGACCACATGCTCTTTGCTGTCATGTGATGATTATTCTAAGAAACACAAAATCAAATGCACTGAAAACACTGAATATGGTGTGCAACACTTATTGTGAAAATGTTTTGACTAGAAAAACATTTGACATAAGTAACTGTATAGGTTTACCAGAATCTTCCACAGAAGTTCTTTACCTTTCTTTTTTGACCCAAACTTGTAAAACCTGGGGAACCTGAACTTCACTGCTAGAGTGAAGTTCTTACATAATACTGAATGAAGTGGGAAAACACATGTAAAGAGATGTAAGACCATTTCTTCATATAAAATCCTTTTGCTCCTTCAGTCATTGCACATACAATTAGGTTGGCCAAAGAAAGATTCGAAATCTTTTCTTTGTATTTTTTGTTGCATAAAGGTGGAACAGAATTAACAAAACACATAACCTTGTTTTATTGCATTTTACTAAATGTCCCAACTTTTCTGGAAATGGGGTTTGGAGTAAACAACTTTTTGACTATCTTTATCAATATTTTGAAGGGTTTATGGTGAGTTGTAAGTTTTTTAGAGGTCTGCCTTGTCACTGGGCACTTTCTCAGGTACAACAAGGAACCCAAGTGGTTGCTACAGGTGCACTTTGTAATAGGCTTAGCATATACTACTATCTACTCTGTACTCTGTAACATATTACAGCAATCCTGCTTAAAGTATGTAGAATATAGTACTGAAAGACTGTTGTAAACACATACTCTGCTGCTACACAGAATAACAACAAAATAAATTAAACAACTATCTAGTTTGACCATTAGAATGCAAAAGGATATTTGCAAATAATAATACTTCTTCCATACTTCTTCATGGTTTCTAGAATAGATTGTTAATAAACTTAATTATGGATGCTATTTGATCCACATAAAAGGTCATAATTCATTTTTACATTACCATTTTCCAATCTCATCTTTATATTGTGCCTTTGCCTATGTTTTCTAATTGGCTGTCCTGTATGGGTGCTTCATTAAAAAAAACACTCTGTGCTGAAACACTCCTTAAAACTTCAGTTTGAAAGGGCATGAACGAACTGCTCTAGGCTAAATAGGCTGAATAGAATATTTGTAAATGAGTTTTTTTTTTTATGTCAAAAAAGCATTTAATTCAGAACAGATGGCTCTTGTGAAGTTTCAATTTATGGACTGGATCATGAATGGTTTTGAAATTTCAAGCAACATTTTTAACAATGTTTATTTATTACTTAAAACTCCTTATTATAAACTGAGGGAAATTTGGTGTTCCATGACGAGCCCTTTAAAACTACAGTTATGTCTATATTTCGGCAACTGACACGCCAAATTTAAACCTTGTTTAGTCACTGTCTTCTACAAATGTCAAAGCAAAATATATATTTTTCCCCATATGTACTTTTATGTACTGGCCAATGTTTTCTTGTTTATGCAAACTAAATGTTTCATGTTGCACTACGTATGTCATAATACAACATCCTTTGGTGTACATAGCCTAAGCAGGCCTTGACATACTATAAAGTTTGGTTTAAAATGATCAAATCAAAACCGACCACTTTAAAATAATAATAATAAAATAAAAGAAAGTATCATAATAGAACCACTGCTGATCAGATATTTTGGATGATCAATACAGCAGTGATCCTACGATTGTGGTGACATGTTAGTGAGTATTGCAAGCAAAGCAGTGCTGGTAGGATTTTTAAGCACTTAAATGTTACGATTAAGATGGGAATAGTTTGACAACCAAAAATGTCACAAACAAAGGGCAAGAAGATGAACAGTGCACCAAAGTACCAACCATGGTAAGTTGAGCTAAGCTGGGGTGTAGCTGTGTGAATAGCTAAATATAGGATAGTCAGTAACTGCATACCTGCAAAGTGCACCAGTATAGCGGGTGTTCTTGATGCTAATTGTCCAATGAGTGTAGTTACAAAGTAGGTTTACCTAATAAACTTGCAACATTGTTACATAGAGTTCTGACCACAGCACACTAGCATGTGAAAGAGAAACATTCTGAACCCTGTTGGAGCAGAATAGTCTAAGGGTGGGGATATTGCTATCCTTTTTTGCTTCATTGTACTCAAACAGTTAGCATGTCAACATTGCTATAACCTGACCCACTGCTGACTTATGAGAGGCAGCAGCATCCATGACTTTTGGTGTCCACCTCCTCAATTGGCTGCTTGAGTTTGAGAAGAGGGGGGTCTCCACTAGCAGGAGTAAAAAAAACGGTGGTGCCATTAGATGACACACATGGCATGCAGGGGTCTTCAAAACTGTCCTTCGTCTTTGTTGTTGCCATGGAACCATTGCTGATATGACCATTCAGAATAGGATGGTTGAGGAGTTTTGCTGCAGCACGCTGCTTTTTAAGTTCAGAAAGCGTCTGAGGACGTTCCCTGGACCAGGAGTTGTCAGAGGAAACAGACATGGTGGTGAAACAGGTCTCATTAATCAAAGAGTCACCATAAGACGTGGGCAGAGGCATAGCAGAGGTTGTGGTGGAGATAAACAAATTCTGTTTCTCTCCATCCTTCAAAATATGAGGCTCTTTGTGCTCCTTCCCAGACTTTACCTGGGAGAACAACAGATAAAATAAGTCAATATAGTACATATGTAAATGAACACAAAACAACTGGACTACCTTTACATACATAAATATTGGAGCTCAGAGTACTGTACAAAATTATCACAACATAATAGTAACTAATTTGTGCAAATGGCAAAATATATATTTAAAAAGGTTTATACATTTAATGAAGGTTATGAAGAAATTATTTTTGTTCAATATATATAGCACAGGTTTTAGCAATATATACCCTCTCTGTGTTAGGGTAGAGATGTAGGTGAACAATTGCCAACCAGATGTCCTGTCTCATTTCTCTAGGCATGTCTTGGGTAATGTTAAACTCTGGCTTGAACTGAAAAACCTGAACAGCAAAATGTTTAGCTAACCAGCACACGCTCAGTGGACAGTGGTGCAACCATTTAAGGTCACAACATAAAGTGCTGTGAAAAAATATTTGCCTACGTAAACACAAAATATAGTTTTAAATGTATACATTTATTGAAGGAAAAATGGCTTTTAGTTCTACCCGGTTGACTGTTGGGTTCAATTTCACTACCACACACAGGTATGATTTCTGTAAGATCTGTTAAATGTAAACATCACCAGAACCTGTCCGGTGATGTAAAGCAGGCTAGAAGGTCGGCACACAATGCCACTTTCTAAAGAGATTCAAATACAGATGTGAAACAAAGATAAATACCGCTGGATAACAATATACTGCGCATTGCAAATAAATTTTTAGGAGTGAAGTGAAGTAAATGGTGTTGAAGTGATGGAAAAGCAGAAACTAGTCAGGATTTGAGGTGTGTGGGGCTGTGAGCTTGCTGGCCAGCAGGCTAATGGCTTTATACTCCACAGACTAGGTTCAGTGATTCTATCACACCAGTTTAGGGGAAAATACAGAAACCTAAGGAAGGTTAGATATTCTGACTGAACTGAGCTGTGATTTGGTAACTTGCTGACCTGTGCTTTTACATTTTACATTTTTATACAATTTATATATCTGGAAGGTCAATGTTCAGCTTTTGAAAATTGAGCATCTGTTGTATAAACTGGAATTTAAGCGTCCACTTTATGGGAATATTATTTATGCATGGTAGATTAAATTAATATTTCAAAATTAAAAATCAGTATGTTGCAGACTAGAGATATTTAACATCTCCTACATCCCCCCCCCGGTAATAAGGACTAGGAAAGGACAGTTTTGTGATGTTTTTGAATACATTATCCTGGAGGTGCATGTATATACATTCACAGTTTAAAGGAGTAGTCTATATACTCAATATGCAATATACATTCACTGATCACCTTTATACACCTTTTAATCAGTTTTCATTTATCTAGTGAATTTATTTTAGTTTTCTTCTTAAACTCAATGTTTTCGAGCTAAAAAAAGGCACGAGTGAAATGATCCCATTCCACCTTAAATGGTGCAGCATTTTGGTGCTTACATTACACAGTGCCAGTAACTGCTGCTCCATTTAAGGTGGAACGGGAGTTTCAAAAAAGTACTTGGTTAAGCAAACTTCAGCTTTGTTTAGGAAAGGACTTTGTTTTTGGTTTAAATTGGTGCAGGAATACATGGCAGTGCAGGAGTCACTAGCAGGTTTTTGTGAATTTTGAAACTGCGGAATAAAAATCTTAAATGGAAAAGCCTGAAATTCAATAAAACACCCAAATACTGCTATGATGAGCTGGGAAAGTTGGAATATTGCTAAAGCTAAAAAGAATAAAAAGATGGTCCAATCTTGAAGGCTGCTTCTGACATTCTGAACAGCCAAATCCTAAGCTTGTTTATAAATGGCTCTGGCTTATGTTTACTTGTGTTGTCTTTACCTTATATTAAAAGTAGTTGAATAATCCGATTAACAAAAATTTAAGACACCAGGTTAGGGTTAGCTGTACTTTTTCACAGCACTATATATACGTAAACAATATACAGATCTCACATAACAGACACTATATATATATATATATATATATATATATATATATATATATAT
>CM067476.1:13659069-13691920 GCA_034552555.1 Semaprochilodus insignis | reverse complement strand
GCACTAAAGAATCATCAGAAAGAAATGTCCTGTGCGCAAAACTACAAGGATAAGCTAGATGCACTTTGGAAAAAAGTGCTGCAGACTGATGGAATAAATATGTAACTATTTAGCCACAATTGCCAATGGAGAAATAAAGTCAATTTTGATGAAAAGAACACCTTGCCAACTGTTAAGCATGGGGATGGATTGTGCGGGAGCTAGTGGAACAGGACAACAATGACAGTTGAAAGCTTAAATATCAGCAAATTTGGAAGAAGATTTTTACAGTCAGTCAAGAAACTGAGGCTGGAAATAGTCTACCTTCTACAACAGGACACTGGTCCAAAACCATTTAGTCCAAATTTAATGAACAACGTCTTTGCAACTTTCGGACAGGTAATAAAACTGTTTTGGTTAGACATGTAATGTACTCTCCTGTTGCAGACATTCTTTGGAAAGACTGAGTGATAAATTCAATTGAAATCTATCAAGTTGTATAATGTTATTATATTCCAAAAAGAAAATAATACAGAGTAGATAAGCAAGTTTGCTGTTTACTTTGCAGTTTAATAAACTCATCATGAAAAAATAACTGCACCCAGAAGGAAGTGTCAGAAGGAGTGCTACTCGTAAGGAAAATAAAGGTTACGAGAAACAATAAAAGATGAAAACTTTAGACTGATATGAGCAATATTATTGTGCTACACATACAGAAGTAGTGTCTCTCAGTATGGCATCTGGCTGCCATGTTTACTAATGCAACATGCCAAACATCTCAGCATAAGAGTTGTAGAGGTGTCCTTCAATAATCCATCCCATGCAGCTTGCATGTTCTCATGCAGTTCCTGACAGTCTAACATGAAACAGTTGCAGTCTTTGGTGACACTGATGTGGTCTTAAGGGCAGTCGTTGTAACAGTCTGTGTGCATGTAGTCCTGCATCATGCAGCTGTCTTCCACTAACAGGATGACTCATGGAGGGCATCACTGCTAGCCGAATCTCTGCAATCGTGGCTATTGGGTCACTCTGCGCATGTCGGCCAATTTATCGGTTCTCTCTCCATAGTGCGTGTAGGTCTCTCAGATCCTTCATGTCGTTGGTGCATGCTTTTTCTATCCACTGCCGCCAACAGCGAGCTATGGTAGTATCCACACATGGTGGTGCGCAATATGTTGATATGACCATCTCAGTTCCAACTGTTTGAATTGCTTTCAAACTCTTCTCTGAGGCATACTTCGCTTGCAAAGGATGCTACCAACACAACAGCAGAGGTCAGAATGGAAAGCATGTGCAACAGGATGACCTTACATAGTCAGTCAAGTACAGTGATGAGGCCCGTCCTTGCTTACGTCACATGCGGGGCCGAGCGTGAAACTTGAATTATTTGCATTTCTCACAATGTAGTGAGATATGTTTTATATATTTTATATTATATATATATTTTATATATTTATTGTAGATATAAGACATACAGCTGCTGTATAAATGGATGTAGCAAATGTATGATGGATGTAGCAAATGTATGATGAAGTCATGTATGCATGATCTGGAAGCTCTGGGTACATTTTGTGTAACCACACAGTGACATGCTTTACAAAAAATAAAATTAAGATCATGTATTTCTACATAGGTAGACCTGGGATATATGTTATCACATGTTTTCGACCATCTCTTGCTCATCTTCCTCGATGGTAAATGGCAGATGTTTCCCAAATGCTTTTCAGAGCAACAAATTAACTTTTACATTTCGTAAGAAGTTAAATACTTGAAATGAAACCTTTGAATTCCTTTTGGTTACTCAAGATCTGCTAAACGTCCCTCTCCAACTTCAACCTGTCAGTAGTTTTAATAAAATGTTGTAATTGATGATATTTGTAAAAGTCTGTTTTGGGAATTGCATATTCTTGTTTTATATGAATATCCTGTGCAAAAAAATATTGAGAACTGGTTAAGTCCCTTTACAGACCAATTGGATATGCCTGCATGTCTTAACTGTGCAGGCATGTCAGGGTTAGAGTTAACGTCACACAAAGAACAGAAGAGTTTGAATTTTGATTTATCTGACCACAGAACAGTTTTCCATTTTGCCTCAGTCCATTTCAAATAAGCTGAAATGAGCTTATCTTAAATTGTTTTTTTATACCCAGTATAGATCTATAGATATATAGATCAGGACATTTTGCATAAATTATGATACTACTTCCTATGTTCCATGTTTAACATACATTTAAGCAGACCCTGTAAATAACTGGACACCTCCAAGTGTCCTATGTACTTGGTCAAACTGGGCTTAAGCTTCTTTAGGAATGCTTCTGCTTTGCATGACGATAACAGCTAGTGCCTCTTATTTTTGTATAGGCATCTTAGTTTAGCATGATAGGCAAAGCCCCTGAATAACCTGAGGTCAGTAAGGGACTTCTGTATTGAGGAAAACCGCAGTCGTTTCTTTCCACTGAATGATCTTTGTAGAACCTTAGCTCTAGCTAAACTGTACCAGAATACTGTGTGGCTTTGCTACCAGTGTTCATAACAGAGCCAGCAAGTAATGGGCTCACTTATCCTCTAGTGGTGATTCTCTGGTCAGTTTAGCCAAGTTGGAAGATTTTTCTCCAAGAACTTAACAAGTGATTATCCAGGTCATCAATTTTGACACGTAGCTGCGTAACAACAGAGGAGATTGAGGTTAATAGTGCCTCTTAATTGTTAGCAGTGTCCTCCATGAAATGCAACTCCAGTCAGACAGCTTTCAGTAGCAACTGCTCTTTCTGTTAGGCTGTTAAAGGTCTCCTTTAATGAAGAGATGGAGCCACATATGTAATTTAGTCAGCTGTCAAACACGTCTAACTGCGAGTTCACTTCAGTTCGGCTGGCTCGAATCTAGGCCAACACCGTATTGACGGGGAGTCTGCCGTTAGCCTTTTCCACCTCTGTGTGTTCGGTGTCTCGTTTAGAAAGGCTGCGACGTACCCGTGAGGTAGAAAAGTTTGAAAAGTCCAAAGATTCTTTCTCCTTGCTTATGCTTAATTATAAATTGGACAAAAATACACAAAAAAGTTAGAATTAAGTGACCACGTCTGCTGAATCCTTTCAAATGTAGAACCAAGAAAACCAGTTACCAATTACAGCATAATGCAGCAGTGGCCTAAGCCTTATAGGAAACTAATGAACTGATGTGCTATACTGAACGCAGTGCAAAAAGCACTCAGTACCACCAAATTGCTGGAGATTTGCAAAGAAGTGGCCTTGGCCATTTTAAACGGAGACATACAGAATGTGGGTAACATATCCAAAGCTCTCCAAAGCTCTACTGGATAGACAAGCTCTGTCCCACTAATATGACATTATGTATGGTGCTCATAGCTCTTTGGTTGCTTGTAGAACAGTTTTTCATGAGTCAAGGAGATCCATGGAATCTCCTACTGTTGAGGAGGGCACTGATGCTTAGTCCACTCATTAGAAAATATTCAGGATGAATTGTGCTAAAATGTAATTTACAAATGCAATGCCACTCATTGCATTTGAAAAGTGTTTTATAGACAAATTTGACAAAAAAAAAAATGCTGTATTTATATGTAACATGTGTTGTTGTATAATAAAGTGCTGTGTTTGTTACATAGTCATGTTTTGCATCTGAAAACAAAGATTCTTGTGCTGGTAAGCAGCAGAATAAATAAAATACTTTTTGCTTATTTCCTATGTCTTGCCAATAAATGAGTTCCATATGATTGTAATGATACACTGAAGACTGTTAGACTGGTAAGCAGTAAAACTGATAAGCAAAATAATTTGTCAGGTAAATGGTGCTGACTCTGTGTAACTTTTCTGTTCTCCTCTAAATCCTTGGATTTGTAAGCATTATCTAACCATCTCATGCTCTAACCTTTCTACTATCATTGCATCAATATGACTGACTGTGACCGATTGTGACCGATTGTGCATTATTTACTAATGAAAAGTATCATTTATGTCTATAAGAACTGTTCATAATTACAACAGAAAAAAACCAAACAAATACTCACTGTATTTTCCTGATCAGACTCTTTCTCTTTCTCCTCCTCCTCTTTTCCTCCTCGCCACACAATAGCCTCTGTCTCATATTCTTTCTGGCACATTTTGTGTCTGTCTGACAGGCTAGCCCTCCTCACCACTTTCCTAAACATTTACACACACACACGCACGCACACACACACACACACACACACACACACACACACACACACACACACAAAATGTGGAGTTATGTAATAACTTTGAAAAATGCTGGTTTTAAAATGCTGTTTAATACAGTTTCTTTTTGTTACTACAGTACTAGGTGAAACAGTGTTTGTGTATTTGTGAGAATGTTCATTTGAAGTCAGTACATACCCACGGCTTCCTGCACTGCTTGTGCGACGACATAATGAAGTCTTGTGCTTCAGTTGTGACTTCAAAATTATGTCATGCTTGTGCTTTAAGTCTAGAAGATGATTCCTGAAGTCCTCATCTTCACAAAGGTCTAATCATGCAATAAACATAAACAAATTTATGTGACTGTGCTGGTTTGGGTAAGTGTATGTGTGTGCTAAGTTTAGATGCATACCTATGGGTGTCTCCTCCATGTAGGTCTTGGCATTTAGACTGGCCCCATGAGACACCAACAGCTCAGCTACATGCATCTACACAGAGACAGGGAGAGGGAGGGAAGGAGAGAGAGAGAATGTGTGTGTTAGAGAGAGAAAAATAGGAAGCTGTTTTTTTGTCTGTAGGACTTACAAGTGTGCATGTTTTATAGTACCTGTCCCCAGCAGGCTGCAGCATGTAACGGTTGCCACCCATCAGAATCTCTCAGGTCCAACTTGGCTCCTCCCTCCAGCAATAGCTCGGTTGCCTGCATATAACCATTAGCTGCTGCAATGTGAAGCTAGAACAAAAAACAATCACATGCAAAATATGAACAACAAATCACAACACTCCTAAAAGATCAACCTGAAACATCTAGAAATATGTTGGTAATCTCTGTACTACTGGCTGCATTTCACACATCAATCATAACTTAAATAGAAAGGGCTATAAATGCCTGGCTATGATTTATTTGTTACTTCATACTGAAGCTACTAGCTTCTACCTATGGTAATTTCCAATTTTCCACAGTTCACAGCACGTAGGCAGACTTGGTCTAACTCTGTTATGTAACTGCATCTTTAGTAAACATCTTGGTTTAAAGGTCTGACACAAATACTAAAATTAAGGCAGATATTTGTAAAATGAGCACTGTGCAATCTCAGGTACCTGAAGAAATTGTATTTAAAAAGTAATTTATTGCAGCAACAGGCATTTGCTAAAAAAATATTATCATTATAATTAAGTACTTCAATTAATTAGGTATACTGATTTTAATTTCTAGTAAAAACCAAAAGATGCAAACTATTTAGCTATTCATTTTTAGCATAAAAACAGAAATATATTTAACAGAAAATTACATAGAAGGATCTATTAATAATTTCAACAATTCCAAATTACATCAAGGTCAAATCAAATCAAAGTTTATTGTCACATACATAGTCACACACGGTGCAACTAGCAGTAAAATGCTTTGATAACTGACTGCTCACATGAAACAATAAGACAGAACATATAAAATATAAAGATAAAAACAAAGATGTGAAATAAATATAAATAAGATAAAATACAGTACATAAAATACAATGCAATTGAGGTAATAGGGTTTTTAAAGAAAAAAAAAACTATATCAGCTTTCAAAAGCTTATATATATTAAAAATATATACAATTTCTAAAATTGAAACTACAAACTTGCATTCAAAAAAAGTTTATGCACATGAAACAATGCACTGATGTGCAAATTGAAAATAGTACAAAGATAACATATTAAATATTGTTTTATGAAAAAGATATGTCCATTTTGAATGTAACACCAGAAACATGTTTCAAACAAGTAGGGACAGGAGAAACAAAAGGACGGAATGTCTCTTCTAATTAAGTTAACTGGCAACAGTTCAGTAACATGACTGGGTATTAAAAAAAAAAAAAAACATCCAAAATAAATCTGTCAGAAGTAAAGATACAGAGACGAGGGTTGGGTAGTATAATGAAATACATGACAATCGGGATATAAAAAAAGCCAAAAGGTTCCACTTTTGCATGCATAGTTTCTTCTTCTATTTGAACAAATATGTGGCAGGAGAGCTGTGCATTTTTTAGTTGTTGAACTCAATGAACTGGGTAATTTAACAGTTTTAGTCTCAGTGTACAATTTATTTTTGTACCAAATCAGCATCCTACATTCTCACCATCTATGTAGTTCTAGAATAACCGATTTTCAAATGTCAGTACAAACAGCAAACATAAAAAGTGGACCAAAAATCATATCACTGTAATGGCGATACACAATATATATCTTGGTATTTTCCACGAAGTGGGTTAAACATTCAGTTGTAAGTCAAAGCTCTGTGTGAAATGTCACAAGAACTTTTATTTCAACAGTCTGTGATCAAAATACAAGCAGTGACAGGTTTTCCTTAAAAATGTAATGAGAAACCCTATAAAATAAATATTTGTAACTGGTATCTTATCAGCTTTTCATAGCCTTCTTGTTCTGTTGTTGCTACGGGGACCATATTTTAGGGATGTGGAAGACCACCACACTTTTTTTTTTATATAAAGCCCACAACCACCACAACTCCACTAGCTCCCCTTATACTATTGCTGAAAAGGTAACATTGATAAATTACATCACAAACACAGCATAATCGAATTCCAAACACAACACACCAATATTATAACAAGACAATATAAACCTTTTAGCAGTTCTTAGTTATAAAATATTCAAATAATCCAGAATTATCTCTGTATATGTGTATGTGAGTTATCTCTTGTAAATGCAAGTTAAACTCTACCATGGAAAGAAGAAACCAAATATAAACAGTTCCAGAAACACCACCGCCTTCTCTTTGCTTAGGCTCATCTAAGGTGGCAAAGTGGAAACATTTCCTGTGGTCTGACAAATCAAATTTGAAATTCTTTTTGGAAATAATGTACGCTGTGTCCTCTGGGCTAAAGAGGAGATTGACCTCTGGCTAGTTATCAGGGCACAGTTCAAAAGCCAGCATCCGTGGTGATATAGGGGTGCACAAAAGAACAATGCATGGATATGGATTGTACATCCATAAAGGCAGCATTAATGCTGAATGATGTATACAGATTTTTGAGCAATATGCTGCCTTACAGGCAAACAGGCCATACAGTCTTTTTCAAGGAGTGGAATGGAGCATTATGAAAGGAAAAAATAACAAAGGAGACCCCAAACTTGTGGCAGAATTTGACAGAGTTTATTCAAATTCAATTGCAAATTTAAAAGTTACAATTGCATTTCCATTGAAAATTATTAATGACATAGTTAAAATTCAAAACGTGTATTTAACTTTTCATTTTGTATATAATACAATGCAAAGGCACATTTTATTATCACTGTTTTTAGTGGGTAAAAAAGAAAAATCAGTCCCCTATTTTAAATTGTAGCGCTTCACCCCAAAATGCAAATGTAATTACAATCCTGTTTGCATTTGCATTTTCATTGTCAGCAAAGCTTCCTATATATATACTAGAGGAACACACACACTAGAGGGTAGTGAGCACACTTGTCCGGAGCAGCCCTAGGGGGTTATGTAGTATATACTTAATTATATACTTAGATATTTCAATTATTTGGTGTCAGACGGCATAATTTTATGGAGCCCCTAAGGAGTCGTGGTTAAAAAAAAATGTTTTGCATTCCCTTACAAATAAATTGTGTTCCCCTGCAAATAAAATGCGTTCCCTCACAAATGTTTTGCGTTCCCTCACAAATAAAATGCGTTCCTTGCAAATGTTTTGCGTTCCCTCGCAAATGTTTTGCATTACAATGCAAACGATTTGCATTCCCTTGCTTAAGCTCAGAGGTACGGTGGCGTATTGCTGCCACACACTGTATAAAATAAATCCCTCCGGATCTCGTAATTACGAGAACAGATGTCATCTTTATGAGAAAATATGTCATTTTTTTTATGAGAAAGTATGTAGTAAAAACGGCATAATATATGTCCTAAATAGGAGAAGTCAAAGGTCTATTTTCGGTGAAAGGCTTTAAAGTTGTAGCGCTGCTGGCTAGCGAACAGGCTAGTAGCTGTGTTTGACTATGTGGTTCAGTGTGTTACTGTGATCTAATGTTGCTGACAGCACTGCACACATCAGCTGGGACTCAGTGGGTCCAGCAGTGCGGACCACGACTGACTGACCTGAAGTAGACCAGTAGACATTAGTATGTATACATTAGTATGTAGACATTAGTATGTAGACACTAAGTAGACATTAGTATGTTGTTTTTATGATATATTTTTTCATATAAACATTTTTTCTCATAATTACGAGATCCGGAGGGATTTATTTTATACCGTGCATAGCAGCAATACGCCACCGTACCTCTGAGCTTAAGCAAGCAAATGCAAATCGTTTGCATTGTAACGCAAAACATTCGCGAAGGAATGAATTTTTGTGAGGGAATGCCAACATTTGTGAGGGAACACAAAACATTTGCAAGGAAAGCAATGTCCTTAACTTTTTTTTTAACCACGACCCCTTAGGGGCTCCATATAATTTTGCATATTTTAAGCCTAAATGATAATTGCCATCTCATCCAATCTCAGGGTCAGCGTTTGTCTCGAGATATCTAGTGATCTAGCTTGTCAGAATATTGAGCCACATCCAAACTAGTTTTAATAAAAGCAATTTATTGACAGGACATTAATAACAAGGTAAATAAACCATAAATTAAGGGATAAATATATGCATAACAGGAAGTCCAGATACATCACTTAGGGAGACTACATGAGTGTGCTGAAACTCAGAGGAGGCTATTTTGTGGAAAACGAGCAGAGCTGAAGCATAAATCTGAATGCAACAGTTAATCTAAGATCCTAAATCCTAAAAGCAGAATATCAATAAGCACAGCACCGAGGACTGGACCATAGAAGAGCATTTTGTGTGTGGTCACCTTACTGGAAGTTCAGGAGGTGTACTGCTGGTCTGAGTGCAGGCTGGCCTGGTCTTTTGGCATGGCTGGGGAGGTGAAGCCTGGGTCCATGCTCAGTCTTCCCTGTGAAGTAGGCCAATGTGCAGGCTTCACTGAAGATGAGTTTGACCTCCTGTAGCTGGTCACCTCTTCTGCCGTCTGGCAGTCGGTACTGGCTTATTTGGTCCGCAGCTCTTGATGCTTTAACAGAATGCAGTCAGGTGAGCTGACCCCCAGCAACATCTTGATGTCTTTTGAAGGCTCTTTTAAAGGGACTCTGCTCCTAGCTGAGTTTGCTTCTAGGGGACCCATCTTCTGCTGGTTCAGGCAATCAAACCGGCAACCCTCTGGTTACAAGGCTGGCTCCCTAACCTCCAGCCCAGACAGAGTGTTGTTAAAAAGGGCATATATTTTTCAAAAACTAGTAAAATCTTAAAATTAAAATTTGATTTTTGCATGAGGTAAGCATGAGTTTCAGAAAGATCAAGGCTCAAGCTGTATTAACTGCAGAAATGCAGAAAAAAGAAAAATACAGGAATACCATATTGCTGTATTAATTACAGAATGAATTATTTCTATATTCTGTATTTCTGTATAAATCACAAATAGTGTAGTAAAAAAAGAAATAAAAAAGAAGAAGACAAAAACACTAACAGGGATACCATTTTGCAATCAATGTAATATATATGCATCACTGAAAGGAGACATTTTTTAGCACAAATTTCAAAATGGATTACAAAATAGTTTATTACACAATGGAGTTTAATATTTAATATAATAATTAATATAACATTATTTAATACGCAAGTTTCACTGAACTAGTCAATTCTAAAAAGGAGGGGGAGGGGGTGTTTGCTCTGTGCCTGGCTTTATCTGCTCGGCTCATTAAAAAGAACAGTGCAGTAAATGATGTGTTCTATACAGATCTAAAAGTGTTAAAGTTTTGGGCTTAGAAGAAATATGGTTATAATTACATATAAGATGCCTTAATAAATTAAAAACAATCAAAAAAGGGAAAATGAAATATGTGGATTGATGTCATCAGGTTCAGGTTCTCAAAAGAAGTATGTGTATATGGTATGAAATACAGTGTAACGAGCATGACCAATATGTGGTCCACGTCTATGGTCAGTGTGTTAATTTCTTAAATGTTAGTCATCATAACAACCCAATATGAGTGAGAAGTAGCAGAGAAAATCTGTAATAAATATTATGCTTTGTAAAAGTGCAAAGCACCAGGTGTGTGATAATAAAGAGAAATGAAAGAACCTTTGTGTTAGCTCAATAGCCTATCAGTGGAAAAAAAAGAGTTACTCTTGCTAGGAGATGTGGATGGCCAACACTGGAAAATGGAACTGATCTCATAGAAGGTGGTTCATATGGGTTGCCAATTTAAAATTCATGTGTTTAAGAAAAGATGAGTTTTGATGGGATGAGAGAAGGTAATCTGGGACGGGCGAGTGAGGAGTCAGATGAAGACCCCAACTCGGCCCCAGGTGAATAAAAACTGATATATTTTGCTTACTCACCAGATGTTGCTGCTGGCAAAACCCAAGATTAATGCTTGTTATACCTTAATCTTTAATAAAAGAAGTCTTACACTTTTATTGTCAACCTTGGTTCTTCTGATTACTTAATGCTTGTTAAGTATAGGGTAAACTATTTGTTTAATGTGTTAATTTTGCCATGACAGTATTAACATTACTACTCTTATCCTGATTTGGAAGGAGAGTCATAGAAGTAAAAGGTGTTTAGTTGCCTGCAGCCATGCCATGCATCATCACACACTACCAGCCTTGTTTAAAGAGTGAGACAGGCAGGTCCACATTGCATCTCAGGAGCACTTTGGCGAGTTGCCACTCTAGGCATTTGCCTATGTTGCCTATACCAGGAACTAGTACTGTCCAAGACCATTAATTACCCAAGCCTGCTGGTGAGAATGCATTCTTTTTTTCAACTGTATAACACTAATGATTAACTATATGTGATTACACAGTACCGGAAACAAATCTCCAACAATGAACAATAGGCTCTCTACAAGTATGTGAGGGGAAATGTATCTACCAGAAGCCAACTAGCAGGTCAGTTTGTATGCTAGATATATGCACTGAGCAAGATGTATGCTGCTAGAGCAAGATATGTATAGGATTTGTTTTAAATAACATTATTGTTATCACAATATAATTTCCATGTTGTAAGAGTTGTAACAACAGAGCAAATCAAATTACCTCATACATGCAGCAACAGAGAGACATCATTACATTACTGGCACAAATTGTAATAAGCCTGACTCTATACAGGGTGTAACTTAATCATTTGGTCAAACCACCAATTACCAAACACAGAGACATGACGTTGTTATCTTGTAACACAATGTTGTTAAAACTTAGCTTAAATGAAAACTCAACTCAAAACAGTGTGCAGGGGGAAAACACTGCACACAGGTTAGCTCAGGCGCTACTGTTTTCTATGGAATACAGCGTGATTTGTCTGAAGGCACGTTTATCCCGTTCGTCATCTCCGGATTATTAGGCACACACACCTGCCTGTAATGAGGCTGTCTACTACATACCCTTTGTTGTCACTCCCTCATTGTGAAGTATTGTCTCCCTTATTCTTTCTGTTCGCTAATTTTGGTTGCTGGCTGTTATATTGTATGGTTTTTGACTTTTGCTTGTCTTCCTGGTTTATGATTCTGCCTTGCCCCTTTGTTATGTTTGCCTGGATCCTGTTGTTAAACTTGACCGGCAATCTCCCTAATAAACCTGGCTTTGCCTTTAGCTCAGCATGCGTCAATCTAAGTTTCAAAAAAAAAGTTTTTTTGCCTCTCAAAAAAAAAAACAAAAAAAAAAAAGTGCCTGCAGTTCTAATGTAATTAGTTGTTAGTATTTCATTCCATTTTATTTTGAAGAATATTCAAAGGTGCATTAGAAATTTCGTGTTTGCCATTTGCTTAAAGGACCGGTTAGTTAATTTTTTGTTTACCCTTTTAAAAAAATCACAGCCTTGTCAATGGCATTTTATGTCACTATTGCGCAGCCCTGCACACTATTATCAAGTACTGTCCACTTAAGTTAGTGACTTATTTCTTGTTCCTTGGCCTTCATTTTTTCCAGGGTGCAAAAGATTCAAAAAAGCAAAAAGAATTATCTGCTGATATTCAGTGTATTTTACTATTTACTATTATGCTGCAGCAAGTCTGATAATTTGATCTAAGTAATTTGATCTAAAACAGCATTTTCTACTTAACGTAAACCTATTATAAAATTTACAAGAGCATCCTTATTTCTAGACTGGAACCAACTTATTTTAAAGGTGCCATTGAAAGCCTTTTTAGCAATTTAAATTGTTGTCTGATGTCTACACGTGAATTAGGTCATTTTGCTAGATGAAGTTTTACATGCCTATTTACAACCCAATAATTTGGCCATAGAACAAAATGAGCTGTTTTGAATTATATGGTTCGCTCATAACTATTTTGATTAGCTCTGCTTAGATTGTTTGGTTAGGAAGCAACTGAAACAGACACAGCAGAATAAAATGAACCCTAACATCAATTCAGTAACAAAGCTGGTGGGTGCACCTTTGTGGACATTGGTAGGACTGGTTTGCAATGCTCTTATACATAATAGTAGCCCAACTACAGCTACTTAGACCTTAGAAAGTGACTGATTTTGGCTTTAACCCGGTCAGCCTGTGCTGTGTGGGATATTTGGCATGCTACAGTCTCACCAAAGAACAGCCTCGATTTCTGCTTTTTGGTCACTCCTTCAACATTTGCTCTGTCAGACATTAGTTTTCATCATTTAAAATGGTGTCAGCAGATCACCACCTAGTCAGAATCAAACCTGTACTGTTTGTGTTTGTTAGCTGCTTTCTAAGGTAATGTTAAATGTATTAAAAAGGAAATACTACCCAACCCTATGGTCAGTAAAGCCATTTACCACAGCAGAACAGGTGAAGACCTATTGGAAGGTCATTCAATGCTTTCTGTAATTTAATGTATGTGTGACCACTATGTTTTTAGAAAAACACTCACATTTCTCCCCTCTCAACCTTCTCCCCTGGGTATCCCCTTATGTTTATTGTTTACTACTTCAGTCCAGTTTTTATGCTGTAGTTTTCATGGCCAAAACTAAGGGTATGTGTAATGGTGTAAATAATTAATATTGTGTTACAGTATTGCAGTGTTGGGGCACTGAGTCAAAATGAATGTCACTGTGCTTATGTATTTACCAAAGTAGCTCCTTGTGAGTCTTGCTGATTGACATCTTTTCCGTTATGTAGGATATTCTGAATATCTCCCACCATCCTTCTTTCCACTGCTGCTCGAGTCTCATTGATCATCTCTTGTGTAATCCCTGTAATTCACAAATTAAAACAGTTAAATGAAAGATGTAAAAGAATTTGAGAGAAAGTTTGTTCCATTTACGCTGGAAAGGGGGCCTAGATTTCTGAGAAGCTAGATCTGGTGTATTGTTGGAAATATAATAAACAATCAATCAGTTATTAAGTTATTTAGTTATTAAGCAGTATTAAAGAACCAACTATTCTTTATGCCTTAAGGACGTATTCTTTTATTGAGCCTAATACTTACTATTTAATAAATAGTTGCAGTTTCCCTGCAATTACTGTAGTTTGAAGAGTGAATGCAATACGATACAAACACATATACAAACATTTGCATTTTATAGATTTAACTAAAGATTAAGTGCTAGGCTACTGCAACCGCAGAGTTTCAAGATCCCTCAGCAAATTTTCCAGTAGGTATGGTCTTCTTTTTAGTCATTTGCTTTGCATGTCAGATGAAAATTGCTCACCTACACTACTAAGTACATTTCTTAACATTGCTTCTTTAGGAGAAAAGCAGAAAACACACACACACACACACACACACACACACACACACACACACACACACACACTCACACACACACACACACACGCACACACACACACACACACACACACACACACACACATACATACACACAGTATATTGCCAAAAGTATTCACTCACCCATCCAAATCATTGAATTCAACTGTTCCAAACACTTCCATGGCCACAGGTGTATAAAACCGAGCACCTAGGCATGCAGACTGCTTCTACAAACATTTACAAAAGAATGGGTCGCTCTCAGGAGCTCAGTGAATTCCAGCATGGTACCATGATAAAATGCCACCACCAGAATGCAACAAGTCCAGTCGTGAAATTTCATCACTACTAAATATTATACAGTCAACAGTCAGTGGGCTTATAACAAAGTGGAAGCGATTGGGAACGACAGCAACTCCACGTAAAATGACAGAGAGGCACATAGTGCGCAGAGGTCACCAACTTTCTGCAGAGTCAATCGCTACACACCTCCAAACTTAATGTGGCCTTTAGATTAGCTCAAGAACAGTGTGTAGAGAGCTTCATGGAATGGGTTTCCATGGCCGAGCAGCTGCATCCAAGCCTTACTTCACCAAGGGCAATGGAAAGCGTCAAATGCAGTGGTGTAAAGACCGCCACCACTGGACTCTAGAGCCACGGAGATGTGTTCTCTGGAGTGATGAATCACGCTTCTCCATCAAGTCTTGGTTTCACGGTTGCCAGGAGAACGGTACTTGTCTGACTGCATTGTGCCAAGTGTAAAGTTCGGTGGATGGGGGGGATTATGGGGTTGGGTTGTTTTTCAGGAGTTGGGCTCAGCCCCTTAGCTCCAGTGAAAGGAACTCTCAATGCTTGACTGTGTACCAGTGCATAAAGCAAAGTCCATAAAAACATGGATGAGCGGGTTTGGTGTGGAAGAACATGACTGGCCTGCTGCACTGGCCCAAGTCCTGACCTCAACATGATAGAACACCATTGGGATGAATTACAGCAAGCCAAGCCTTTTCGTCCAACATCAGTGTCTGACCTCACAAAGGCGTTTCTGGAAGAATGGTCAAACATTCCCACAAACACATTCCTAAAACTTGGGGAAAGCCTTCCCAGAAGAGTTGAAGCTGTTATAGCTGCAAAAAACATCATATTAAACCCTATGGATTAAGAATGGGATGTCACTCAAGTCCATATGCGTGTGAAGGCAGATGACCGAATACTTGAGCAATATAGTTTAATATATATACAGTATATATATAATCAGCAACACTCATGGATAACAAGCATATGCAATCAAGCACCTAGCCATGCAATCTCCAAGACAAACAATGGCAGTAGAATAGGTCGTACTGAGTGACTTTAAACATGAAATTTTTACAGTGCTATATATGCTCCAGTCAGTTGTAAGTGCCATCAAACAGCACTTACAGCCATGAAACAGCAGACCACACAAACTCACAGATCAGGGCTGCCTGAAGCACAAGCACATAAAAATCTCCTATGCTCTGTTCAATAATTGTGTTAAGAGCTTGAAATGGGTCACTACACACTGCCACAAATGTTATATAACTTGTCATGTGAGGAGGTATTGCCCATGAAATGTTTCTCTTTTTTTTGACATATGTAAACACATGAGCATTGGATTTGTTTTTGTTATTTTATGTAATAAAACAAAAACAATACAAATTTGACATTGCAATAATTTATTTTAAAAAATGTGCAATGATTTATTAAAAAAAATGACTAGAAACAGCTTTACATATCTGTTTCCTTATATTTATGGGGAGAATTTTTGTCCCACCACCATACAACGTTTCAGTGGGATTCAGATCTGGGCTTTTATTTGACAACTGTCCTTTTCTTTCTTTTGAACCACTCCTTAGTGGATTCAGCTTTTACTTTTTTTAAAGAAGATCCCATACATTGGGTACAGATTGATGTCACTTTTCCCCTAGAATAAAGCCCTTCTCAGTTGGGCTGAGTGGTAAAACAAAGGTTACACATATTAGGGGAAAAGGCAAAACCGGGAGGAAAACAAGTGATTATTCACCTTAAATAAAAGACAGCAAGACAGCAAAATATTAATTAATAATGTAATAAATGCTACCAAAACTGTTAATCTACCATTAAATAAGACCGCATTTGACCCATGTGGGAGCAATAGGATGAAGACGTTCTTGTCTAAAAAGAAAGTACAAATCACTCCCAACAACGTATCTCATGAAAATGATGTATTCTCATTCTCATCACTTGCAGCCCCGTGAGACTACTTAGTTTTTACCCACAGGCTATCAGGTTTCTGAACAAGCTGTGAGCTTTTCACCAATACCATTGCACTCTGACACTTTATTAGTATTAATACATTAATATAAAATATCACTGCTGCTATGGGTCACTACTGTAGAGTATTAACCTGAGCCTCACCACAAGCATTTCAATGCATACCTGTCCTGACATGTTACACAAATCACAACTCGTGGCCGGTGGCCATTTTTACTGGAACTTAAAGAAGTTGTTATAAATCTGTCTGTCATGTTAAATATTTAGTGGTGCAATTGTATTCAAGATTCAAATTTTTTTTATCATAAGCACAGAAACAAGCAGTTGCACTGTACAATGAAATTCTTACACTGCACTACTTCCTGGACTACAAATACTAACAATTACAATCTAAATACTAAATACTAAGTAAAGAAGCACAAAAAAGAATATGTACTTATATACATATATTTTTATGCATATCTAATGCAAGTTTGAAAGACGTTGACCGGAACATAATACATACAGTATACAGTATCAGTGCAAATAACTGAAGTATCCTTATTAAGTATACATGCATCATACACATAGTGCACTGCACATAATGCGTATAATAATAATAATCAAGTGAAATAATGAAATAATATAATGAAATAATAATGAAATGAAGAGACCATTTAAAAGAGGTTCTGGTAGCATCCGTTTTTTCTCCTACAAGTTTCTTCCCCTAAAGGTCAGGAGGTTTGACCATCAATTTGCTCAAGTACAAGAGATGGTCCTGTGTGCAGCTCTTTGGGTAATCTTGCTTGGACAATTAATACCTCAGTTGAAGACAGGAGCTAGTCTATGCAATTTCCTTCGGAATCAATGAAGTGTTATCTTATCTTTGAGCTCTAGTCATCTGCCCTCAGCGACCCTGGAGGTGCCAGTACAGCAACCCCCACGACATCCTGTTTTTAAAGCTGCGCCACAGAGAGCCAGATAAGACAGACACCCTTAAGTTACAACTTGTAAATTAACAACCCCAACACAAAGAACACATTGAGGAGCCATAAAAGCCTCTACTGACAGACCCTTAAGAATTCAACCAAAATTCTACCAACAGACTTAAGAATCCATTTTAGAACTGTCGATTTGAGTATGTTGGATGTTTTCCTCCCTATCTCTATATGTTCAGATTCCTAAACTGCAACTCAGTTTCTTTAATCAAAATTATTATTAACCTTTTTATACACTATAACTTTTCCATTTCATAAGTAGTTTGGATCCCTATATGTAGTTGTAAGTATTCAAATTGTGTGAACTGAATTAGAACACACTCATGCAAATTATGTTGGATTCTTATTAGCTTTTAGTGTTATTATGCTATTTTTTATCCTCCTGTATCATCTTAGCAGTTAGATTGTTAAAAGTTAATAAGTTGTTTGCAAACCTAGTACAAAGTTGATAGACTGATTAACCTTAGGATATACAGAATGTATAGGATCTTATCGGAGGGAGGTTGAACAGTTGGTTCTCTGGTGCAGGCAGAACAATCTAGAACTGAACACGCTGAAGACCGTGGAGATGACTGTAGACTTTAGGAGACACCCCTCAACCCTGATCCCCCTCACAATATCCAACAGCCCTGTGTCAATGGAATAATAAGTAACACATGAATGTTCGCTTAAACAAATGTCATTCCAAATTGGCTCCTTGCAGTTACGAGTCATTAAGTGGTAATTCAAACAAACCCTTCACAAATTTCCCTTCACAAATTTCAATTTCCTCAAGATATGTACTCTGGGATGACTATGAACATAAAGACATTAATCAAATTACATATGAAGCAAGGGTGGTCCAACTGAGTAGTTTTTCCCAACAATACTACAATAAAAGTAGCTCTATAGCAATTTCATCAAGGCTTAAAACCCATTAGTTTTCCTTTATAACCTTGTTATAAAGCTTGTATCTGTTTCCCCCTTATTTTTACATGCATAGTTAGACACAGTGTTAGCGTGACATGAAATAGTGATTCCAAACTACAAACCTATCACAAAACCAAACAATATGGATATATACCAAAATGAGAAAGTTGAAAAATGTGTAATGTCCATCTGTAACATGTTATACCCCACATATGAAGCATCAGCGTTATTCATCAGTCTTCTGCACCTTGTGACTTTATGTCACGTAGAGAGTCTTGTTGCAGGCTCAGGGACAGGTTACTAGCAATTCACCTGGCCCTTGATGTCCATTTCCTATGTCCGTGGAAACAACACATAGAATGAGCTTATACCAATAATTATTCCTATTGGTATATGCTCAGTTAACTTCACTTACATCATTAGCCCATCATTGCCCTTTTAAAAACCAAAGGTTATACTGATTACAGGAAAAAGTGTATGAAATTTCATATACAGCAGTACACTACATGACATTAAAATCTGGATTTCTGGAGATAGATGCAACATACCCGATTGCTTATAAGCGACTTAAGGAAGGACGAGTAGCTTGCACTATAGGATACTGCCTTGATATGGTTCTTGTAATCATACTCCTGATATTCGGTATAATACAACAGCACAGTACTACGCAAAGTAAAAGAAATACAAGCAAAATCATCCCCATTCCAATCAGGATAGCCTTCCATTGGCCAGAAAACAACCAACTGAACCAATCATTATATTCCTGTGCCTTCTTTGTCTTTTCTACATGTGCAACTCTGAGTCCCTTTAATTTGTCCATCATTTTAGTTAAATTACCTTCTTCAACCGTATTTACTGATTTAAGTACAACAGCTGTCATCAGAAAGCACATATACCCACATGTACACATTACTGTTGCACTTCCTCAACACTACTGCCTTATATGGTTTGTAAATAATGTGTAAACTGTATATTATTTGTAGTTTGTTTACTGCTTGTATATTGTGTATATTGTGAAGATTGTATATTGTAATTGTCTGTATTTATTGTGTATATGTCAGCTCACCCTTCGCAGCTATAACAGCTCCAATGCTTCTGGGAAGGCTTTCCACAAGGTTTAGGAATGTGTTTATGGGAATTTTTGACCATTCTTCCAGAAGCGCATTTGTGAGGTCAGACACTGATGTTGGACGAGAAGGCCTGGCTCGCAGTCTCTGTCCCAAAGGTGTTCTGTCGTGTTGAAGTCAGGCCAGTCAAGTTAATCTGAAGGCCACATGAAGTTTGGAGGTCTGTAGCGATTGACTCTGCAGAAAGTTGGCGACCTCTGTGCACTATGCACCTCAGCATCCGCTGACCCCGCTCTGTAATTTTACGTGGCCTACCACTTCGTGGCTGAGTTGCTGTCACTCCCCATTCACTTCCACTTTGTTATAATACTGTGGAATATTTAGTAGTGAGGAAATTTCACAACTGGACTTGCACAGGTGGCATCCTATCACGGTACCACGGTGGAATTCACTGAACTCCTGAAAGCAACCCATTCCTTCACAAGTGTTTGTAGAAGCAGTCTGCATGCCTAGGTGCTTGGTTTTATACACCTGCGGCCATGGAAGTGTTTGGAACACCTGAACTCTGGATGGGTGAGTGAATACTTTGGCAATATAATGTTGCTAATTAACCTAATTAGCTGTGAGATGTCTTTTGTTTCCCCTTCCCAATATTTTGGAACATTGGTGACTCTTTCCAGTATTGGCTGACCTGCTAAAATTTACCCAACATACAAGGAACTCCACAGTAGGAATGGGACTGGGAAAATGCAGTATTTATTTTAGAGCAGCAAGGCGGACAACACCATAAGAAAACCAATACAAGCATCACATGTTTGGATTGTGTGGGTATATATTTATATATATATATATATATACACACACACACACACACACACACACACACACACACACGCCAGGTGTTTCATTGGTAAATAATTTTGCGGACAGTAGAATAGCTGGTTTCTAAAACACTTCCTGGAATCATACACACCTTCTTTTTTCTGAAGGCCAGAGAATTTCTTGGACTTGACCATGGTAATATCACTCACTTCAACAATCAGGCGCAAACCAAATATCTGAGATTTAAATAAGACCTGTTCCTCCAGAATACTCCTAATTTATGGCTTATCATTTCATCATCACAATATTCAATCCAGTTTTACCCGGTTTAATCGTTCATTCAACATCACATTTATGACCATACTGTGTAGTCCTAATGTCTAGTGACCAGGTTGATTCAAGTACTCTTGCTGTTGTTGATAATGTTACATTAAAAAAAAAAAAACTAAAATATGGAAAATACATAAATCAGAAACACAGTCATAAGGGCACTGTGGCCAGCAGGAACTGAGGCTGCTAAAAGTTACTGCAATCAAAACTCACCTCGGTTGGCCATGGCTGTCTCAATGATGTCAAGGGAGGAGTCATCTTCACAAAGATCATAGGGCATGTTACCATCAGAATTGACTGCTAAAAGGTCTGCACCACTGCAAACAAAGAACATTCGGATGAAACACAACTCATGGCTTTTCTTTTCAGCTTTCCACACAGGTTTTCAATGTTTTTGTCATCCATTAACTTTACAGATGGGGTTCTGTTCTGTACAACATCTTTCTATGACAAATTCACTGAATGTTGTCAGAAATCTCTATCTATCTGATCTGATCATAGTACAAGGTGTACTGGGTGGCATACTCCAGGCAATTACATCTTGTTAGGTGAAAGAAATAGTTTTCTTTTCGCTTTCATTCCAAATCTGTTAGAATTGGGGTAGCATCTAATTGTAGTTTTGGATACCTGGTTAGTCCAAAATTGTACCTAAATGCACTTGCCTCATCTTCCATGCAGGTTCACTACCGGTCAGCTTGTTATAAACACCTTTATTATTGCCCTAACAATAGCCACTGGAGAAAAACTACACATATGGTCACCAGCAATTTGACAGGACTAATAACAATCAGTGCCTGATTTACAAAGGTTATTATAAAGGTCAGCACACTTTTGTTTTATTTCATTTTTGTATTCTCTAATCTTTCCCAAGCTGATGCATGGCTAAGGGAATTTAGCCTCTGTGTCACCTCATTTGTACATCCCAGTGAAACAGATGAAGATTTACTGAAAACTTTTCTACAGTAAATTGTTATTACATTATTAAATTAAATTAAATACAAATTAGGGAACATGCTTCAGTTACATTTTGTTTTGTTTTTTTTCATTAGAATTTTGAGGGGTTTTTCTAACATTTGTGAAACAAAATTTTGCTTTCTTTGACCAAATGTACTTAAATTAGGTTAGATTTATCTTATACGTTCAGTGTGAAAATTAGCTCATTAAATGCAAAGACTGAGAACGCAAATTTTTTTTCATTTTTTTTGCATTTCACATTCATGCATACACACACAAACACACACACTTACTGTTGGATGAGGATCTTGACAAGGCCAGTATGTCCACAGGTAGCTGCAGCATGAAGCGGTGTCCACAATTCATTATCCTGAGCATTGACACTTGCACCTCGAACCAACAGTAGTCGAACCATATCTTCATAATTATCTATGCAACACTGGTGGAGTTTATAGAACAAGTGGGAGGTAGGATGAGAGGAACAGGGGGAGGGAAATAGAGGCATACAATTAAGCACATTTATATTACACTTATTTTTATTTTTAACACAGGGCTAGGCAACAGAACTCAGAAACAAATAAAGTGGTTTGCACTGATCAGAATTGAAACTTTCTGTTCCTGAATTCCAAAGTCAACATAATATTCCTAAACAGAGTTGTCAAACTGAGTTTGGGCCACAGCTCTGCAACAAACACACCCATCAGGTATTGAGCAGTTAGAATGAGCTGAATTTGGAGTGGTAGAAAAAAGAGATAATGTACATTTCTTATAATCATTTTTTGACTGAAGACACAACCTTTAGTTGTACGACTGTACAACACCTCCATTGCTGTTCTTTGCACATATTTAAAAATAAAAAGTCTGTCGCTGCTGCAGATGGCAGGAAGCCTCTGACCTCACACTGCGGGAAGATGGAGCTGGAAGTCAAGCACATCCAACCCCACCCATGTCCAATGCGTCACCGTTTTAGCCTCAGTTTAGGTGTAAATATCACACTAAGCGTACAGAGATTTTCCTTGCCATTACATTTCATGCTTTTTGTTTATATCCCTTCATAAGTCAGTTCACGTGTATGAAATATTTTTGTGTGTAAGGCCAAGATTAAGTAGTTTATTCTTCCCTGCTGTCCTTGCTGTGAACTTTAACAGCATCAGGCACGAATTCAACACTCCTGAATCAGCCATGGAGTTTCACTGCACAGAGATTGCCATGTACCTGTAGTTTGATTGTTATGTGAGTACCATAAAGTTATCTTGGTCTGATTCGAACTGATTCGAATCTTCTTACGTTAATGTTAGCTGTGTTCTATCTGCTCCTATTGTGGATCTCCTTGATATTTTATTTAATCCTTGGAAGCATTCCATCGTAAGACAAAATATTTTCTGCCAAGGATTTATTTAACATTGTTAGAATGTCCTGCCTTCCACGGCAGACACAAATGCTTAGCGTGAATACAACTTGAGCCGTCGTCTTTTGCCTTTCGGGGTTTGCTGACGGCTTGTATTTCATCGCCCTCTTCTGTTGAACTGTAGTACTGCATAATGCTCCAGTTAACAGTGAAAATGTAAACTTCCAATATACAACTTCTTGACCCAGACAGAGGAATTGGCACCTTGAGCCACTGAACATTTGTAAATTTGGGCAGTTCTGATATGCTCAGCTTTTCCCAGTTATTAAAAAAAAAGTTATTTAGTAAATACATCCTTTAATCCCTAAGAACAATGAGATCTTAAAACTGTCTATTTCAGTTCATTCAATAATTTTTATTTGTTAGGATATATTACCACTAAAAATATATGCAGATACATAAAATGTTTTTAAGTTTTTTTCTATTATTGATTCTTAAAGGGAGCTGCAGTAAATAGAAGTTCTGGAGTATTTTACCTTTCAGTGAAAAAGCAGCTTTTTGAATCCATTCTCTATGTCAACACAATTAATAGGACAATTAATAGGACAATTAATAGGAATAGGTGGTTATGATGCCTATAAAGAGGAAAGCCTAGTGCAATATGTCAGCTGGAACACAAAGGGTCTTAATAATGCTGTGAAGTGGGGAAGGGTTTTAAATCTTTTAAATAAGCTTAATGCGGGAATTTTGTTCCTACAGGAGACTTAAGAAACCAAGGGGACTTTGGGTGTTCTTGACCCCAAACTAGATAGATCATCTAATAAAGCCCAACCACTGACAAAATCTGCCAAACTAATTACGTTTTTTTTTCTAGGTACTAGGCAGTTGAAGTATCCATTATTCTTATAGTTAAATCAATTACTTTGTCTTTGATTGATTCCTTCAGTTAGGCAGTGTGACTATAGGGGTATGATTATTTCAGACCATGCCTCACTCTTAATGCTTGTTTACTGACCTTTTTTTACTGTCCTGAACAGTGGAACGTATGCATAAAATTACTGATCAGATTTTACAAACAGAATGTACAAACAGAATGAACGAATGAAATAGCATGGCTGTTATCACAAGCCCAGCACAGGTCTTACGGACACAGTGAGAAAGCTGGAAGGCTTCTGTGTTTTCAAAGGAATGATAACCGAAATTTGAACTAGTGCTAGACAGACAACTGTTGACCAACAGGACATATACAAAGAATCTGAGCAGTTCTACCCTTGCTTACATGCCTCAGAGCCAAAAGGTTACATTACTTTAATAGATTACTTTTTTAACAAATTAAATATCCCTAGGATTTCTGTAGAAGATAAAGACTTGATAAAGACCAAGAGTCTTGGTTCCTCTCAAGGTTTCTTCCTTTTTCTGAGGGAGTTTTTCCTTGCCTCTGTCGCCCTGGGCTTACTCACTGGGGGCTCGGACACCAGATTCTTTGTAAAGCTGCTTTGTGACAACCTCTGTTGTAAAAAGCGCTATATAAATAAATGTTGACTTGACTTGACTTGACTTGAGCCCATGTCTCTTGAGGAATTAAAACACGCTATAAAGAACATGCAAAGTTCCAGAACTTGATGGTTTTACATCCAAATTCTATAAAGCTTTCTCAGGATTGATTTCCCCTTTACTGCTTGAAGTTTTTGATGAATCATTAAATGCCAATAACACTTCCTCCAACTTATCAGGCCTGCATCTTCCTTTTACCTAAATAAAATAGGCACCCACTCAACCCGGGCTCCTTTAGACCCCTCAGCCTTTTGAATTTCGATACAAAAATTATTAGCTACAATATTGGCTACGTGTCTTGAAAAAGTCCTTTCAACAATAATATCATAGGATCAAACTGGTTTTATTAAGAACTGTCATCTATTTACAAACCACTGCAGACTTTTTAACATTATTTACTCTCCCAGTCCAAACTGCTGATGCCCAGAGATCAAAAAGTGTATTTCTTTTTCAGTGCATCCCTATAACAGCTGGAAAAAGAAATTGCCTCCTTTATTTGGAGCAAAAAAAACCCTCCAAGAAAGGACTTTCTACAAAGACCAAAGCAGATCGGAGGTATGGGTCTACTTAACTTTCAAGACCATTACTAGGCTTGTAATGTGCATGCACTCTTTTTTTAGTGTTAAGGCTATGACGTAAATGACCAAACTGCTTGGTTGCAAATTGAACAGGCATTGTCTCATCCCACCTTTCTTAGTGCAATGTTACTCTTTTCTCTGTCTATATTACTGAAATATGGTAAAACAAACCCAGTTGTAAAACTGACTTATGAAGTCCAGTAAAATCTGGACTAAAATTAGAAAGCACTTTGTTGCCCTTTAAACTCTCCTGGCTTCTCTGTGCAAATCACCACTTCAACCTCTCCCTATTAGCTCCTTTCAACTACGGACTATGGATGGTATTTTAAAAAATTTCTTTGAATGCAGAAAGTTTCTTTGAATGCAGACTCTGAATTAATCCAACCAGTGACCACTATCTGTTATTGTCTTGATTGCTTAATTAGGTCAATTCATTTACCTGGCTATTGTAAGTAACCTTTGTCAGTTTTGGAATTAAAATTATATCAAGACAATTTCTATCTAAACTAAAGCCTAACTAAAGCGTTTAAATTAGCAAAAACAAATTTTTCATTCAATAATATTTGACATCAGAAATCCTTCCTGTCCTTTTATCTGCTCTGATTATCGGCCTTATGTTTCAAGAGAGTACAAAACAATACAGTGCAATAGTGTGTATATGGAACACCTGTGAAATGGCTTTCCTCTGTGCAACATTTCCAGGTACAGCACCATCCAATCGATCAATTTTGGAATCAGGCTTTTCATACTGTAATCAACCTTCCTACAAAACATCACTAACAAATATAACTATAATATTAAATTACAGATCAGCCCATTACACACAGAATGCAATTTATTTGTGAGGCTGATTCATTTAAGCATGTGTAATTGGTGGTGTCTTACGCACCAAACAACATTAGTGACAAAATCTCATAAAATCTCAGTTTAAGCTCAGACTCGAATACTACAGCAGTAATATTAACCAGAACATAAGTTGTGCAATATCCCATTCACTACTCAATAAGTATTAAAAAACATTAATTCAACAATTACAATGGCTAAACAAATGTTGCCAAAATATTTTGCTGTTAAATGTTTTCACTCATGCACTTATTTCAAAATAACTGCACTTAACTAGGGCAGCTCAAACTCGCTTGTTGAACAGGAAGCATCCTATGACAGTGCCATGTCAAAGAGCCCTTCAGCATGACCTTCTAGTGACAGTTTCAATCTTACCAAGAGTTACCAAGAAACTGGCAATTCATGCACAGCTGAAAGGCAAACACGTAATGAAAATAATATTAGAAATGTAAGTTACAGCCATAATTAATGCTGTGATAAATGTCAATACAAAACTAAAGTACAATAAACTACAGATGAATATTGTAAAAGTTTTTATCAGATTACTGTCACTTCTTACTTCTCTGTTTCTATTTCCACAAAGCTTTAGCTTCTGTGTTAGCCTCACTAACGTCATTCCTCTTAATAAACAGCCGCACATTCAGCTCTGCCTCCCTATTATTCACCAGCAGCATGATATTTTATCTGAGCAGTTTTCATTAACACTCAACTTTTTTGAGTTTGTTGCAGGCCTCAATTTTAAAATTTGTTCTTATTTTTTATACGTTTGTTAGCCAAAATATCACAAGTTATTTCTTTGTACTTTTGTCAGTCCAAAGGTCCAAGAGAATTAACAAATCACAGATTCTTGGTTTTACTGCATTTACAACATGTCCAAATTTTTCTTTCAGAATTACAACCTACTTTCAAGACTTTCAACAAGTAGAAGAATTCCTTTAGCCAGCTGTATTTGTGCAGTTGGCTAAAGGAATTAAAACAAGTTCAATTTTACATTTTTTTAGCATTTTTTTTCTTACATCCCCAGCATTGTTGGGCATACCACAGTTTGGGAACCACAGATCTAGGCATTAACCATAAAATTAGTCATAGATCTACCTAGTTAAATTTTTTAAAATGTAAACATCTTGCTAAAATTAACAGGAAGCCTGCTAGTCTCTATGGCTGTCAGCTGACCAGCCCCTGTTCTCAACCTCTAACGTATTACCTTATTATATTACATTAGAATCCTTCAACAACAAACTGGACTGGCTGCAACTTTTTACATGGAGGATGAGGGAATTTCTACCATTAAGGCTACCATTAAGGCAACGTGCACACAATCTTGCCACTTTTACCTATACTCATTGGCCACTTTGTTAGGTACATCCACCTCATAGATAAATTTAATAGGTGTCAGTCATACACAGTCCAAACCCTTTCCAGGTTTGGCATCTGTTGCTAACTAGGTCAAGCAAGTGGTGTCCAGAGTCATCAAGTTTGACCTGCGTAAACCTTGTTTTCAACTGTATACATACAGTACGAGATGTACAAATATTGGTGTTTCTAAAGTGACTACTAGCCAAAAATATGTGCAGCTTACAATGAAGATCAAGAGTGCCAAGTAACAATAGATGTCAGAACAACTTTTCAACCTTTACAGATGAGCAACTTTGAAACTTCTGCTTTTTGAACATTAATACTGTAGTGTCTGAGCATAAATAGGAAAATGGAAAACATGAAGGGAGGACAAACTCACACACAAAGCTCACTCTCTACAGACACAATAAAAAAAAAATACTTCACTAGTAGTAACTAACATCAATCAATGTGGTGCATCCTGGGAGCCACTTTGGAAAGCCACACCCACTAAGTACAGAGCCTGGGGCAGACACCAAAATATGTAAAATAAATAAATCTGATCTAACTGGTGAAAAAAAATACTTATTTGTCATTTACATGTCTTTTAAAAATATTTATTATCTGGCCCTTGCAGTCTTTGTAGACTAAGACTGTAGCTGACAACATGGTGCAGCCTTTTATGAGTTCCCAGTACACATGTATGGCTTCTCTTGAACAGAGGCAACAAAGCATGGACAGTAATCCTGTTAAAATACAATTTAAAGGATGCATGTGTGAATGTCTAAACATTATCTTGCATTGTCCTAATCTAAGTCTAAATCATGTACACTTCTATTTGAGCTTACAAACTAACTATATTTAGCAGATTTAAAATCTGAAACTCAACAAAAGATAGAGAGATAGGGATCTATAAGCTTTGTATGTTTCTATGTTACTTTTGGTGCACCAAGTCAGACCCATTTTAAAATGTTATGAAGGGTGTAATGCAATTGCTATGTCTAAATCAGATAGGTATTTTGATAGCAAGATAATCCAAAATGTTCCTGCAAGATAAGGACACTTATCTGCACATATCATGTGTCACAGTGTGCAGGTCTTACCTGGTGCATTGCAGTGAGGCCATCTTCATTACAAAGATCTGGGTTAACACTGTTTTTTAGTAGGTATCTCACTGCCAGAGAGAGAGAGAGAGAGAGAGAGAGAGAGAGAAAGAGAGAGAGAGAGAGAGACAGAGAGCAGTGATAGGTCATGTGCAGTCTGTCATCTTAGGTAAAAGATGTTTAATATAAAAACAGAAAAACCGACAATTGGAAAATGTACATAAAGTGGACACATTATTAACCTAATACAATATATTTTTAATTGCAATCATTTTGTTTTCTTTTTCAGTCACAAAACACCTGCCCATGCATTCTAATACAAGTTTCAGTCTTTGTATAGTCATCCTTTTCATTCATCTTTTTCATTCATCCGTTCATTCAGCCAAACATTTACCAAAACATGTAGCCAAAGTTTTAATAACATTTAGCCACTCTAGTTATTGTTTATTGTTCTATTTGTTGCTATTATAGTGAGGTTGTTTTATAAAGCAATAAGCAGTTTTAGTCAGTGCACAAAAGTAGCCAATTATTCTGGTATGCCTCCTTCCTATAAATACATTACACCCACTTTTGCCCTCAAAAGATCAAAAGATTTGTCAGATCATCACAGGACAGGACCATCACATTTGTCAGCACGTCCACAGGAATGCCACAGCAAATTATGTTTAGTAAAAACTGTTCAAGACCATTTTATTGGATTGAGATATATAAAACAACGAACAGGCTAATGAGGAACTAAATTTGTTTAGTTATAGAGTATTAAAAAATTGATTTGTATAGCTCATTAAAAAGATTGTGAAGAGAGAGAGGTAAAGACAGAACACAGATAACATGAAACTCAGATTTAAAAAAAAATCCTGGGTGGAGTTGTTTCATGCCAATGTGGGGAGGGGACCAAAGATGCTTCCAGAAAGATAAAAGATAAAGCAAACAGAGGCAGGAAGTAGAACTCCACCCTGTCTTATCAAAAGGAAGGGAGTGATAATGAGGAAAATAAACAGGTGAAAAACTGCACTATAGGCAGCTCATAGAGACTATGTTGTGGACTCCACATTATTTATGAAAAGAAGCTGTTAGGACACCTCATTACTACATGGACAGACAGTAACTATGGCCCCTATTATGTGTGGGTTGAGAATCCAGTTGGGCATGGCCCATTTTTTGCCCGGTAGTGTAACTAGTGCTAACAAGCATATAACCATGCAATATTCACAAATACTGACAGTAGAACGGGTTGTACAGAAGAGCTCACATCTTTCATTAAGACACTGTCATAGGGTACCACCTTTCCACAAAGTCAGGTGGATTAAAAAAAACAACACAAAAAAAATAAAGCTACAAAAAAATGAACAGAACCACAGAGCACTGAGGTATGGTGCACATAGTACATAGACAAAAGTATGTCTTTGCTTGTAATAGTATGTCTTTGCTTGTAATAGTATGTCTTTGCTTGTGTTTTAAACTGCATCTGAGAGCAACATTAGCATAAAAATGGTTTGTCTGGAGCTTCATGGATTAGGTTCCCAATAACCAGAATGGACATTCTGGACACTTTTATTAATAATCTGGTAGACGTTTACTTATATGGCAAGTTTTTAAATTCAGAAGTACTGACAAAAGTCAGGCAGCTTGAAGCCTCTCATGGTCTTGGGGCATTTAAAAAAAAAACCCTTTTCATACATGCACATTGGTATCTCAAAGATGTATGTTGACAAGCATGGAGACATGGAAACTAATGTTGTAATCAAGACTGCTAAATCAGAGTGTGAGTCACATAGTGTTGGTCACAAAAGCCTTTGACAGTCTTTGAAATACATGCATATATGAAACTTGGTCAGTAGGTATGACATTGTGAGATATGCGAATGATTCAGGTTTAATGCTTGGTCGCGCATGAGTAAACAAGGACAAGCCGCATTGTTGTTCCTGACGGACCCAACAGCCGTGAATTACTCCGTTAGTCCTGTGGCAGATTGCTGCATGACGCAGGACTACATGAATGCAGAACGTTATGACTGTATTGGTATAGTGCCAAACTGTCATGGAGTCATTCAGAAAGGCAGCAGGTCATCTTTAGTGACGAGTCTCACTTTTGAACGGTTTCTTGTCACGCACCACATATGCAGAAGGCCTGGTGTCACTCCACCTCCACCCCTACCACAAAATCTGCATGAACTGTGTGAGAATGTTCAAGCCGCATGGAATGGATTATTGCAGGACACCATTATATATAGTCATTCATCTTTGTTATTTAAGCTCAGGTTTACATTGAGGGGGGCGCCCTCATTTATAATGTAGCCATTAGCCACAGGGAGGATAGATAATACAAATTAAGATTGATAAAACAAAGATATCAAAGCAAAGATAAAATAATAAAAGAAAATCTAAAATAAAAACAAAAGATTACAAAATAGGCATTAAAAAAATACAAAAATAAATTAAAACAATATTTACCTAAACATTACAAATAGAACTAAGATAATTAAAAATTCAAATTTTAAAAACCGTAGGAGAAACAAGCGAGTTAAACATTAGAGTAGCTTGTTTCAGCTCTCCAGTGTACAATAACTAAATGTTATAACTTTAAAATGTCAACCGGTCCCACAGAACTGCGTTAAGTAGCTTTTAAAATACTTGACTGAGTAAAACATACTTAACGAATTCAAGTCAGTCACAGTAAAGGGATTTGAGTAAGTTCTAGTCAACTGGATGGGGAACTGTTTATGTATTACCCAAAAAATAAATGTTGGATTTAATTTTAAAAAATGGTTATGCCAAGTGGTTCCATGCAGCTGTGTTTAGTAGCTTTTAAAATGTTCCTTTGAGTATCATGTCATTCAAATAAACAACACATTTTAAATAACAGGACTGATCATTTTCATGTATTAATCATATTTAACTTAATGTGGTTATGCTCTACTAATGAAAGTAAAAGAAGTTTAAAGTTTAAGTTAAGTCTTAGAATTACACAGCAGTAGGGTGCATGGTAACTTGCACTTACAGCTGTCAATTGTGTAATATAAGAAAGAAGCACACACAATGAAAGGCATGCCAGGGGAAAAGAAAACAATAAGTAAAACAATATGCAAGTAGATGATGCACAGAGTCAATGGAAAATATAGCTGAGTTTTACTCAACAAGATCATGTTGACCAAACAAACACTTACAAAGTGAATCTGACAATTCTCTTCATTTCAGTTGTACTGAAATACATACATTTATTAAGTAAAGTCAACAAAAAAAGATCAAACCCAACAAAAGAGCGATTTCATTTCTTAGAGTATGAGGGACCTGGAGTGGGATAAAATCATTTGAACGGGTTCGTAAAGTGTATCCTTTACAGTGAGCATGGAGGTAATATACTCTGGTATCTGTTTTTTGGTATCTGCTATCTGAGAATATTTGGTTGTCTCTCTTCGTGGTTAATGTAGGTCTCCCAGGTCCTTCATGTCGCTGGTGCGTGCCTTCTTCTAGTCACTGCCACTAACAGCGTGCTATGGTAGTATCTGCATGACAGATATAGCGTGCAATACGTCGATAAGATCCCGTTTCCTGGAGGCCTACAATGCAACCCCTCTCAAACTCTTCCAATTGCTCGTATTGCTTTCGAACTCTTCTCTGAGGCATACTTCTATTGCAAAGGATGCTACCAAAACAACAGCATTAGTCGGAATGGAAAGCAAGCGCAGGATGACCTTATATAGTCACTTAAATCATTCATGATGTCAAACCTACTCACCAAATTTCATTCCTGTCGGTTGAGCCCCTCTGCATACAACTTTTTTTTACGATGATGAGTGTATACACACACCAACACCCTCTCCTATCTTAGTCTTCACTTGAAATCGACTACTAAAAGTCTTTGTCTTGATCAGTGAGGCCTGGACGATGTGACTCACACTTTGATCTAGCAGCCTTGGTTGCAACACTAGTTTCCATCTCTCCATGTTTGTGTATATACAAGATCCATGCTCATTCACAACTTAATCAAACTTTGCATTGTAACTTGAAGAAACGGTGAGTTTAAACTCCATTCTGCTCCTCTCAGAATTATCACCTCCACCTACTTTTATTATTAAATGAAAACATAGTAATAATAACTTCTAGTCTGCTCTCGTGGGATGTTTGAAATATGGAAGCAATGAACATCAGCACAGCAATACTCCATATTTTGGCAAATATTGTTGATTTTTGCAAAAATAAAACTTGTTTCAGACCTCCGTTGTTAGCTTTGATCTTTGAGGCTGCAGTTGACTTTCTGTTTGGTAGTTTCTTTTTTAAATTATCCCTTTCAACCTTAAATGGTGCAGCAGAGACAGGATGTAACAGCTGCACTATTTGAGGTGGTACAGGAAAATTAGAACAAGCAGCTGAAGAACAGAAAGCTTTAGTGGTCATCTGCGTGGGCGGTGAGTTTATAAACCTTCATTAACCTATATATAATGGCTGTACCTCAGACAAAGTCATCATACTTGGCTGGTCTCGACCGCAATTTCCATGCAAACTTTGACCAACAGAAAAAAAAGACCATGCATATTTTGCCGTTTTGTTAGTCATCAATTTCAGTTGTGGGATATTCGTATAAACAAAAAAATACTTGCTCTAAGGCTAATTGAAATTACCACTGTAATAAAAACAATAACAAATATAAAACAGAATTACAAATACAGCCATTCTTGTAGCAAAGTGCATGTACTTATTTGTCACTTATTTGTGTGCACTGACAAATAAATACCAAACAAACTACTAACAAAGTTCAATTTACATATATATTGTATATATATATATATATATATATATATACATATATATATATATATATATATATATATATATATATACATATATATATATATATA
>CM067476.1:13592409-13658753 GCA_034552555.1 Semaprochilodus insignis | reverse complement strand
TATATATATATATATATATATATATATATATATATAATGCTTTCCTGACTATAATATTATCTGGATGAATTAGGACATGCATAATGTACATTATGTGTCAACAAGCTGAATGTTTTTTGCAAGGCACTATAGGACAGAAACCTGTTTACAGTTTTATAAAGCTGACACAGAGCACTTTATAGTAGTCAAATCAACACTAGTTTTTACTTTGATGAAAAGACATTAATTTTAAACGCAGTAAGTGCATAACTTTCTTACCTTCATCCAAGTCATTCCTTGCTGAGGCCTCCAACAATGCCACGTTTGCTGCAAATGACACTCGTTTATGACTCTCAGCTGTATTCCCATGGTTTCCATTTCCACGCCGTTTGTCAGTCTTTCGTTTCCTGTTCTGCAATTCCTTTTCATAGACAGCCCATCGTTTCAACTGCTGGTTGCGCCGTTTCTGAGCAGCTCTCAGGCGTTCCAGGCTGGGCACCTTGTCCAGCTGTTGCAATTCAGTCAACAACTCAAGGTGACTGGTCATACTGAGCTATAGGCTGGGAGCCAAAGATGAGATGTTGAGGGAGGGGAATAAAAAAACCTTGTTAAGGGCTGCTCCAGCAGTCAAGTTTTCACCCATCATATGTTTTCTGCAGGAACAGAAAGAAAGAATAACTAGATTAATTTCTGGTGCATGTACAAGCTGTGAAGTTGCAGGAGTTGATAATGATATAATAAAGCATAATACATCAGTTTGGTTTTATTTGTTTCCCAATCTCCTATATTTTAACCACCACAGTGACATGAGTACACATGGTGAGTTTGTTTCTTGGAACACATTTGCTTCCCTTTATGGCCATAATTCATGTGGATCTGCAACCCTTTATGGCCATAGATAAGAAAACAGAATTACAAAAAAATTATACCTTGAACAAATCTCCTAAATACTGCCCTTTAGGACATTTAGAAGTACAGCAGTGTCATAAAACCTGTCTTAATCATTTCTTAATCATTTCTATTGTTTTATTCATTGACAGGCAGCATAGTTCATTGAACATAACAGTTCACTATACCAAAGTGCTTCTGCTTTAACTTTGCTTTTTAAGACATCAAATAAAACATTACAGCAATGATGGTACATAACAAGAAGATAATAAAATAATGATTACGATAATGTAATGAATTAACTGGCTAAAGCATTGGGGATAATTAAACTAAAACTGGGGAGCGACAAAGCTGACAAAACAGCACAGGGTGCTCTTAGACTTGAAGTTTATTCCTTGTGTTTTGACCTTTTTTTCTTACAGTAACAGTAGTTGCCTGGCCAATTAACTTAGTAAGTTTAACTATGTGCTTATGTTTCTGTTTTGCAGCAATAAACGGTTGCTTGGTACCAGTCTCGGCTTGTAAATTATGTTGTATCAGACAAATATCTCTTAGATTAGTCATGATAATAAAAACAAAAGTCCCAAAAGTTTTTCTTTGTTTGTATCAAGCAGCAAAATTTGTAGCATCACATGTTTGATTTCATTTGCCTTACTTGGCAATTGTTACCTCCAATGTAACTATTGCGCATGTGCGTGATGACGATGCTGAAACAATATATTGTGCAGCCCTAGTGCCGCTGACTAGGAAAACCCAATAAGAGGTCAGAAACACACAACACTCAACAAGGGTTTGGGGGGCAGTATGTGGACAGGGCCTCAGGGATGTCAAGCTCAGAGACACACACACACACAGAGACACCAGTGTAAGCCAACCAAAGTGCTTTATTTAAATGCAAGCCCTATGTGCTCTTGTAAGTCTCTCTTTGACTCTCTCTGGCTTGTGGGTGGTCAGGAGGCCAGCATCCTTTCTACCAATGCTGGAGAGAGCCAGTCTTTAAAGTGTCCATGCTTGTCCCTGATTTGCCACAGCTGTTTGCAATCCAGAAATTGCAATAACTGTAATATTTTAACAGCAAAATATCCTACTATAATTATTTTTAGATACTGGTCAGGGCTTTTTTTTTTTTTTTACATTATTAGGAAATAATGGGCACCTTATTTCCTGTCAAAGTTGCTGTTTCTTGCCATCTTTATCACTAAAGCTGTTCAGAGAAAAAAAAAAAACAAGGAAAAATAAAACAATTATGTCTTTGTTCCTGTATCAAACAAAGAGAGTACTCAAAGAGAAAACTCACCACGGCATGACATGTCCTATCCATTCTTATTGACTAGCCCAGCCCCAAAATACCCCCACGCTCAAACTAAATAGAAACAGCAGCCTGAAATAAACAACTGAAAAAACAGAACTAGTGATAGAAAAAGTTAGAGCGGGCTATATAGTTTAACATAAGTCTTACATTTATACAGTACGTAACCATGAAAAACATATCAATCTTGATGAATAAAAGATAAAAGATTCCACTTTCACTCAAAGAATACATTTCCTTCATTTTCATTTGCCTTATCTTTGGTTTATGTGAGGACTGTCGCAGGATCACAGTGGATCATAGGTAACTGTCTTCACAAAAGGGCGATCCGACGCAGACTTATGTGAGAGGTGCATCAAATGTTCAGAGCTCGACACCCTACAGCCTTGCCCACCTATGTAGGTACGTGCAAACGAGAGGTGCGCTAGTGTAGCTGTTAATGTAATAACTGCATAACATAATGAAACACATGCTTGTAATATAATATTGTGACGCAACAGGTCTGATGCATTTTGGAACCAAGTTCTGTGTCCTGGTGAGGTTAAAACTGAACTCTTTGACTGCAATGAGCAAAAGTTTGTTTAGAGCAAAAAGGATGCAGAAAGTCGTGAAAAGAACAGCACTGTGTTAAACACAGGCTGGATTGATAATGCTTTAGGCTTGTGTTGCAGACAGTGACACGTGGAACATTACACTAATAAAGTGAAGAATGGGTTCAATTAAATAGCAGAAAATTATAGACGCGAACATCACACTGTGTAAAAAACATGAAGATGAAAAAAGGATGGCTTTTACAACAGATGACCTAATGGTCATCTAATTGTCGTAAACACATCTTAAAATTCACAATGGGCTGCCTTATGAGGGGAAAGCAGATGATTTTGCCATGCCCTCACAGTCCCCCAGCCTAAACATCATCAGAAAATCTGTTAATAAAACAGGCAGCACAAGAGACACAAGCACTGCTAAACAACCACAGTACACAATAAAGCACAACAAGCACCTTTTAACTAGAACAACAACAACAGTAACATTTACTGAAGAAAATACAGAGTGATTGCGTAGCTTAGGTTCTGTGATTGCTATGGTATACAGGTTGGTGGCTAGAGTTGCTAAGAGGTTGTCATGGTGTTTGAATGTTTACTGAGTGGTTGTTAAGGATCACTAAAAGATTGCAAGTTGTTGGAAATGAATGGGAGTACTTTGAAGGAACAAGGGATAATAAAACAACACATAGAGGAGTGAAGGTCTGTATAGGTGTGAATTAGAGCTTGGGAATCTGGCCTGGGTCAGTACATGCAGTTTGTAGGAAAGGAAACAAAGGACTGTGGGGACAAAAATGAATAGAACGCAATAGTAGAGATGGGGGATAAGACAACAACACATAGAGGCCCAATAAATGTCCTACTGCAGGTGCAGGACTTTTCAAGAGCCTTTTCACTTGGCCTGTTCTGCCTAAGGTAGACCAGTGTCAGTGGTTGAAATTAATTTTTACTACTGTTCCCAACACTTAAAGGAGTACTGCTTCTAAACCTGTGCACAGCTCTACACCGGATTTTTGCAGCACTTATTAAGGACAGGGCAATTCCAACTTTGTGTAACCCAATGGGAGGTTCACATTAATAACCTGTATATATACATTATTATGGATTTGTGATGTTTAAAACAAACAAGTTTGTTTCTACAAGTATGGAGTTGATGGTGGCAGTTAAGGCCAGCGCTCAGCTGTAGGCTCCCTGGCTAACAAGACTAATTTGCAAATTAATCTTATTGTGTTATAATAGTTTTGCTAATCAGTTGCTGACCTACATGTACATAAAATGGCAGACACTTTGATATCACAAGATATTCATTTTACAGCTGCAATCCATTGCAGGTTACTGCTAACCAGTTAATCAAGTTTCTAATTCTGCCAGTATTTTTACACATGTATTATGTCCCGTTCTGCTCACCTGCAAAGAACTGCATGTCTCTTTGCAGGAACACAAACAGCCTGGAAACCACCAAACACTGTAATGATTTCTAAGGCATAGCACAGCTTGAAAATAAATTGTACCTAAAAAGACACAACAAAGTTCACCTACAGAAATCATGCCAATTTACAGCCCAATCAATTCTTCTTCAGTCATAAACTTCACACTACCCATTGGTCCATGTTGGAGGGAACTACCAGACATGCTACCTGCTTTCCTGCTTGTCACAGGAAGGTTTTAGAGGGAGACCCGTTCTATTTAAACGTTTAGGTGGAAGTACACAACTATTGACAGCGGTATGTGCCAACACAGTAACTGTGACAAAAGGTCTATTGAACTGACCAAAACTTTTGACACTATTGATCACTGAGCACCTCACAAACAATTGGTGTTGATAAAAATGTGATAAACTGGGACCAAAAGTGGTGATGGGACAATTCTTTAATTTCATTTTGTCACCACCAGAGGGTTTATAAGTTTTCCAGCATGATTCAATGAGAGGGGGAGAGATTGACTGGATCACCTGTCAGGTTCTGAAAGTTTCTTACTGAATTAGGAATATCTGCTTTTATATATAGTGTCCCAGTAAACTGTAATACGCTGCAGGATACTTAGTTGATCTCACTTCATTTACGCTTTATTGTATTATATTTGACTTTTTATTGTAATTCCTTTATTTGTTATTGAAGGTTTTTTTTTTTTTTTGCAGTCCTTGCTAAAATTTTCCCATTTTATTGTGCTGGTTTTGATTTGTTGTAAATTTCACAGGCAACATACAAATTACTGACCAATGCTCAATGTTTTCATTACAACAACATCTGTCCATTATGGTCTTAGTTAAAAAAATGTGATAAATGTTGGCATTTTAGTAGCTTCCAAGTAAAAAGAAAAAATGGCTTCAATGATTAAGAGATAGTTAAGATGGAAAAACATTTAATTTTGTCCACTCTGTCAGGTTTTATGCCTGCATATGCTGGTTAATTACAGGAACTACCCTTCTGGAGTAATTTAGGGTTATATTATGAAGGCACACTAGTGGTGGTGGTGTTCCCAGGTGGGATTTTAACTCATAACCATTTGGTTACCAGACAACAGTTCTAATTGCTGTCCCCTAAGTCACCCCTACATCTTTATATGGGAATAAGAGAGAAAAAGGTTAGAAGTTGTTGTAGAGAAACAAAAGAAAAATATTTTACAAAGACAGTGATTTACTGAGACATACCGAAATTTCTTTGATTTTCTAGTGAGCCCTCAAGAGTTCTTGGTTCCATACAAAAGTTGTCTAATCTTAATCAGTTGTTAGTAAAAAAATTTGTAAATACTTAACACGTTTTCATCTCCATCAGATATTTGTCAATACTGTCAGATAAAATTGTTTTGCCCTTTTGTTTTTGTCCAAAGATAACAAATATACAAAACCAAGCAGAACTTTGAAATTAGAGTTCTAAAAAAATGTGCAATCAGCACAAAAATGTATATAATGTAATTTATTACTTTACTCTTTTACAGAACACCATTATTACAGACATCTGAAGATTTTGCCTAGACAGGTTATTTCTCTCCTGGAAACACACACAAGAGACTAAAGGTTTCAATAAGCAACAGTAGGTTAAGAAACAATTAGGGGTGGCTAATGTAAAGATATTGTAAGTTAGGCTAATGTAAGTTATCATAATAAATGACAGCACAATATGCCTTTCTTAACATATTATGGTTATCGTGAAGAACACTGGTCAACTGCCATTACAATCTTTTCAACTCATCAAAAATCTAATATTGTGATATGTCTAGTGTAATGTAAAAATATTTTTGAGAATTGAGATATTGTATTTTTCCCATAATCACCTGTATCATGCACAGCAACACCACTTAGCATTACTGAGGTGATTGCCGGTCTTCCCCCTTAGCTCTAATTTCAATGTAAAATGAATAACACAGATTCTGACAAGATAAAAGTGTCTCAAAGTCTTTTAACTAAATGTAAGTTATAACTAAAACAGTCACAAGCCCATAACAGAAACAGTTGTGTCTTGATATCCCAGGACACTGTATTTGCCACAATTTGTCTCTCTCTCTCTCTCTCTCTCTCTCACACACACACACACACACACACAAATGCTCCTAACTTCCTCTGTCTACACACACAGATCAGTGTGACACTGTATTTGCCCCAATCTGTCTCTTACACACACACACACACACACACAAGCAATGCTCATCACTTCCTCTGTCAATCTACACACACAGATCAATGTTAAAAAAAATTATGAGCTACTTGTATGAATACGAGCTATTCATTACTACATTCTTAGCAGCACTAAGCTAGAACCAAACAGGCTCAGGCAAGGATTGACCAACGGTGCAACTGCTATGCAGAGAACAACTGTAAAAAAACACAGGGTACAGCCAAGTATTAATGGAATATTTAATGGCAATACTAACTAGTACTAACATCATATTAGATCAAAACATACACAGATACACAGGAAGGAAGTGGGTATTGCACTTCCTGTGCATTTGTAAAAAGTGTGTGTGAGAGACAAAGGAGAGAGACAGAGAGAGAGAAAGGGAGAGAGAGAGATGCAGAGGAACAGTGGTCTTTAAATTAAATATGCCATACTGCCAGTCACCTTGGAACAAGGAAACTCTTGTAGCTTGTCTTTACATTTCTCGGCTGTCCTATGAGAGGTTTTTGAATTCAGGATGGATTAGTTGTCCTACTTGATATGGCAGAGGGGGGGAGGGGCTGAGGGGCAGAGAGAGAGAGAGAGAGAGAGGGAGAGAGAGAGAGAGAGAGAGAGGGAGAGAGAGAGACAGAGAGACAGAGAGAGTGTGTGTGAGTGAGTGAGTGAGTGAGTGAGTGAGTGAGTGAGTGAGTGAGTGGAAGCCTTCAGTCAAGTTTCTTTCTGGGTCAGTGTCTCCCCTGTTGAAAGCTTAAACCAGGCCAGCTATAGAAAGGTTCAGAACGAATAAATGAGATAAATGAGTAAATGAACAACCTTATAATAACACATGGCAATACTATATTTGTTCATTGGTGGTGAACAGAAAGGATGGTGGTATTTTCCTTATACACTTGGTACTTGGTGAATAAACATTCTGACTCTGATTTAGCAAGGAAACGTTTGAGATGGTATTAAACATCAAGGATTACGGTAATGGAGAACAAACAAAGAACAAAGTGAATCTCCTTCTGCAACACAGAAGCATTAATACATGATAAATATATGACAGTAAAATACTGTCGCCGTCAGAACAAAAAATTGCATGTACTGAAAAATAACTTTACAAAAAAGTGAAAACTTCCTAAACTTTCAATGAAAGGTAATGTAACAGGATTGAGCAATTTTGTTTGAATGGATAATGGTAAGTGAATGGACAGATGATCACACATGGCAAAACATATTTAATATTTATGTATGAATCAGTATGCAAAAAAAAAAAAAATAATAATTTTATCAGTTCCACTTGGCAAGTAGGTGCACTTTGTAGCTCTACATTTGCAAACTGTAGGCCACTGCTTTTCTGCATACTTTGTTAGCCTCCAGAGACCAGGTATTATTTAGGTGGTGTATCATTCTTAGCACTGCAGTGAAACTGATGTGGTGGTGACGTGTTAGTGTGTGTTGCCCTGGTAACAGTGGATCTTGCTGGAAGTGCTTTTTAAACACTTCATTGTCATTGCTGGACTAAGAATTGTCAACCAACCAAAAATATCGTCCTGTGGGTAGCATCTAGTGTGCACCAACAGATGAGAGTTTCTCTATGATTTTAGATCTACAAGGTAGTAGCCAAAAGAGTGAATTGTGAGTGGACACTGTTTAAAAACACCAGCAGCACAGCTGTAGCTTGTAGACTAACACCAGCACAACACACGTTAATGTTAGGATTAGAGCTGTTGTTTAATATAAATCTGTTTGCTAAGCCATGACAGAGACTTTCACGCCTAGACCGGTGTTACTTGATTAGATCTGAGTGCAAATAACTACTTAATTATTATTCTAGCCATCTTTGTGAAGAGAAAGAGAATGATGCATGACTACAAAGTTACTACAATTAATAAGGTGAGTTACAATTGAAGAAATGAATTACAAATGAAGAAAAACAAGGTTTGGTGTTATTCCTAATGTCAGCTTACTAGCTAACCTAGCTATATTAGCACCCACTGGCAAAAGCCAAACTGGCCCTTTGCAGATACCCTTGATATAGACTATGGGTTTTGTAGGGTGTTTCTTGCTATGAGGCCACATCTTTGTGCTTCTGTTATCAGGCTTGCCAGTCAGACAAAGGTTGATAGCTAGATACAGTCAACTGGTCCCTGATGTGCTCCAATAGATTGAGATTGGGACAATTAGGAGGCCAGGGAAGGACAGTCACTGTCTTTGCTGGAGTTTTGGGAGAGGAATGTTGTCCCGTTCTTGTCTGATGTAGGATTCTAGCTGCACTACAGTCCTGGGTCTTCTTTAACTGATTTTTCATTTCATCTATTCTATTCTAAAACTTCTATAAACTGTTCAGCTTTGATTGTGCCTTTCTAGATGTGTAAGCTGCCCACACCATAGGCACTAATGCAACTTTATACCATCAGAGATGCAGGTTTTTGAACTGTGCACTGAAAACAAGCTGGATGGTTCCTGTCCTATTGAGTCCGCAGGGCATGGCATCCGTGGTTTTCCAAAAAGAATTTCAAACTTTGATTCATCTTATAACAGAACAGTTTTCCATTTTGCCTCAGTATCCCAACTTTTTTGGAATTGGAGTTAAATTTAAATACCTATCGAACAAACTCCCAAATACTTGGGTGCAGCCCTACAGAGGTTATGACAGCACATTATCATTACACTATGAACACGAAAGCATGCCTGGTAACAGTAATATTCTGAATTCCTCTAAACTACTTTCTGCACAAACTGGTCACTACTCACTAATCTGTCACCCACTTTGAAACTGAAGTAAACATCCCATGACATGCCATTCTTAACCCATAGTGTTTGATATGATGCCAGCCCACCCTTTGCAGCAACTACAGCTTCAACTCTTCTGGGAAGGCTTTCCACAAGGTTTAAGAACGTGTTTATGGGAATTTTAGACCATTCTTCCAGAAGCGCATTTGTGAGGTCAGACACTGATGTTGGACGAGAAGCTCATAGTCTCCACTCCAATTCATCCCAAATGTGTTCTATTGGGATGAGGTCAGGCCAGTCAAGTTCTTCCACACCAAACTCGCTCATCCATGTCTTTATGGACCTTGCTTTATACACTGGTGTGCAGTCATGTTGGAACAGGAAAAGGCCACCCCAAACTGTTCCCATAAAGTTGGGAGCATGAAATTGTCCAAAATCTCTTGGTATGCTGGAGCATTAAGAGTTCCTTTCACTGGAGCTAAAGGGCCGAGCCCAACTCCTGAAAAACAAAGCCACACCATAATACCCCCTCCACCAAACTTTACTCTTGGCACAATGCAGTCAGACAAGTACCGTTCTCCTGGTAGCCACCAAACCCAGACTCGTCCATTGCATTGCCAGATGGGGAAGCATGAGTCATCACTCCAGAGAAGACGTCTCCACTGCTCTAGAGTCCAGTGGCGGCTTGCTTTACACTACTGCATTCGACGCTTTGCATTGCCCTTGGTGATGTAAGGCTTGGTAGCAGCTGCTTGGCCGTGGAAACTCATTCCATGAAGCTTTCTACACACTGTTCTTGAACTAATCTGAAGGCCACATGAAGTTTGGAGATCTGTAGCGATTGACTCGGCAGAAAGTTGGCGACCGCTGACCCTGCTCTGTCTTTTTACGTAATTTTACGAGTTGCTGTCGTTCCCAGTCTCTTCCACTTTGTTATAATACCACTGACAGTTGACTTTGGAATATTTAGTAGTGAGGAAATTTCATGACTGGACTTGTTGCACAGGTGGCATCCTATCACGGTACCATGCTGGAATTCACTGAGGTCATGAGAGCGACCCATTCTTTCACTAATGTCTGTAGAAGCAGTCTGCATGCCTAGGTGCTTGCTTTTATACACCTGTGGCCATGGAAGTGATCGGAACACTTGAATTCAGTGATTTGGATGGGTGAGTGAATGCTTCTGGCAATATAGTGTATGTTAGCCAGGGTTTTAAAAAATAATTGTGTCATTTCTTATAGTGATCTGTAAACTGTCTACTCTGAGCTTGACAGTCCACTTTATTGACCAAGAATGGAAGCTTGTCAGCTTATACCTCCAGACAGTCTACTTTCCTGAGGATCATATGGGCGAAGCAATTACATCCGGACTTGCAGATGTGCTCGCCTCTTGGGAACTCAGCGAGGACCTCCAGGTCTGCATCACCACTGACAGTGGGACCAATATCGTCAAAACCACTGAGCTGAACAGATGGACAAGACTACAGTGCTTTGGGCACAGACTGAACTCTGCTATTGGTAAGTTAATCGCAATTAATGTAGGATTGAGTGTTAAGCCTATGTTATTTTTTGCGCATGTTATGGGTATATTTTTGTCACTAAAATCACTGCAGAAAAAAATAGGCTATGCCAAATAAAATACAATTATAGCAGCGCTTTATATTATTTTTATATTCACACAATTTTTATTCTGTGCAGTTTATACCTGCTATATAGTTTGTCATGTCATTGCCATGTCGTATGCATTTCATTGAGCAGGTGTATGACTGCAGAGCCTTGTGCTGCACCCTTTAGTGGCTGCTTGCTACTCAGCATAATGCTCCATACCATAATCAGATACAAGATATTACTTAGTACTTAGTTGACCTATAGTTTTGATTAGGTGATTTCATTCCCTTGATTTAAGCCATTTTAGAGGCTATTCATTTAATCTTTAGTCAAAACATACTTGTATGGATTATACATACAGCAATTCTCTCACATTTAAGGTGTTTTGTTGACATGGGAACAGATGTTTACCACATCAAGTGTGAAATAAAAACAAAACAAAAAAAAATGTACAAAAGCAGAGAGAATTGTGATTTTGCTGTGAAAAAAATCTAGTTAAAAATATTATTAAAAAAACATACACAGCAACATTTCTCTCTCTATCCACAGAGAAAGTTAATCAAGTCAACAAATGGTGAAGCGGATTCCGGAGCAGAAAAGGGCCATCACAGAGGTTCTCTCAAAGGACAAGAAGACCAGGTCGCTGGTGCCCACCTGGCAAGATGTGGACGTTTTAGAGTCTGTAGATGCAGCTCTCAGCCCACTCCTCGAATTCACTGATGCTGTGTCCGATGAGTCCTATGTCAGTGTATCTTTCCTAAAACCAGTGATGCATCTCTTCAACACCTCCATCTTGAAGGAAGCAGGGGATGACACAGAGCTCACCCGGACCATAAAGACAACAGTGATGGGATACCCTAAGGAAAAGTATGATGAACCAGCCATGGATGATCTATTTGATATGGCTTGTTGACTCAAGATTCAAGCTTCAGTACACTCAGGAAGAGAAGAGAAAATACATTAAAGAGAGAGCTGTGTCAGAGATGGTAATGGGAGAAGCTTCTGCAGCAGTGCCACCATCAAAGAAAGCAAAGCATTCTCGGGCTAGCTTTTTTTCAAATAGGTCCACCCCTATCAACACAGTAGGCCTCAGTGTACAGCAGGCAGTTGAGAGGAAGCTCAGCAACTACCTTCTTGTTCCAGATGCTGACAATGACTCAAATCTGTATTCGCGTCAAATCTGCATTGGGGGAAAGTCTATCAAAGGAACTTCCCAAGAGTAAGCAAACTGGCAAAACAGTACTTGTGCATTCAGGCCACAAGCTCCGCCTCTGAGAGGGTTTTTAGCGCAGGTGGCAATATTGTCACATGTAAAAGGGCAGCTCTGAAGCCAGATAATGTAGACCTGCTTGTATTTCTTGCCAGAAACCTTTAGGACCCATCATAGGGTGTCATCAACCCTCAAACATGTCCTTGTCCCAGCAACATGTGGTTTTATTGTTGCTTACTCCTTTATCTGTAATCTGTAATCAGCAACTCTAAGCCCTTTTCATATTTTATATCCTGGCGGAGCTACTTTTGTTTCAATCTATGTACGTAAGAATAAGATATTCAGCCTGTTATAGTTTCAAGTTAGTTTAAAGATAATAATATTGACAAAGCCAAGAGTTTTATGTTTATATGACGGTGATGTCATGTTTGTTGTTTGTACATGAAGCCTTAACAAAATGAGAAGGTGAACATTGATTATATGTACTATTCTTATTTCTAAAATGTTATATAGTTTTATAGGAGGATTTCATAGACTTGACAAATTCATTTTCAGAAGTTTGTAGAGACAGGCATCTGTTGTGGGGGCTTTTCTGTGGCTTTTATGTTGTTCATATCGATATCAGAATTATACTGTAGCGACCGAAATTTAGAAATATACTGTGATATAAAGTTCTCTTTCTGCTGTCTTGCTGCTTTGACAGAGAAATTGACAAACTTCATTGCCTAGATTTCATACTTCATGTTTTATATTAGTATTAGTTTTAGTACAGAATCGATATTTCACCCTTCCTCATTTATTTGTAGAAAATTCTGTGACATCCACTGGAAATGTGACACACTTTCTAAGTGTTTCTACCGAGTCTAGATTATCCAAAGGAAACGGAAATGTATAATTGCGTATCATCAGCATAGCTACGAAAGTTTTAATCATGTTTCTTAATGACGTCACCCACAAGTAAAATGTACAAAGGCAAAAGCAAAGGCCCTAAAACTGACCCCTGTGTTACATATATTTTTTGATGAATTAATTCCCAGTGAAACCAGGAACAGTCTGTTCATTAAATATGATTTAAACTACTCCAAAACTATGCCTGAGAGGACAACCCTGTATATCAGAGACTGTATAACTCTATAACTGATATCAGAGAAAGATGTCATTACTGATACTCATTGCTATTTTTTTTAATGAATTGCAAACTATTCACAGGTTTCAGGTAAGCAGAAACATTAGGATTAATTAGTTGGTGGAGACCTTGGTATTATCTTTGTGTTTATTAAATAGACCAAAGAGGTATGACTGCCTGGGTAGTTTCATAGCATTATCGTAGGTGGAGATCTGCTCTTTGAGAATATCATAATGTAACTGCAGTTTAGTTTTCCTCCATAAGTGCTCCAATTTACGCCAGATTCTCTTTGTATTTCCTAGTTGCTGTATTTCCTCATTTATCCATGGATTTTTCCAGATATGAGTTTTTCATCCATTTGACTGGTGCAACAATGTCAAGAGCTTCCTTTAATCTAGAATTTAATTCAGAGACTAGAACATTACATAAGGAGGCCAAAGCTGTATTTGGTGCACTATTATAAGTATTTCAACACTTCTCAGCTGTTTCTGAGTAATGTTTTTTTAAGTAATTTTCAGGTGCTTTCTTCCTTACTTCTAGATTGACATAAAAGAATATACCAAAATGGTCTGACAGAAAGACTTGAGGATTTGAGGGACACATTTGTATTTCTCTCTTCAGTGATGACCAAGTCCAAGATGTGACCTAGTTTGTAGGTAGAGCTGCCAACATGCTGCTTCACATCAAATGTTTCTGGTAGTCTAATGAAGTCTAATGCATTACTGTCTGATGGGTTATCAATATTTAAGTTAAAATCCCCAGAGAGGAGAATTTTATCATAGCTTGTCAACATTCAGGTTGAAACAGAGCTTCCAAAGAAGTTGGCTGACAAAAAAGAGCCCATTGCTACCCATGCTTTGGCGTGTGCTGGTCCCCGTTGTTCTGATAGTCTATCAATTCTAGTAGGTACCAGTGTTCACAAAATCTATTCACCCCTGTCAATGAATAAGGGTCCAGTGCATATCAAGTATGCTCCATGAGAACACAGCCAGGGACAGTGGCTGATGTGAATTGGGTTGGCCCTGGTCCTTTGGCTGTCCCAGCCACAGATGACCACATTGCAGTTTGCAGTGCGACAAACCCAGTCATTGAATAAAAGTATCGTCATCATGGAGTGTACTTTATCCTTTGCTCTGCCTGTTCGTTCAGCACCATTGTTGTGGACAGCCATTCTCACAGTGTGACTAGGGACAAACACCCTTTGGGTCAAAGAAAAACAACACTCCTAGTTAATGGCTCCAACTTAATATCCTCAAAGCCAAGGCTGTAGCTGGCAATGGATCACTATCTCTGAATGCTCCCCTGTGAACTTAGCAAAGCGTTTCGTCTGAAAAATAACCACTAGCTCCAGGGAAATGTTCAAAGCCATAGAGGCAACAGAAAGCATACACGTGACCACTGAGAATCACCCCTTCGGCCACCCAGGCGCAACATCCAAAAGAGCCACCAAGAGGACCACCGCAAGCTCAACCACGAACTATGATGGCCAGGGTCCATGTACCATTAAAGGAAAGATGGGTCCCATAAACATAACACCTGGAACACTATGGTAAGCGGAAGTTGAAACAAATATATTACATTTAGTTCTTAAGGAAATTATTTTAATCCATTCCTGTCCCAAATAGACCTTCCAGCCAGTCAGTACCCTATGGGGAAGAGCTAACCAACAACTAGTGCCCGGACTAATGAAATGTGTGTGTATTTCAAAGATTTTACCAACAACCCTGGTCAGACTCACATGGTCCAGCACAACATCAACACCCAATCCCACACCATAGTGTGGCAGCAGCCCTATCACCTGCCAGAAGCCCGGTGGCAAGCTGTGGAAGAGAAAATCCAAAAGATGCTATAGCTCTGAGTCATCAAACCTTTTAAAAGCCCCTGGTCCAGCCCCATCGTGTTGGTAACCCTACTGAATGGGACTTCAGGAAGTTGAATGTGGTTCTCCCGTTCCCCTGTACTCCATCCTGACAAACCAGGGGCAAGGTCAGGCAGCCAACAAACAGGCTGAGCCCACCATTTGGCTCCCTTGAGATACCACACAGGTTCCAACAAATCGAGACTGTGACCCCAAATCAAATAAAATTCCAAAAAACATTAAAAAGTCTGTTCTAGGAATCTAGTCACTATTAGACTAGTTCAGCCAATCTGTAATGACCTACCTACTGGCTAAACTAGGACTCCTTAACATACAATCCCTTACATCTAAGGCTGTCGTTGTAAACAAACTTATTACTTATCATTATTTTGATGCTCTATGTCGCACATAAACATGAATTAGACCTGAAGAGTACTTTGCTCTAAACGAAGCGATCCCACAGGTTCCAATGGCAGGTGAAGGCATAGCAACGGTCTATACAAATGCTTTCGGCATGAATCAGAAAGCAGACTACAAAACCTCTTGATTGTTTTTCTTAACATGAATGATCAAGGAAATAAGACCTAATATTGATTTATATAACCATATAATATTTATAATACAATATTGATTTTATGGTTCAGATATTGCCTGTGATCACTACCAGTTTGTAACTGTAAATGGTGAATCATCAGTTAAAGTATGGTGTTCTACAGGGTTCTGTCTTATTTGTCTCATACTGTATATGCAACCAATCAGTACCTTTATCAGTAAACATAGCATACATTTTTATTTTCAGTTTATTTTATTTTCAGTTTACACTGTTAATATAACAGTAATAACAAGGGCATTTGGTTGTGTTTTTTGGCCTTGCACTTTATGCAGAGATTTGTCCAGATTCCCTGTATCTTTATGATATTATGCACAAGGGAAAATACTTCAAATCCTTGCAACTGCTTTTTGAGGAATGTTATTTCTAAACAGTTGGACTTTTGCTGGTGCACTTTTGCCAAATGGTGATCCCTGAGCCATCCTTGCTCATAAAATATGAGGTCTTTCCTGGATATTCCTTTTATACCCAGACATGACTGCATCACCTGTTTAAAGATGTTGTTGACCATTTCACAATGTTTAGTCTTAAGCTGTCTCACATGTTGTAGGCATCAATTTCAGAATAAACATATATTTGCAAAAAATTAAGCTGATAAGTAAAACATTAAATATCATTTGTAATTTGTTTAAATACAGGTAAATGTATAAATGACTGTTTTCTGTTTTTTGTCTTCTAAGAAAATTACAAAAAATAATATATATATATATAATATAATATAATATATGTACAAACATACAATTTTAAGTTACATTCTGCGTAAAAAATGTTTTGTATCATGACACAACATCAGACTGTATTGTATCACGGAATCTGCATATAGGTATACTCCTATTATGGGGCTGTGTTTTGGGAAGAACCTTGTAATACAATAATGTTAATACAGGGGTTATGATTTAAATATATTCCAATATAATACAACACTACCCTCACCATTAAAAGAACAGATGCACAAATAGTTGCACCCAGAAGAAATCAACAGACGTGAAACTTGGTGGATAGCTTTTACACTGTGAGACATGCAACTGTGCAAAGTTTTACGCTCAGCCACGCATGTGATATAAGCAAGGATTGGCCTTACTGCTGTACCTAGCTAACCAAACACTCGCAATTGCGGACATTCAGCGAGCAGTGATGCCCTCCCACAGACGGCTGAATGACGCAGGACTACATGCATGCAGACCGTTACAACGACTGCCCTTAACACCATGTCAGCGTCTCCAAAGACTGCAATGATGTCATGCCAGACTGTCATAGAATGACTCAGAATGACAGAAGTGACGAGTCCCGTTTTTGTCTTTTTTGGAGATGACCAATGAATTCGTGTGTGGAGGCACCGTGATCAGTGCCAGGATGGAAGGTTTGTTGTCACGCATCACACATCCAGAAGGCCTGGTGTCATTCCACCTCCGCCCCCAAAATCCGCAGAAACTGCGTGAGCGTATTTAAGCTGCATGGGATGGATTATCGCAGGACACCATTAGGAACCTCTACAACTCTATGTCGAGACATATGGCATGTTGTGTTAGTAAGAATGCTGGCCCAATGCCATACTGAGAGACACAACGTCTGTATGTGTAGCTTAATAAATATTGCCCATATCAGTCTACATTGTTCATAATTTATTGTTCCTGGTAACCTTTATCTTCCTTATAAATAGCACTGCAATCTTCACCTCCTTCTGGGTGCTATTCTTTCAAGTATAAGTGTATAAGAAAGGTGACACGTTGCAATTTCTTAAATCTAATTTTAGGAAAACTATCATGGTATTAAAAACCTTAAATATTCAGCTAGGTTTGCCAATGCATTTCCTGACAGCCCTTACAGCAGGCAGAATCATTGCTGTATGTTTACAACAGACTACAACACATCTCTAGAAGTCTGAGACTTAAACACAACACAAAATGAGCCATAAGCATTTTATAAATGAGCATGCGCTAACCTAATTATCCCTCACAAATTTCTGTCACAAATTTCTTACTGCTCTGGATAGACAGCTTGTGGTAACTTACAGTGGAGAGCAGGAAAAGCATTTGGACTGCACTATGCAATTAAAAATAATATTATTGCCTCAAATTAGTACTCTAATACAGAAATGAAACATTTGACTGCCATAAAAAAGCTAACTTGCATTATAAGCAGATTATCTTGCCTGTATTTAAAGGCACTACTGCTTTTATAAAAAAATAAAACAGTACACCAATCAAGTAGCAGTTATTCTAATCACTTTTACTTAAGTATTTCAATATCAAATTTATTCAAATTTGTTGCAGCCCTACTATGTTTGGTCACTACCTGCCATCTAACCATTTAAATATGCATGAATAAAAGTGGGAAATGTACACAGGCAACTATTAGTATGTGTGTTAGTTATTTCTGAAGCTCAGTCTGTTCTCCCTTTCACCCTACAACAATGCAAGGAAAGGTGCTGTATGAGAGTTTCTGGAGTAGGCTCCAGAAACTTCCTTGCACACACACAAACATTCACATGCACACATCCACTCATGGTCACACACAGCTTCCTGCTGCCCCCAAATTGTTGACTGGGCCTGTGAGATCACTTCCTGTGAAGGGATCTGCACTTGATTTTCAGAGTGCTGCTAGCTGGTGCTATTTCCCCAACATAATGAAAACGGAAAAACAAACAATAAACATGCAAATATTACATTTGACATTGATGAACTTGACAGTATTCTAGATGATGAGTGACACAATAAGCTACCTTAAAGCTTAATAAGCATAAAGCATATTATTAATAAGTTACTAACTTTTGGCTGACGTGCTGTTGCACCAAATCCTGAGCTCAGTTTAAAGGCCTGTCTCTAAGCAGAGATACATACAGCAATCAGCCATAACTTTAAAACCACCCCAATGTATCTACACTCTTTATCCAGACAGAGTGTTTAAAAACGAAAGAGTGTAGATACATTGAGGTGGTTTTAAATGTTATGGTTGATCGGTGTACATGTTCACTAACTGTAGAGTTTAAAGCTTAATCAGGGAATGGGATTAAGACATTGTTGGATGCACATGTTGCAAGTGTGTATGTTATGTGCAACTGTGTGAAAGAAAGAAAAAACAAAGAAAGGAAGAAAGAGAAAGAGAGAGAAAGAGAGAGAGAGAGAGAGAGAGAGAGAGAGAGAGAGAGAGAGAGAGCAAGCAGACAGGATGTGGTAAGCAAGGGTAAGAGCTGCAAAGCTGCAGCCGAGTTTGTTCTCATACCTTTGGGAAACAAAATTGCAGGAAAAGCAAAAAAGGCGTGTTTCTATCCAAACGTCTGAAGACGTGTAAACAAGGGCTGCAAAAAACAAATATTTTGAAAACTGGTTGTTTATTGTGTAGTGCTTTACCCAACTCATAATGTTGTCATTCGAATCGTATTTGGCCATTAAATATGAAGGTTCGTCTATATGTTCATTTTTATCTAGCTATCAGAAAATCCATTGCCATGAGTTTCCATGATAATTTCAAACTCATTAACATAATCATATGCAACAGAGTCATGGGAAGCTATTTTTATGCATTTAAAAATCATAATAAAATTTGAATTGCAACCTATTTTAATTGCTGACATTTAATGTCAGGCTGCAGTATGGATTTCTGTTTAAATCAAGTTCCGATAGCCCATTTTTATTTTACTTTAAACATTAAAAACAATGTATAAATGTAACACATTAAACAATTTAAAATAAATTTATGGCATTGCCTGTTACAAAATAATTGACATCCCATTTTCAACAGGATCAACCAAATTCTAATTATCTATAACCATAAAAACTCATAAATAAATGGACAAATTAAATTATTGGTAACACTGTACATTAAGGGTTGACTAACATAGTAATGTATTAGTTAACATGAAATAACACATTAACAATGGTTACAATAATTAACTAACGTTAAGTAAATGTGCAACAGCTACATGTTTGCATGTTAAGTAAACATGTAACAATTACATGTTTACATGTTAGGTTAACATGTAATTTTAACTGATGCATTACATCATGTTAGTTTGTCAACACTTAATGGAAGTTGTTACCAAATACCAAAAGACTGAAATCATTTTAGATAAAAATAAGAACAACAGGCCTAAAAACTGTAAATCAAATCAGGGCACTGCCCACTTTTGAAATAATAACTTCTAGTCTTTGTCAGGATAAGGTTATTAGACTACTGCACTTCCCTTTAAACATAAATAAATAAGAATAAATAACCAAAATCAACACCTGCAGACAAAAGTAGTGATGCGTACAGGCACTAAAGTAGTTGGTTGTCTGAGGTGTGGGCATTCGTATACTGAAATCACTATTCAGGTAACAGGTACATCATCAGGTACATTAACCAGATATCTGTTCATGACCTATTACAGATACCCAAATATTAAAATTAATGCATATTCCTAACAGTAAGCACAAGTGGATGGGCAAGTGGATGGCATTTTGTCCTGTAACTATTTAAGAAAAAATGCTGTACTTGTAAATAATGTAAATAACCAATTGTAAATTTCACGATCAGCTAAAAAGTATGAAAGCCTCTTCAGATTAAGTCTACCTCTACCCTCTTCAGGTTAAGTCACTAACTCACTCTAAGCTAGAGTCACACAATAAAGGTGTCTTGTAAAAAAATATTAAGTATTTTCATATTCTGCAAATCCGAGTGTACTTGGGCATGGTGTAAAGATGTGTACAAAGCACCAATTCAGAATATCTATATTTCAGTTCATGATGCTATGTCCCCAAGAAACCTAGCACAGACCACTCGCTACCCATGCGTGCTTCAAACATTTACAGAGCAGCCAAGCAAACAATATACATATTGCTCCAGTTTCAAGAGCGAAAACAAAACACCAACATTACATCCTTAATACTACCAACTCTTTAATACTTCAAGATCTTTTGTGCACGCACATCACTTTGTTTTGGGCTTACAACTAAACTCCACCCTAAAGAGCACGACTGGATCATAAGCCCCTTTTTTTAAAAAAAAAGCTTATTAAAAGCTATTTCACCAATACTGACCATTTGTAAACAGCCAAATTTATGAGTTGACGTGGTATTCTCTCATCGTTCTTCAAAACAATACTGCATATATTACCATCACATTTTGTATCTATAAGGAAAATAGGCCAAGATCAAAACATTACTATAATTGTTGGCATACTCCTGATCCTCTGTGGTCCTGTGATGTCTTATACATGTATTATGCATTTTCCTTGAATTTAACAAGAACAGACAAGAAAAACAGTCCTTTTGGCACAAGTACATTTGTACGTAGTTCGTGTCTTGTGCTTGTATAAGCTAGATCTCTGTTTACGCATGAGAGGCTCAGGAGGGAGCTTTAAGTCAAGAACAGTGATTTTATTTTCACTGTCCTAAAATCGAATAAGTATCCGATATCTTAGAAAATACCACAAATACAGTCCAGGGCGCATGGCGAGGACGTACGGTTAAATGCACTCAGTGCACAAGATCTGCAATTATTTATCTTTTTACATTTCAGGCTAAACATGCAGCTCTTGTTAGCAGGACCGAAGCGAACCATAAAACACAGCGGGAGATGAAAAAAACACATACACATCAGTACGCCGGAGCCATGACATATCCTAACAGCAGCATTCAAATGATAGAGACAAGCACATCCGCTCGGTCTTAGCCGCCCGCACAGATAAACACACAATAAAGGATTCAGTGGTGCTCTGCGACTGGTAGCATTGACTGACTGCATCACTGTGGTGGTGGTGGTTGCCTTACTTGAGCGGAACTACAGGCGACACAGTAGCAAAATATTGACACAACATTTTCCAAAACGCCTTTGAAGCACCGGAAAAGTACCTAATCACATCTCGGCGAGTATATTTAAGCGGAGAATCACAAAGTTCTAACAAGGAGATGCTTGGTGTTGTAAAGCATTCTAATCTATTACTGGTTCCGCATTGGACCAGCGCTGATACAACCTGCATAACGGATAAGTAAATGATCAAAAAAATTATGTGTCAAAACGACCTAACGTATAAATCAGGGATGTTTATAGCGGTACTTACCGTTCACTGTTCGTTACGTTGACTAAAGCTGCAACTCCAAATTCAGTAATCGACAGAGTAACTAAGGTAGCTCACGTTGCAAGGTATCCAGTGCTCTGTAAAGTCAGTCAGCAGAAGTGGTTTGAAGAGATAATGCATTAGCGGCTTCGCTAACGGGGCGTCCCTACGTAACACGTACGTTCTTCCGGGAGGGGCCTACCGAGGGCCAAACCAGAGAGCATACATGCAGCGAGAGCCACAAAGTCAAAATGTTTCCGGGAACGCGGTCATGTGGTTTTAGTGAGCGGGAGGAGGGATTCATCCCCCTTAAAGCAGACAAAAGAGCGGGAACTCGAGCGGGAAATTCTGCCAGTTTCACTGAACTTCACAAAATGCTATTTTTTTAAATCGAAGCTTTTTTAATCGGTAGCGTATGTATGCAAGACAGCAAACAGGAACCGCACCCCTTTACACCCCATTCACTTGAATAGGAATGCAGCATCTTGTTTTATCCTATATATAATCTTTGGCCAAACATGCCAAAATGTCTGAAAAGCAATCCCCTACACCTTTATAAACAAAAAGAATAAGCAAATAGTACAGCGACATTAGATACAGCTTACTTTAGATGCTTCTTTGATGGATATCACCCCATGAGCTCTTGGCCTGAGTATCATGTGACTTGAGTGTCAATACATGAAACTACTGCAACTCAATAACTTGTTTCCACTTGCAACTCAATAATTATTATTATTTTTTGCACAGCCATGACAAGGATTTCATCACTAGCATTTGATTACATCTACCCTTGCCTGAATAAGAATACCAGTCCTTACCCTCATCTTATGCAAATGATGCATTAATACAACTTAAAGTCATCCATAGGTTCCAGTTTGCCAATTCCAAATTAGCTAATTTATATATTTCCTAATATTTATATATTTCCAGCTCATACCCTGTAACATGGTAGGAAATGAAGGAGACTACATGGCAGAATGCTATGAGTTTGGATTTTTGGTTTTTAAATCCCCATAATGAAGACTGATTGAGAAGATAAAGCCTACTAAAAAAGAATCAAACAGAGTACAAAACAATACAAATAAAAAGACAAAATCAGAATCTGAAAACACACTATAAACAAACATTGCCAAGCAATGAACAGGACAAACACAAGGAGCATAAACAAGAAGCAGCTGGGAAGAATTAAAGAGCAGGTCAACAGATCAGACACAGGTCAGGAGCATGGCATATGGGTGGTGGAGCAGGAGAGTTTCTGGGCCTCCAGAAAGGAGTAGTCACATTCTGGTCTGGTATATTGGTGGTGCTCCCCAAAGAATTGGGAGACGCTGTGGGAACAGTGATGGAGCCTACCAAACCAGGGGACTCTGAGTCTAGCAAGTCAGGAGGAAACTTGGAGGAAGAAGGCTGGGTGCTAGCTCATTGTCGGAGGCCAACAGAGCAGGGCACTGGGCATTAGGCAGGTCTGGAGATTTGATGGCCATTAGCAGGACAGGATACTCTGAGGCCAGAGGCACTGGGGCAGTGTAGGCTGACGGGTCCATGGTCTCTGACAGCCGTGTATCAATGACCTCAGAAGCAGACAGGTTTGCATTAAAAAAGAAGGCACACAGATGCTCAGGGAGGCAGGCAGGCAGGCTGGCCTGCAGTACCCTCAAAGGCACTGCAGGATTTAGGGTTGGCTTGTAGGTTCTCTCTGGAACACTAGACAACACTGGGGTCACAGCGGTATCCTCGGGCGCTGCTGGGGCCGCACTGGCATCCTCTGTTGCTGCTGGATGACCATCCTTGGCATCCTTGATTGTCTTTTCCTTTCCAAGTTGAAACAGTGTGTAAAATGCTGACAAAACAGCACTGATTAGTACATTCTTTTTGACCTATATTGAATTGAAAATGGTAAAAAAATATATATATTTTATGTTCTTCCATATGAACCTCATTGTTTTTTGGACATATGTAATTCCAAAAATGATGCCTCCAGTTGCAAGTCTTCACATGCATAACTTTAGCTATGTAACTGTACAGGGCCTTTGTAGTAGTTGTATTTTTCACACATTTTCAAAGGTAGACAAGTGTGGACTGAAATAAGTCCAGTCTAGCACCTGCACTCTCTGACTGTACAGCCATATTGTTGTAACTCAAAATGCATCGTAATGCAAAATGTGCCCTGGGATTGTCATGTTAAAATAAGCATGGACATCCCTGAAAAATCATGTAGAGCCATGTAGAAAAATTTGTTCAGTGTTAATAGTGCCTGCACATGATAAGTAAGACATTATTCATTTATACCCACTTATACCATGACAGAACCTGGTTTTTCCGGATGGGGCCTTTTCTTCTTTGGCCTGGAGAACACAACATCCATTATTTCCATAATCAGTCTGAAAGGTTGACATGTCAGACCAAGAAACATGTTTCCACTGTGCATCAGTCTATATCAGATTAGCTTAAGCCCAGAGTAGTTGGTAACATTCCTGGAAGTTGCTGATATATGACTTTTACTGTGCATATTACAGTCCTCACTCATATATGTAGATGCAGCGAGCAACAGTGTTAATTGACAAAAGTTTGTCAAAGTATTCCCAAGTCCATGTGATTATATTCCTAACAAAAGTATGCCAGTTTTTTATGCAGTGCCTATCATGAAAAAATGATATATATTGGTTAAAAGAATTATATAATATATATATATATATATATAAGGAAGACTGATATGAGCAATATTTATTGAGCTACACATACAGAAGTTGTGTCTCTCGGTATGCCGTTGGGCCGCCAAAGATAGTTGGCTGCTAATGGTCCTAGCTTTTAGCATGTGCAAAAGGAAGACCTTAAATAATCAGTCAGATACAGCAATGAGATTCACGTGTGAAACTTGAATGCCTTACAATGCCAAACCTACCCACCAAGTTTCATTCCTGTCGGTTAATTCCTTCTGGGTGCAATTATTTTTTGATGATGAGCGTAAACCTTTTTTAGTTTTAATGTTGATCAGTATGGTGTACATGCCATGAAAATCAGAAATCCAGTACCTCAAATTATTAAAATATTTCATCTGGAGTTGGAGGTAATTATTAGAATTATTAAAATGTTTTATTTCGAGTTTAAGTAAATCACTATTCCAACAGTATAAATATTGTGTATCTCTCTGTCTAGTTCAGCATACACAACCACAATCATGGGGAAAACGTCTGGGTTGACAGTTGTCCAAATGATCATCGATACCCTATACAAGGAGGGTAAGCCACAGGTCACTGCTGAAAAGGGTAGCTGTTCAGAGTGCTGTACTGTGTAATATGAGATTACTGTATATTCTGAATTGTGCATATTGCATGTGTTTGCTATGAAGCTGCACCCAGGACATTCTTGTCATTCCATTTCTGCCTGTTCCTATATGGTTGTTTCTGTCACACCTATGCTTTATTGCTTCTGTTGTTGGCATACGACCAAATGCTTATGTGTTGAAGTCTATATAAGCACAACTCAGTCAATGGATTTTGAGTGTAGGGCTGCATGAAGAAGAAATACAGATTGATTTTATAGGCTCCCTGGTTTTGATAAGAGATTGGATTTCACTTATCAATTGTATTTTTTTCAATGTTGTTTTTATAATCTTTTTTTTTTGTTTAAAAAGTAAAGTTGAAAGATTTTAAATAAAAAACAAAACTTTAGTTAAAAATGCTGTTGAATATTAGCATGTTCCAGAACGTCATTACTAAAACACAAATCATTTTAGTGTATCAGTGGAGCCAAATGTTAGCCATATCATTGAATTTCAGAGCAGAAAGGGAGATGGCATCCCTCTCTCATGGCCACATGGTGAGTAGTTAAATTCCACTGTTTTTAAGTAAATGACTCCCATAGTTTGAAATTCTGTGTGTAGCATTAACACTGTGTTGTAGCAATTAACATTGCTACAACACACATTTTCTTTAGTTAAGTAAACATTTTGTGCCGTAATGAAAAATAATTAAAAACTGATATTTATAGTTTGCTTGGCAAGCTATTTTTCAACAACTGTTTAAAGTGATGTTTGCTAGCCATTCACTGGCTAGCTTTTTTGAGTTATGCTCAAATAATTGCTTAAATAATAATAATAATAATAATAACGTTATTTATTCGGTAAAATAGGGCCATGTTTGTTTATGTACTGGCAAAAATGAAATGTAAATCCATTATTTTAATAAAACATATGTAAGGGGGCATGCAGCGCCATCTGCCACCAGCAGGGGGCGACGCAGGCCCAAGAACTCCCAGGGTAATCAGCAATGATTAGATGCACCTGCCGGGTGCTCTATTTAAGACAGTGACAAACAGCACTCCTTGTCGCACCATTTAGAGGGGCAAACGGTATGGTAGAGCTCTAAGAAAAGATAAGAGAGAACAGAAAATTTCTGAGCTGGAATGGAAAAATAAATCCAGCTCTGAAAAATAAATTAAAATAAAAAGGGTATTTTGTAATTTTAGGAGAATTGTTTGTTTTCTGTTGTATGAGGACCCTCCTTTGTTTGAGCCATACCTACGAGGTGTCTCTTTTGTTTGCCATTTTCCCCGCCTTTATTTACATCCTTTGTTGTGTATTTCAGTTTGTTACTTGTGGCGCAGTGGTAGAGAACAGGTTTCTTACACTATAGGTCAGGAATTCAATCACCACTGTGTACAAGCACTATCTCCACCGTTCTCTCTCTGCTCAATTCAAGGAGACAGAGCTTCACCTGTTGCAATAATTCTAGAAGTCCTCCTTAAATCCTCACTACTACAGTAAAGGACTTGTTTGGCTGGTTCTCTATCCCTGCACTTGGTCCTCCCCACAGAGCCATACAGTGACAACATAGGTCACAGAATTCCAAGACAGTTAAAAGTTTACCAACTCTGTCTAGGCTATAGCCCTATTTGGGCAAAATTAGTTTTACACAGGTAGGTGGGGTAATGTAATTATTAGTGAGTTCCTCAGTGATTTTAGTCCCGTCTGAATGCACCATGTCGGTCATTTTTACAATTTCAGTAAAACTTTCGGGGCCTTTTACCTTCTGTAAAATAAGCCTTCTTTGTATGGTGGCGCTCAAGAAGACATTTAGTTTTGTTGTGTATGGCACAGAATAGCTCGGATCCTTCAAGTCACAATACTCATATCCAGAAGGCGAGCCAAAGACTTCCTCAGAGGTGTACACTTCTGGTAAGTAACTGTGCTATGTTTTGTTGGTACTGAAAGTAACCTAATGCAATACTTGTCCACTTCTGTACAAAAAAAAAACCTATCACGTAGTTGTCAGAGCCTTCGGCCAATCGCATTCTCAAGATCCGGCTTGCCTGAGTATTGATGATCATCATTAACAAACTTTCTAAAAACTGCTTGGTTTTCATTCACTTACAAAGTATGGCCCCAGTAAACTTGTCTCTGTGCATGCTGAGAGATCTTTTCTGGATTGCCTCTTCAATGTTTTTGATCCTTGTCTGTATATTTGGGTTTTTTTTTGTGCTCTGTCTTTTGGTATTTTTGGTCTGCTGTTTTCCCCCTCTGTTGATATTGCCTTTTTGGTCTTTTTATCTATGTGCGTTCCAACTGGTGTAATTCGTTACAGAATACCTCTCCTGTAATGAATATGTCAGCACCAACAGCTGTTTAGAGAACTGTCCCAATTTTTTGTCTTAGTGGCAAGGTGAGCAGCAAGATCAATTTTCTCAGCTTGTTGCTAGTATGAAGGAACTTACCTCTCAGTTAGGAGCCAGGGTGGCCAACCTTTCATTAGCGTCTCTATGCAGCAACTTTTCCTGGTAGTAAACCTAATAAATTTAAAGGCACACAGGACAAATGTTAAGGATTTTTTAGAACAGCTTTTGTGGTCTCTCAACTAACAAATAAGGCTGTGGCCTTTGGTTTCAAATTCACCAGATCACTTACGCACACTTTTTTAAAACTATTGTTTTTGAACATACTCGTATGGGGAGGACTTGTGGAGATCTCCTGGTCAATCTACAGCAGAGTAACATGCTGCTGGTAGTGGTGAACGAACGAACGATCCAGCTCTCATTATGTTCCGACAAGGTTTAAATAATGACATACTAACTGAACTTGCTTTATGGATGAGGATTTGTCCCTGAATCAGCTAATCTCTCTTGTCTGGATTAATTGCTTTACGAAAGGAAACCAAGAAAATGTATTCACACCAGAATCTTACACCCAAAGCCAGCTTGCCTTTTAACGGCATTAAGGCTGCTGAGCCTATACAGTGTTCTGTCATCTTGTCTGTCCCCAGAAGAAAGGCTTTGCAGATTTTATAATGGCCTAAGTATGTATTGTGGTGGTGGTACTGGCCATGTTCTGCACGTTCTGTTAAGCGCGTCTAAGCAGGCCACAGGTGCTAACCCCAAATGTGGTGATTATTCCCACTAAGGGGTTGGTTATGAGGCCTTTCTTTCTGACTATAACTATATACTGCCAACAAAGAATGTTGTTGCAGGCTTAATGGACACTGGTGCTGAGAGGAACATCATCCACGCAAGCCTGGTATCTGAATTACAAATTCCAGGAACATCCTCTTTGTGTCACAGCCATAGATGGGGAACCTGTTTGAGAGAGTTCTGTAGTTGTACCTACCACTTTGATCCAGCTTCAGACTAGTTGCGTGCACTTAAAACATATCTCCCTATTAGTTATCAACGTATCAGATTTTCCAGTGATTTTTGGTCACCCTTGGCTAGAGAAAAATAATATCAACATTTCCTGATCATAGCATCAACTGTTAGCTTGGTGCTCTTATCATGGCGATAAATGTATTTTATATCCAGGTGTTGCTATCAGATCCACAAACNTCTTATCATGGCGATAAATGTATTTTATATCCAGGTGTTGCTATCAGATCCACAAACGTTGAAAGCCCCAATTCTGAGATTTCCTGTTGTATCCATACTTAGATCTCCATAAGGTTTCCAACTAAAAGGCTCTAAGCAACCTCCACAACATCCAAATGAATGCGCTTTAGATCTAGTAGAAGGTGCTTCTTCACCCAGATCTAGGGTTTATCCCCTTACTCAGATGGAGGAGCGATTTATGAAGCAGTATATTCAGGAAGTCAAGTCCAGTCAAATTTATTTATATAATGCTTTTTACAACAGATGTTGTCACAAAGCAGCTTTACAGAGAATCCGGGTCCAAGCCCCTAGTGAACAAGCCAAAAGCGACAGTTGCAAGGAAAAACTCCCTTAATGCAAGAGGAAGAAACCTCAAGAGCAACCAAGACTCAAAGGGGGAACCCATACTCTTCAGGTTGACACCAGATAGCAACAAACACAAAAAAGGATGAGAGTTTATAATTATAGGCAATGAAAAGGAGAAATGTTGAGTGTTTTTGAGGCAGGGAAAGTAATGACAGATTTGTCCGTGATTAAATAGCTGGATCATTGGATTAAATAGCATGATCGTCGGAAGGGGGCGCGCGATGCAGGTGAGACCCCCTCACAGCACTAGACAGAGAGAAGCTTCATAGTAGGCAAACTGGTCAGCAGGAAGGCAGTGGTACCCAGCCGAGGCAGGTGAAGCAATGGCATTAGAGCGCACAGGATGGGCAGTAGTTCCTCAGCAGACCACAGAGTTTCGGCAGAAGCTCAGCTCCAGCAAAGAAGAGCACACAGACAATTAGCTCTGACAGAAGGACTGAGAGCACTATATGGTGTTAGCAGCTAGCAGGCAAACTAATTACCAAATGCTCGACTGAACAGGTAGGTTTTAAGCCTAGACTTGGGGTGGTGTCCCGAACACTAACTGGAAGGTTATTCCAAAGTTGGGGGGCTTTGTATGAAAAGGCTCTGCCCCCTGATGAACTTTATTAATTCTAGGTACTAATAGTGAGCCTGCACCTTGCATTGAGTTCACATGTTGGTTCATAGTACGAGAAATTCACTGAGGTACTGAGGAACGAGGTCATTTAGAGCTTCATATGTAATCAGANTGATTAACTTTAACGAGGCAGCGCACTTATAGCTGTAGTTTGCGTATTTTTAATACGCCTAATCGTTTCAATTTGATCATATTTACTATATACTAAATTAACTAACAGCCAATCTGCTACTGAACCACAGATACCGCCAGTAGCAGATTGGCTGTTAGTTAATTTAGAAATTGTGCTAAACAATAATCTTGGATTATTTTTGTTATTTTCAATCAGAGAAGAGAGATTTTTGGTTTCGTCAGACACCACTTTTTTAAAGCTTGAGTCTCATTGTACCATGGAGCAAGCTTTTTCTGTCGTATTCATTTATTTATAAATGGAGCCACCTTATTCAGACTGGAGCAAAAAGTGTCCTCCAAGTGTTTGGTCAAAATATGTAGATCAGTAGGTTCAGATGGACAATTAATGGAATTTGACAGGCATGGGAGGTTCTCAATAAAGCTACTAGGTGTGGAAGGAGGAAGCTTTAGCCCAAGGGTTCATTAGACCGCCCATCTCACCAGCTGTTTCAGGGTTCTTTTTTTCAAAAAAGGTCTTTGACCTTGTATCGATTATCGCAGTTTAAACCAAATCACCAAGAAATATCCTTATCCACTGCTGTTAATTCCTGTAGCACAACTCGGGTACAAAATATTTCTCTAAATTATCTGAATTATCTATATAAATCTCTGTAGTGCATATCGCCTGATTTGGGTTAAAGAGGGAGATGAAAACGGCATTTATCACCACTCGGTGGCACTATAAATACTGTGTAATGCCTTTCAGTCTCATTGTCAACCCTCTGCTTTCCGGTGAGTTATAAATGATGTTCTCAGGGACACCACTGGGAAATTTGTGATTGGATATATAGACAACATTCTAATATACTCAAAAGACTTTAAGACTCATGTTATTAGGTTGTTCTATGTTGAAAGGCTTTTGGAGAATCAGATGTTTGTGAAAGGAAAGAAATTGCATTTCTAGGATTCATTATCAGCCTTGATTGTGTCAGTATGGATGATCAGAAATTAGATGCTGTATTTCATTGGCCACGTCCCACCTCAGTCAAGTTCTTACAGAGATTTATTGGATTTTCTAACTTCTTTCATCATTTTATAAAAAAAATGAGCAGTATCGCTGCCAAATGTCTTAACTCTTGTCAGGCTAGGTGTTCTTTTTTTCTAGGTTTCACTTCAGTATTTCCTAACTTCCAGGTACTCATAATACCAAGGCTGATGCCAGCTTAGGACAAAGAGCAGGAATCAGAAAACATTTTTTCCTACTAAGGGTTCACATTTCCTGTATTTGATGAGTGATAGATGAGGACATAGAAAAGGCTAGACGGTGCCCCAAGAAACTATGTACCAGAACCACTTCGGGATCATTCGATCACTTAGGTGCATTTTTCTGTCACTTCTGGTCATCCCAAGGAGGGGTGCACCCCGCCACTCATTTCAGGTCATTACTAGCGGGAGACACTTATTGTGGCTGTATCTCGGTTTGTATCAGGCTCTGTGTGTGCTCAACGTAACCCCCCCAAGGCACTACTGTCAAGTAAATTAAAAGCCATTACCTATCCCACCCACAGTCACTTTCATACATAATAATTCTTGCTGTTGTTGATAGATTTTCTGGTGACTTCCAGATCGGCCTGCTCCTTAATTTTGGGGTCACTCCAGTGGTTGCCCCTTGAAATCCAGTTCCAGTCAAGTCTGTGGTCCTCAGTCAGGTCCTCCAGTCACATGGGTGGTGGCTGTTCTTGGCATCCTCGGGGTGAGTGTGACTAATGAAAATGATATATAGAACATTAGCCCTTTGTTTTACCTTGTCTCTTAAATTACTTTAATACTGGGTTTATTATGACATACCAGTTGCAGTAGATCAGTCACAACTTGTATGTGACTGGTGGCAATGACTATAGAGGGAAGCCATGAAACTGCTTACTTTTTATGAGTTTGACAGAATTAATGTTTTGCAAGTTTTTTGTTTAAAAGAAATAGATATAAAACGATTACACACTAAATTCTAATGTATTTATGTTTGGTACTAACCTACTCTTTTGCTCAGGCTCGCCACGGTATTGTCATTGCGTCAGTGAAAACGTCATGAGGTTGGTTAGTTGGAACTTCAACCCGGGAAGACAGTAATCGTGGTCGAGAAAAAAAGTGCTTATTGCTTTAATTACTGATGGAAGAAGACAAAGCTGAAAGGTGCTTTAATGATATTTCAAAAAATCCAATGGCTTATGCATTTGAGCCAGTAAAGAGAAGAGAAAACTCAAATTTGTACAGAGGAGCAGCCAGCGGTTAGCCAGGGTGTGGAGAGGGTGGGTAACACTAGCTGGTGCAAGTGCGATCACTGCTCTGAAATGCCAACTGCAAACGAGTCGATCTGTTGTCAAGAAGCTAATGTGGATCACAGAAATCTTCGCTGTATAACCCTGTCATGCACCTACCAGATGCTCTGCTGTGAGCGAGACGACATGGGAGTGTCCATGCCCAAGTGCGGAGACCCTGGAGCGACCCATCAACGGCAGGTATTGTAACTTTAGCTAACGCTGTGTATTTTCACTAAACGACGTTAATATCCCCAGTCGCTGTCTGGTTGATAATAGCAGTTCAGTTTGGAAGATAGTAGGCCTGCTAGTTAATTAGCACACATCTCCAGTTTGCTAGTTATAATATCCAGATGAGAGCGGAGGTCGCGTACCAGGGCTATATATTACTGAAATATGTAGTTTGAACCACACGTGTTTGAAGCTTGTTCACAAAGCTTTAATCTTTAGATTAAGGTGGCATAATATTACATGCTTTGTTTTACAGAAAGCGACTGTAAATTAAGCTACCCAAATTCCCTTGTGTCATGTGACTCGTTTTAAGATGATCTCTGCTGGTCTCCCGCGCTCTGATAGGTTGCCAGGTTTGCGCGCATTGCAACAGAAATCACTCGATAATGTTTCAATAAAAATCCCTAAACAATCCCTAATTTCTTAAACTGAATGCAAGTATTTAATACAAATTAAGTCATTTCGAGTCATCTGCCTCAAGTCAGTCAAGTCTCAAGTCATGAACACCAAGTCAAAGTCGAGTCTTTTGTCAGTGTTAGTCAAGCAAGTCTCAAGTCCTTAAATTTGCGACTCGAGTCAAGTCATGTGACTCGAGTCCCCCAACTCCGAGAAAATTATTTCTTGTAAACTAGATGGCTGTCCTATCACTTCCCATGCCTTTTTATTTTTTGTATGAATAACTTAAGTAAAAGGAGTTCTGCTCATGGTGCTGACAGAATTATCTGATTATTTTGACCTTGCTAGTCGTACCTCTCTCTGCTCTGCTAGATGGGCGCGTTACTGGGCCCCTTTCACAGCTACTTCTTTTCTAGTACACTGGGTCAGACGGTCTGTATACCCAACCTTCTAAGTGAAAAAGTCAAACACAGAAGGAGCGGCTTCGGGCTTCAGCTTGTTGGTCCGGCGAACAATAAGTACACCTGACTCAAAACCCCTTTCCTCCACATAGTCCTCATGTGCAAAGTGCTCACTACAAACCCTAGCATCGTGGCTGACTCAGGATTCTGTCGCTTCAGTGCAGCTAGCCAGGGGCTTTCCGCTTAAGAGGCAGTGTATGGAAATGGACAATCTTTCTTTGTTTATTTTACTCTATAAAATTCATTGCTGCATCTAGGGCAATACAAAAGTGACCCCCTTTGCATCGATTTTTGGTTTGGCTTTTCTTATTTTCCATTGAGATAGCTAACGTAAACTAATGTAGGTTTTCCAAGGCAACTCAACCTTTATTCTCTTTCACTGACAGGGTTAACCCTATAAGAATTTTTAGAGTGGGAATCCGTGTTGTAAATTATACTAACAACATCTAGGGTTTCATGTCGACTTTAAACATCAACACCCATGGACTAGTCGATTTTGTGCATTGCTGTGGCATATCCTAAGCAATCATCTATAGCTAAGCTTAACACATCCACACCATTTACACTTTCAATCAAGATAAATAAATCAATTAACTGCAAAAACCAAAGAGGTGTAGGAGAATGTAAATTAATCAGGTTGAATGATACAACCCCAATTCCAAAAAAGTTAGAACCTTGTGTAGTGATTCAGAATGGTTTAAAGCTACTTCACAAAGCAATTTTATTCTAAATCGTTAAGAATACAATGCGTGTTGATATACTGTCTTTCTGACAATTTTGACATTAGGTTTAGGCCTAAAACTTGTTTAAATAAAGAATTGTATCAAAGGCTGTGTAAGTCAAAATAGTGGCCAAAGAAAACGTACCACTATTTTGCCCTTTTCAGCATTACATTTAAAATTCATTTTTTTCAAAAGTAAATGGCATTTCTATTTTATATAAAAAAAAAGTCTATTCCTCTAGACATTGCAACTCCTGGGGTCTATCACCACTACTGTTAAATAAATATGATAAAATCCTAATTTTCTCCTTATTCTATTTCACATTACTTTTCCCTGGAACAGGGTTAGAACTAAACTTTGTTGGAGTATAGATCTCCATCAATAAGTTTGAGTAGCCCTGGGCTAGAAAGTTTAAAGATCACAAAAACAATATTAGATCTGTTCGGCATATGGTCTCATAGTACTAATTTAATACTTTTAAAAATGTTCTAAAAATCAACCACAGTGTATCTTTAAAAAACAAAAAACAAAAAAAAACAAAGGTGTAATAGTATGTTGTCAGATGGACGTCTGTATGCTACAAGTGATTTTAGATCTGTGTGTCATGTGGATGTCGCATAGTAGTAATTCGATCCAAAATGAACTAGAAATCAACTATTGTATATCTTACCAAACTAAAGGTTGTAGTATGTTTGTAAGATGTGTTTTAATAAATTTCAAATGATTTTATTTCGCAGTAGGCTCGTGTGTTGTGTCTCAGTAAAGTTATGGTTTTGGTTTAGAGTTTACAATGTATGTTTGAATTTCTTCATATAGCTTTGTAAAAGGAGCAGATTTTCACATTATCTGTGTACTTCAGTACATTCCAAGTCTTTATAAATACCATCAACAGGCTCCTCGTGTCTCTGTATCTTGTACGTTTTTAAACAGTACCCGCACTTTACAGGTGTCTTCAGGGCCTGTTGCAGCGATTCTGGCTATTTTCATCAAACATACTCGGCAAAAGATGATTACTAAATAAATGCAACGGGCCTTGTCTCGGCCATAGTATGAGTGACTTCTACACGTGCAGTGATGCTTGTTTGATACCAAACTCTACATTTTCTGACAGAGGAGGATGATTTCATTTGACTATGGGTTTGTGTATAATTTGGGCAGCAGGCTGTTAAACCTATGTGCATCCCTTATTAATGCAATGGGCCATAAGGCATGTCCCGCCCGTAGTATGAGTCTCTGACCAAAAAGTGTTTGGTTTTCAAAAAAACAAACAAACAACATGAATTAGTTGTTATATATATATATAGTAGTTGCATAGGAACTACATTAATGCTGTTATACAATAATTACACAGCTAGTCATGAAACCTACCACATCAGTGCCCTCTACAGGCCTAATGTATATCTGCATCAGCATTTAAAGTGGAATATATGAAGAGGATTATAAAGGTTAAGTTTGACAGGGGTTTGCCAACTTAAGAGCAAATTGTGACATCAAACCCACCGTATCCTCTCTGCAATTCATTCCACAGTAACAATTTTGAACATAATTAAGCCTGCTCTTTTAATAAAAAATCCTTTAAAAATCACTCATGGACATGTTATATTCACTAAATATTTCACCAGACATCACTTTAAGAATGCCCTCCAGATCACTATGACATTATATATAGCTTTTAATGTTTTGTTGCTTTATTTTGAAATGGAAACACGGAGAAAATATTTGTAAAGTATGTTTACTGTGCGCTGCTGGGAGCAGAGGCTGAGATACTGCAGCTGCAAGGCCTCAACAGACGTGAGCTTAGCTATAGCTACATATGCCAACCTTACTTAGCTATCTAGCTAACGTTAGTGATTACCCCAGAAATATAGGATAGACTCAAACTAACTACTAGTTTATTTAATGTCTACACCTTTCATAGCAGATTTTGATCCTTACAGAGTTTTAACTTGCCACTTCATTTAATCAGTCATGCAGCTGAAAAATGCAGCTAAAAGTTTTTGCAAGAGCTGAAAAATGTTGCTTTGCATCTGTTTGCTCTGCTCTGAATTAATGGTGCGTTTTTTTTTGTTTTGTTTTATCTCCACAGAAAAGCACATACCTTTTAAATACTGTTTCCAGAATGTTTTGCAAAGTTGAAGTCTGAAGTTGTACATTTAAACAAAATGTCTGTTTATTATGTATGGTAAAATAATGTAGAAATATATAACATACAACACAGGCCTATGTAAATACCTTGGTGTATTATTGTTTGTGTTCCTCAAATACCTGAAAATAATCATTTAAGTTATATATAATATACAAAATGTTTGTCCTCATGGCCTAATGTGACAGTGCTAATAGTAAATAAAATAAACAGAGATTTAAACATAGAAGAAAATGAATGAATTGCATTTTTTCCTTCAGTCTTGGTGATCAGTGGTAACTGAAGTACCCAGGTTAGCTGTTAAGCAGACTAATTTCCAATTCGTTTAAGGTTGTTTCAGACTGGTTGCTAGCCTGTGGTCTTTGGTTTTGAGACATCTTGATATAAGAAAATGTTTTAAGACCTCTTGTGTAAGCCTGTCAAGACATCTTAAGACTCACTGACAGCCAAGTATGAAGTGGTCAGTCAAGACCCTCCATCAGTTACAAGCTCACCCTTTAGAAATTCTTAATTGATACTAGTCTGTCTTCCATGGCCTGTAGGTGGAGCCATTCAGCAGAGCTTGTATGCAAAATTATTTGTCTAGCTCCACTCTCACAACCTCCCATGGACCATAACATGACCCCAAAGGGGGTTCTGACTACCATGTTAAGAATCCCTGGTGTAGGCAGACTAAAGTGTTTGTCACTAGATTCAGGTTTCTGTTGACAGATTATAAACATTGGCACACAAGCATTCTAACATCTCAACAATATAAATTATTTGTATTTTTATTTATTTCCATATTCCTATAATGTTATGAGTTATTAGCAGTTAGCAGTTACATGTTTGTCCTGTACATGCTTTACCTGCAGTTCTGTCCATGATGAAATAAAAAATATGTGCATTTGTGTGTAAAACGGATTAACCTTTCACAAATTACAACTTTGCACAAAAGCTCCATGGGCCCCCATTCATTTTATATAATTTTTGCAGTAGCATCTGACCAAGCCAGATCATGTTACTGAGCACTGTCAGGAATTTATCAGATCCTTTTTGATTAAATATCAGCAAATTTTAACTTGTTTGTTGGGAGAACAAATCTGCATGCAGTTTCTACTTCTGTGGCATAATCGATATTTCAGACTAAGTTACTAATCGTAGACTAAGTTACTAATCGTAGACTAAGTTATTAATCGTATTAGGGCCCATCCCCAAACTGTTTCCACACAGTTGGGAGCATGAAATTGTCCAGAATCTCTTGGTATGCTGAATCATTAAGAGTTCCTTTCACTGGAACTAAAGGGCCGAGCCCAACTCCTGAAAAACAACCCCACACCATAATCCCCCCTCCACCAAACCTTACACTTGGCACAATGCAGTCAGACAAGTACCGTTCTCCTGGCAGCTGCCATACCCAGACTCGTCCATCGGATTGCCACACGGAGAAGCATGATTTGTCACTTCAGTGAACACGTCTCCGCTGTTCTAGAGTCCAGTGGTGGCGTGCTTTACACCACTGCATTCGACACTTTGCATTGCACTTGGTGATGTAAGGCTTGGATGCAGTTGCTCGGCCATAGAAACCCATTCCATGAAGCTCTGTACTCTGTGTTCTTGAGCTAATCTGAAGGCCACATAAAGTTTGGAGGTCTGTAGCGTTTACTCTGTGGAAAGTTGGTGACCTCTGAACACTCTGCGCCTCAGCATCTGCTGACCCTGCTCTGTCATTTTACGTGGCCTACCATTTCGTGGCTGAGTTGCTGTCGTTCCCATTCGCTTCCACTTTGTTATAATCCCACTGACAGTTGACTGTGGAATATTTAGTAGCGAGTAAATTTCACGACTGGACTTGTTGCACAGGTGGCATCCTATCACGGTACCATGCTGGAATTCACTGAGCTCCTGAGAGTGACCCATTCTTTCACAGATGTTTGTAGAAGCAGTTTGCATGCCTAGGTGCTTGGTTGTATACACCTGTGGCCATGAAAGTGACTGGAACACCTGAATTCAGTGATTTGGATGGGTGAGTGAATACTTTTGGCAATATAGTGTATACACACTATATTATCAACTGTGTATACACCTATGTATTCACATATGGTGGCCAGCAGTGTAATGTTGTATTTGTAAAAGACATTTCTTATTCTGTTCTCATGTCACCCAAGTTATAAAAGTGGTACTACCCAAATCCTAGTGGGAGGCTGTGAGTTAAATAGAGAGACAGAAGAGGGGGCTACAAAAGCTACATAATAGGAAGAGTTCTGTGTGGGAGTTGTGAGTTTGAGTCCCTCTTGTTAACTGGCATAGCTTTGGTCCAAGAATAGAATAACAGTCTAATATTTTCAGATATCACCAAAAAAATATAAACAAACTGTAGTCACTGGAAAAACACAATAACACACTTTGGCCTTCAAATCCCGAATTAGCCTAAAGGTAAGAAAAATAAGAGGGTAAAATTGTATAATTTATATTTATACATATAAATGTTAATTTAATGCTATTGTTTATATCAAGTTAAAGGACAATGACATACCATGCAACAGGCTTCCTCACTCACTTCCCATTGGCTGTGTTATATATTACAACAGCACCTGGACAAGTCAAGTAAACTTCTCCAAACAATGAGATTTAGTCAGAGCACCTTTGATTATATTTTCTCTGGTCCAGGCTGACACAGACGCCGCTGCTTTTTTTTAGTTAATTCTTAGTTTAATTATGTTTGCAATCTTGAAAAAAATATATGAAAATAAAGGAGGAAGAAGAACATTCAAACATGAATAGAGTTCAATACATAGTTGACTGCTTCATCATCCAAACTTGTAGTTCTCCTGTGTGCTGAAGAACAAGTCAGCAGTTGCCAGTCCAACGCCTAAGCTGCCTACTAAGAATCAAGAACCAGGCTCAATAGCAGGCCCAACAGCTGAAAATTAATCAATGGATGGTACAGATGCAATGAATCCATACTTTGTTGAGATGTCAATGGAAAGTGAGGAGGGTGAATTATTTTTATTAAATAAAGCTTATGAAGTTGTTAAACATTCAAATGTTGATCATAAAACTGCCATGCAAAAAGGCTATCCTATGTTTGTAAATTTCAAGAGAAGCAAAACAGCAGACCTCAATTCACAGATCTTGTTACAATTCCTGAGGGGCAAAAGAGGGCGGTTTTTGACCCAGTGACTGGGACATTCATGATAGGCCCCAGAGCCAAAGAAAAGCTGCCCATTAAAACTCAGACCAAGGCCAGTGGAAAAGTGACACATCCTAGGCACTGAACACTGTAGTGATGCATCCCAACGCATATGGGCACACTGGGGCTGGTACTGGGAGCTTGTAATGTCCTTTCAGAAGTGCCTGTGAAATTCAAAGCTGGTAAAGGTAAAAAGATATATGTATATCGTCGCTGTCCAAAGAAAAACAGGTATCTCCAAAATGGCAACTTTACAGGAGAGGCCAAAAACCTCATTTAATTTGAATGAAAGTCAATGGAAGCAGACGTCTTTCCAAGCAGTTTTGGGCCATTTCTGTTGGTCCATTCTTCATGAAATTCCCACACAGTGTAAACAGCAGCTAATGTGATCAAATGAGGCATAAAAGTAAAAATCAACAAAAATGGAGATACATGTTTTTCTTTGGACAGTGACGATATATTTATAGATCCTGTAAGTACACCAGGGTATACCAGGGTGGTGTTTGACTGTGGTAAGGTGCATCAAGGTGTGTCCCTGAACTCAACACATCAACCCACAGGTAGCCGACACCATAATAACATAACTTGGCATTCTAGCGCCTCTCACTCTGCCAGCCAAACAACAGCTCTGTGAGCAAACCTATTGATGGAGTGAGCCAAAACTGACAGTTTAGTCTAGACAGTGGATTAGCTGGATTCTAGATCTTCACAAATTAAAGAAAATGTAATCTATTTCAATGCTAGTAGCTTCCCACTGTGGAGAATCCTAAGTTATATGCCTTCATAATCTCTGCACTGTTGAGAGTGCTAGCACATCCTGTGTGTTACGGATAAGTGCGATGGCTTCGTGCTCTGCAGGGACGGATGCCAGACCACCATTTACATAAACATTTCTCTCAACAAAGTGCCTGGCTTCAGCTTTCACTAAACTTTCACCTGTAGGTGCAGCTCTCATGAGTCCATACACTGCTGGGGGAGAGTTGTTGCCGAAGACATGAATTCACATCCTATATTCCATGACTTAATCTTCGTTGTTGTTATTGCATTATTGTTACCAAAGAAACTGAAGGAAGTTCCATGTTCCTTTTGCACCACAAAGCAGTGAAACATATGTGGGGCTAGGGTGACCATTTTCAAGGACACTGATGTTCAAGACACTCACTGTTGAAGGCTTATGAGCACCAGACTTCTCCAACTATTACATTTACAACAAGAGACATTAACAACAAGAGGCAGTCAACATTTCCTCAGACCCCACACACCCCAGCTACCCCCTGTTCCAACCGATGCCTCTGGAAAGAAGTACTGTAACATCCGAGCCAGAACCACCAGGTTCAGAAACAGCTTTTACCCTAGAGCTGTCAAACTGGTCACTGGGGAGCACCTACCAGAACATGACTACAACACTACAGACTGTTACTGATCTAGCCCTGATCACCCTAGCCCACACACTGGGCCCCACTAGCTCATATGACTGTATGCACTGCACTTTAACTAACCTGTATACTTGAACATCTGAGCTGTATTTTAAGGCTAGGCGTTGAGCAAAGGGAGCATTAGGTGGTCCATTGCAAAGCTGCAGCACCTTGTGCGCCTGGATAACATCTCTTCCCAGAAGAATGAGAATCTGGGCCCTGGGATCTAAAGGTGGTATTTTAGTAACAGATCTCAGATGGGAATGATGCCTCACTACATCTGGGGTAGGAATTTCAGTCAATCAGCGTGGGAAGAACTAGACGTACATTCTTGTCAAGTGATTCCACTACAAACCCAGTAGCTCTCTGACCTCTTGTTTCTGTGACCCTGGCACATGTTTTGAGGGTGTAGGGTGAAGAATTGCCAGCTATGTTAAAGATGTCAAAAAGCAGTTCTAGCTAATAACCTGTTTCTTTGGTCATCCAAGTCCTCACCACCTCCTCAGGATGATCATCAGGATAAATCCGCAGGACTTCCCTGAAAAACTCTTTCCACAGACTTCTATACAGGTGGTCATTGGGAAAGTAGAGCAGTGATTTCCCTCATGTCATGTTCTGTCAGGTTATCAGGTTTATCTTTTACAGACCACGGAGATGGCCCATTGTGAAGTGCTGCAATATAGGTTTCGCGGTGACACGACAGTACAACTGCTTTACAGTCTCTTCTCAGTGAAGGGTTAACAAACAGCAATGGAAACATAGAATTCTCTTTCAAGAAAGCTTTTCTTTCTTCAAGAGGCTTCTCACAAAAGCCTATGCACTTGCAAAGTGGATGTGGCTTCTTGTGGAGAGGGCAATTTCGATTGGGGTCTTCAAGCTTTTTTGTCTCACCACTCTCTAAAGGTGTTGTCCACGTCTGTCTGACAGGAGTGCAAGATATTTCGTTCAGGTACCTTTCAGCCCTAGGTGGTGTTGTGCTATCAGCCATGGACTGAAAACTTTGGTCATTTCTCATTTTTGCTTCAGCATGTATAAAACTGGAGAAGAACGAAAATGGTGGGAAGCTTATATGATGCTCTTGCTTGTATCTCGTTCCTTGCACCATCCACTTCTCCTGTAGGCTAAATGGAAGTTTGTCAAGGATTGGACATATACCACACACAGTATTGAGGCAGCAGAAGCCAGGCAGGTACCCTTCCATTTTAGCTGACTCCACTTCAAGGAGTAGATCTAATTCTTGTAGCCACTGTGGATCTTTATTGGATATTTTTGGGAACCGTTCAAGCTTGTTAAACAGAACATTTTCCATGGCCTCGGTTGACCCATTACGTTCCTCCAGCCTTTTCCATACCAGGCTTAGTGCGACCTTTGGGTTATTAATGTGGACTGATGTTATTCTCCTGATACAATCTGCAGATTCAGCCATTTGACTAGTAGGTTGAGCTCTTCAGAAGGTTTCAGCTCCAGTCCCTCTATGACATTACAGACTGTTGACCTCCAAGACAAGTAGTTTTCGGGCTTATCATTAAATTTAGTTAGTCTGGCAGAAAGTAGATCACATCAAGCCAAGAACTTTGCCAAGTCTACCACATTTGAGTTGGGGGCACATGAAGTACTGTGCTCTCGACCTGTGCCAGGTAAATATGAATAATTACTCTTGTGGTGATCATGCAAGTATGAACTGTTTGGTCTGTAAACTGGTGTTTGCCCTAAATCAGCTGTCTCTTCAGTTTTATTAAAGCCACATGTACATGAGTCACCTTGCAGTGTAGTATGAACTGACTGTTTGGCCACTGGGCAGAGGCCATGCGACAGGACGTCTCTCTAAAAAGATACCTCAGCCACAGCATCATCCAGTGGCACATCTTTGTTTGCTCATGACTGGTCTTTTACATCTGACCCCTGATCGTGAGCATAACTCTTTGTTCTTTTCAGAGCATTTAGAGTTTGGCTATGAGTGTTACTCTTTCTAGAAAGTTGCTCTGAAATGGTCACATCTGCTGCTGCTTCAAAAACAGTAGCCTCTGCTAAGGCAGCGTCAGCTTCTTTTTTTCTCTTCCAGAACCTCTAACGTAGCTTCGAGGTGTATTTCTTCAACTTTTAGCTGGGCTTTCTTTACTTTAACTTCTATTCCCTTCTGGCATAAGCAGCCCTTGCCCTTGAAACTTCTGCCTTTGCTCTAGCCTCTATGGCAGTGATGCTTGCTGGACAGTTTGGCTAATGAACTTGAAGAAGTAGATCTTGCCTCATAGCTCTTTGCTTCCACAGAGGACATCTTGTTGTATATGCAGAAGTGTATCTCATCCACCGAAGGTTGTAATCATAGATGGGCGTCTTTTTACTATTCTGCCCTTGAGCGAGGGCAAATCTACGACCATGTCTAAACCACATCTGTTTTTTAAGATATAAAATGGCCTTTTTTAGATGATGATATTTATTCTTCCAAAAAAAGTTGAACAATAATTGTTTACAAGTTGAATCATGGAAAAACAAGGACAAAGACAGGTATATGATATGTGATAATCCTTCTGCTTTGGTTAAGTCTCTTTGAAGATAACTGTCGAGCATTAGCTTTGTTTCATTTAGCTTGTTTGTAAAATTGAATGCCTGTCAAACATTGTATATTTTTGAAACACGGATACCTAAGTATTTAACATTTTCTTTACTGATGAATATTTTCCAGTGAAGAACAAAGAACTTTTGAGAATATTTAGTCTCAAGCCAGAAGCTTTGGAAAATGAATTCACAATCCCCAAAGCTTATACACTGCCTGGTCAAAAAAAAGGTCACCACCTGGATTTAACTAAGCAAATAGGTAAGATCCCATAGGATAATTACTGCATGGGTGATGATGTTTCAGCTGGCAACAAGTTATTTAACCCTAACTGATGCAGTGAGTAGCTTCTCATTTGTTAAACAACCATGTGGAAAGGCACATCCTGTGGTTGTGGAAAAGATATTAATCTATTTCAGAAGGGTCAAATTATTGGCATGCATCAAGCAGAGAAAACATCTAAGGAGATTGCTGAAACTACTAAAATTGGGTTAAGAACTGCCCAACGCATTATTAAAAAGTGTAAGGACAGTGGGGAAACATCATCTTTGAGGAAGGAATGTGTTCGGAAAAAAATCCTCATCAGCGACCATTAGTGAAATCAAATCATAGAAAAACAACAGTAGAACTTAGGGATATGTTTAATAGTGAAAATAAGAACATTTCCACACGTACAATGCGAAGGGAACTCAAGGGATTGGGACTAAACTGCTGTGTAGCCTTAAGAAAATCACTTGTCAGTGAGGCTAACCGGCAAAAACGGCTTCAGTTTGCTAGGGAAAGACTGGAAATAAAGATTGGACTCTGGAGCAATGGAAGAAGGTCATGTGGTCTGATGAGTCCAGAGTTCCAGAGTGATGGGCGCATCAGGATAAGAAGAGAGGTGGCTGAAGTGATGCACCCATCATGCCTAGTGCCTACCGTAGAGGCCAGTGGGGGCAGTGCTATGATCTGGGGTTGCTGCAGTTGGTCAGGTTCAGCAACGTTATGTGCCCAAAGAATGAGGTCATCTGGCTACCTGAATATACTGAACGACCTGGTTATTCCATCAATGGATTTTTCTTTCCTGATGGCACGGGCATATTCCAAGATGACAATGCCAGGATTCATCAGGCTCAAATTGTGAAAGAGTGGTTCAAGGAGCACGGGACATCATTTTCACACATGGACTTGCCACCACAGAGTCCAGACCTGAACCCCATCGAGAATCTTTGGGATGTGCATGAGAAGTTGATGATCCAAATCTCCCATCATCAATACAACATCTTGGGCAAAAAAATAATACAACTCTGGACCGAAATAAATGTTGTGACATTGCAGAATCTTGTGGAAACAATCCCACAGCAAATGCGTGCCATGATAAAAGCGGTCCAACAAAACATCAGAGTGTATGTCCTTTTTTTGGCCAGGCAGTGTATACAATTTAACCAAACTATGTCCTACCAAAGTAAAGTTTGTAGTAGTTTTTTGCACTAGGTGTATGTTGTGTCTCTGTATCAATGTATGTCTTTCACATGTTCTGTGTTAGTGCATTTCAAGTCTTTACGTTTTAAACAGAACCCCACTTTAGTGACGGTCCCTTGCCGTCTGCAGCTCCTCCCGCAACGATTTGACAAAGTGAAAGATCGGGAAGTCTGAAGAAATGTCACGATTGTAGTTTGTTTCCTGGTTACATCGACTTAGAAAAGGTGGCGCGAAAGTCGAATATTCACCGAATATCCGATATCAGCCTAACTTTACCGAGCTCTGCAGGCCGGCACTGCCACAGCGGGCATATGAGCATGTTTGTGTAACCCCTCCCTCAAGGCGCCGGAATAAATTTAGGGGGCGTACATCTCAAAAAATTGGTGGGTGTAACTGTTACCCCTGTGTGCATGAACTATCAAATAATCTCTACCGCGGTGCCTCCAAAAATGTTCAAATACTTTGTAAGTATTAATACCTCTTTCAGAAGGAAAGGAACAAAAAATGTCTACTGCCCCTGGAATTATTAAACAAACTCAAAGGTTCAGGAGAAACTTAATACTGGGGCTATTTATTTCGTTATCTCTTTTTAGATTAGGTTAAAACCCCAGTGATATGAAGGAAGTGAAAATAAAATACAATGAAATTAAACAAATATGACAAAAAAAAAAAAAAACTTTTTCTTTGAATGAAAAGGCTGGGTTAGGAAATAAACTGCTACTCTGACAGCTTAATTAACTAGTAGTGACCTACCTTCAATGTAAAATTAAAAAAACAATTAGCAAAACCCAACCTTAAGTAAGTGAGCTTCACTAATACCTTCTGTTACATGCTCCAATTATCCATTAAACACTTCACTAAAAGAACACAACACAGTGTTATACCTCAGGAATGTAAACTTGAAAATAAACCACAGTGCAAATGCAGTGTAAACGCTTATTAGTCACAAATCACAGAATACGACCCTTTAAATTGTCATATTACAGCGTGTTCACAAACGCTTGTTTTTATTTAACGCTGGGGCCCATTTCGTTGGTGCACTTACAGAGGTCCCAAACGCAGATGTCAGTGAATCAGTAGACTCAGTTGAACCGTTACTCACATGTCCAGGAAGCTCACATAGAAAACGGTTTTGTATCCACAGCAACAGCGCAGCCGGATAGTACCCCCACATCCGCAGCAGCAAAGCAGCCGAAGAGTCCTCCCGTATCCACAGCAACAGCGCAGCCACAGAGTCTGCACGCATCCGTTCAATTCACACAGCAGTTACGTGGTTCACTGAATCAAAACCCTCTTGAATTGTCAGGCGGTTAGCAACGCACTTTACGTGCACTACGCCGTTCAGGATACACACGTGATCGAGCGATGCACGAAGCTAATTGCACAAAAGTTCAGTCGGCTACTTGGCTGAGCTTGTTGAGGTTTCACGTCTCTTTATGAGGTTTTGAGCTGGGAAGTCTTTGTACAGACGTGTGCTCCACCGTTCCCCTCACAGTCTCTCACCCTCTCTCACGGAAAATGAACCTAAAGTGCAGACTGCACTGTTACACCTAAACAGCTCAGAGATGGAAAACAAACCGAAATTTACCGTTTGGGCAAATATACTTTGTATTTTGAGTTTCCAAACGTAGTTTGGCAGCAGAGAGGCGCATGGAGAATTCCCACACACTGGGAATCCTTCTCCCTCTTGCTCTCACCCGTCGCAACCCGCCCATTTCCTTTCTGATTGGATAGCAACACATCAGTCACTCTTAAAGTTCACCTGAGTGGCCAATTCTTGTAAAACTGAACAGGAAGCCACCAGATAAATGGCTTAAAATTTGTAAGGGTCTAATATTTGTCACTTCCATCCATAACTCGAGAGGTTCGATTTGGTATCTTTACAAAGCCCAACTAGCTTCTGTAGTAAAGGGGCGCTGTAAACCGGATGATAGTGTTCAGATTCAGTCGGACTGAATTCGACTCATTAATCTCCCGAGCCTGAAATTAGCTTCTTATTCGAATTTCTGTTCCACCCTAAAAAGTTATGCGGACACACAGCGCCGGTCCACTCGTCTAAACGTGACTGCTACATCATTTAAGGTGGAATGGGAATGAAAGCTACCTTGATATTCACTGAATCCTATTTAGGAGTCTCGGTTAGAGTTAGCAGACCGGGGCTGTATCAGTGGAAACGGGGGTCGCTGGTTTAACCCCTACATTACAGATATAAACTCGGCTAATATTTCTAGAGAGTTCTGGTGTTTGTGTACGTTAGTTTATGCATTAGCTCAACTTAGTATACTCAAAATAATAGTAACTATACTACACACTCAAAAAGTAGTTAGTATTAGTATTAGCGACGGCTAATTACAGCTATGAAACGACTTGTGTATAACGTGTTTGTTATGGTAACATATTAGAAGGATTAAGGGGTAACATAACTAGAATCGTTAACATTAACTATGCCCAAGTGTCATGGCTCCAGACTTGCTTGCCTTCTCTACAGAGTCCCTGAACGCCATTTCCCAGGATTCTCTGCAGTCACACGTCACTGTCACATGCTCTTCTTCATCCAATCACAGACCGATTCCTAGAAGGTCCTAGCTGGAGTTCTAAATGTTCTCACCTGTTCATTATTAACCATGTGTCTGTATTTGAAATGGCATAATACTATACTACATACTGGATACTACGGTAGTATGTACTGCGTACTGATCCCTGTGTGTAGTATGCAGTACAGTAACAAGTTTTGACATACAGTCACATGACCACTGACCTCACATCAGAGCTGTTATTACTGTATCCATTGTTTAGAGCTAACTGCTGCTAATGTTACTCAATTCACTTGATATACTGTACATATAGCTCAGCTGTTGGCTACTCTTGGCTATTTCGGTTTAAAACAGAAAAAAGAGTTCATCTCTTATTAAACTTAAGATCTGAATATTTTAACTTCAAGGCTCATTCTGATGAAAACATACCCCTCTACAGTCACTATACTCACATTTATACTCACAGTTGGCTGTTTTTTGCTCTTCAGTGTTACTCACTGCCATTTTCTTTGGTTGAAGCAGACTGAGAGCCGGTGAGGCTGTGGTGCATGATGGGATACAGTACGCCGGTACTAGGACATAGTACTATACAGTACAGTACTAGAACATCTGACTGAACTGGTACACCATCCAGGTATCTTCAGTACACGACAGATTTTAAATTTGGTCGCATACTACTACAAAGTACTTTTAGGCAGATTTAGTACACAAGTAATATGTAGTATACAATTTCGAATACAGCCAGTATTCATGGTCTGGTTTTTGCTGCCTTTTGGTATTCAACCTCAGCCTATTTTTCAGTGCTCTTGTCTTGCCCATCTGGTTATGCTTTTCTTGGTTTTGACCTGGCCTATTTTTGTTACAATGCTCTTGGATTAGATTATGATTAAAGCCTGTTTTGATCTTGAATTTAAGTGTATGGTTCATCGTAGCCACACTACAAAAGTTGTCAGAAAGCACTCTGAAACGTCAGTTAAGTAACATTAGTCTCTGGCTGCATCCCAAATCGCACAGTGCCGCACAAAATAGTATGTAAAATATAGTACACCAGCATTAGAAGTGCTCTAAGTAAAAGTAATATGCAAAGCTCCAGAGTGTGCTGTTTTTATATTGTAAACCTACAATATAAAAAGAATATGTCACTTGACTGTCTTACATGCTTGTCAGTTCTGCCTTAAAGACTCAGCTATGTGGGCATGGACCCCAGCATTTTGCATATTTATTAGAAGCTGATAGATAATTACGGACAACACTATTATCTTGGTGCTAATGTAAGTCTGGAACTTGTGGTTATATCGTAAGCACAAACTACTCATAAAGAAGAGAAACATTGTTTTTTACAGTTAAATGGGAATTTTACCAGTTGGTTCACAGAATATGTCTTGTTAACAGTGCCTTTTCTGTTATTTACAAAACATCAATAGTACATAAGAAAATACTTAAAATATTGTGTTTTTGTACTGCTTTCCAATCTAATATGTTATGAGTCAAGTTTGCTGTGTATTCTGGATGTCAAATTGTTAATAAATTTATTTATGATGCTAGAGCTTTTGCCATAAGTACAGGACTTTCTGCAGCTTAATTTTTTTTTTCATTAAAAACGTATTAGATTTTAAATAAAGCAAAAATGCATACTACCTTGCTAACAGTATGTCAAAAATAGTACAACACCAATAAAAGTCTGTTCTTTTACATGGATTTACGTGTTTTTCTTTTTCTTTATATAAACTGCTCTTCTGTGAAGCTGCTTTGAGACAACGTTAGTTGTAAACAGCGCTATACAAATAAATATTGATTGATTGATTGAAATATTGATATTCTTTTCAGTAGTATAGTAATATGTAGTTTTGGATACAGCTATAGCCTTTATGAAAAAATGCTCATGCTCAGTTCAGTATTACACTAGGCTGTAAATTTTGGGCAGCCCACGGTAGGCCTAGAATATGCCGATGTGGTTTTTCTGAGTGGTGCACATGGTCTGCTCATAAAGGGCCAATGTCGCACAGATGAGCAAATCAACAGTGGTCCAATGTAGGCACCTAAAATAAATCTAAAAAAATATATATATCTAAAATACATTTCCTGTTTCAATCATTAATTAACAATTAGTTTTGACTTTACCTAACCATTTATGAATGCTGTAAACTCTCTTAAAAGTACCATTAATACATGTAATCTTATTGCAAAGTGTTACCACAAATATGTATGTCTATATGAGTGTTTTTCCAACAGAGGGTGGCTCTGTGACAGAACGTGGATCTACGACAGAAGTGGATGTTGTAAAAGTTGCAGGTAGAGGCAGTCTTTCGGATTGTGTTCTACATGCTGTTAAAGCTGAATAATTTTAACTTTTCTTGTGGCTGTTGTCATGCAACAACTGCACTGAAAATGTGCTTAGGATTCCACAATTCAAATTGCACTTTTAAAAGTAAATATAAAAAAAAGATTCTTAAAAGCCCATAAGCGTATATATATAAATTGACAGTATGGCACTGTATATAAAAGAATGAGAAAGAGACATTTTAAAAAGAGACATTTCATGTGAATATCTATGTAAATGCAGGTCTGAATAGAGATATTTTATAATGTGATCAATGTTCAGATTATCCAATGACAATGTTTATCAGACATTATTTAATATCAACATCAACAGCCACGTTCTTCCACTTTCATTGGTGGTCAAATCCTGATCAAATCACACTGCTGGTGCTGCTCTAATATTTGTGTGGTTTGGCATTCTCTATAGAAGTAATACTGACACAGCAATGACATAATTGTGAATGTTAGCTAGAGTGGCAGGCAAATCAGTGTTATGGACTGCCAAAAAATAAAAAAGGAGAAAAATCCAAGTGCTTTTAATGTGCTCACAATAGCAACAACATACATGCTGTAATTTTCAACTGAGAAAAAAAACTGAGTCACTCTGTGCATGGTTGGACAATCCATCGGTTCTTTCTCTTACGTTGTTGGTGTCATCTTCTATCCACTGCTGCCCACAGCCTGCTATGGCAATATCTGCATAACCAGTATGGTGCGAAATATGTTGACAAGACCACCCCACTTCCTGGAGCCCTAAGATGAGACCCCTGCTCAAATTGCTTTTAAACTCTTCTCTGAGGCATCCTTTGCTTACAAAGGTTGCTACCAACACAACAACACGAGTCAGAATGGAAAGCACGCGCCACAGAATGACTTTATATTGTCAGTCAGGTACAGTGATAAAGGTCCTTCCTTGCTTAGGTCACATGCGTGGCTGTGCTTGAAACTCGAATCATTCGCATGTCTCATGATGTACAACCTACTCACCAATTTTCATTCCTGTTGGTTGATTTCTTCTGGGTGCAATGCTTTTGAAGTGAGGACAAAAATGTATGGACATCTGCTTAATATATTTACTTTCAAGAACACTTTCTTTTACTGAAAATATTAATCTCTCAAATTATTTTGTAGACAATACTTAAGAACTGCTGCTTAATACAAGTTTTCCAAAATATGGAATCTTAGATAATATTGTTCTTATTGGCACATTTATTACATGCTTGCTATATAACAGTTCATTGGTTAAACACAAAGACAATAAGCAGAAGCCTTCTGGCAAGCTCATAAGTGAATCTAGGTCACTTCTTCAGTCTACAGACCCCACAGGGCAATGCACTGAAACTGCAGACCAGTGTTAGCATATGGACAACTTCTCACACACACACACACACACGGGTCAATTGGAAGTCGTTTTATATTAAAAGAGAAATAGAGGAAGGAAAAGACAGCCTTGGATTATCCCTATCCTACCTATTTGAATAAGTGTAATTTGCAGCTGATGAGCAATCAGTGGCTTTGTGCTGATTGAGTTGTCTCCACAAATCACGTTTCAGTATTTCACCCTGGTTGGTCACATGATCAGCAGTCAAAGGGGCACTTTTCCACTTAGCTGTAATTTTCCAGCTCAGCACTGTGCAGAAATGACTTACCTTTTGTGTGCTGTAAAATCAGGTGGAACATGAATTATAACCATGTATGAAAGTAGAACAGATAATTAGGGGTAAGAAAGGGAGGACAGTGATGGAGAATCTGAATGAGCGAAAGTGGTGAAAAATATGGGGGGAGAGAAATAAAAAAAGAAGAAAGGTAAGACGTAGAAGAAAAAGAGAAAGGGGAATACTTGTTTGATGTTTTGATTGACAACCGTAAGTGTTCCTATAGTTAAGAGAGAAGTAAATGAGGTAGTCAAAGAGAGACAGATGTGATACAGAGTATGAAATGAGATGAAATGCTTGTCTATCCATCATTTTCCACCCCCACTTTTCCATCATGTCTTCCACCGTCTGTGAAATTCCTTTGTTTATCTGTAGCATCCAGGCCTAGTGTTGCCTAGCAACATGCCATGGATCATTTAGTTTCTCACTCTCTAGCGTTTCTCCCATCTTTGTGTTTCCATTAGCCTAGTAGTTTAGATTTTTTGTGTGATGGATTATGTTTACAGACAAATAACCTCACTATGCCCCTCACCTGAAAAGCAGAATTCAGAATATTTCTTGTTGCCATTTGCATGCACTAACACCTGTACATTCAGAGAAACAGTTACACCTTTAGTATCTGACTCAGTAACACACAAACATAACATGCACATAAACAAAGATTTCTAAAAAGAAATCAATTACCATTTAAATGAAGAGCGTGGCAGGAGGAATCGGTACAGAAAGAACTAGATCCTGTCAAAGAACTTCAAAGATATTTAAATTGCTGCTCCATCCATTCTCAAGGAAATGAGTTTGATTAAAAGTAGAAGTGACTGCTCTGCATGCGAATAGCCTTAGTATAATCTAGCCAAATAAATCCTAAAAAATAAAGCTAAATTAAAGATTTGATGATAAAAACAAATGCATACAATTTGATTATGTCACATTCTCTTGGGACATCAATCCCATATATATGCTCATTATCTGGATGGGGGCAATATGAACTAGTTCATATTTTTTTCTGCATCAAATAATTAAATTGTTTGGAATAATTATACTTTGTCATAATTCATAAGATGTTTTTGCACTAAATAAAAAATATAGCTTTTGTTCCAAATACACTCATCATCATCATCATCATCATCATAATCATCATCATCATCATCATCATCATCAGTTGCACCCAGAAGGAAGTGTTGGATTGCAATGCTATTTGGAAGGAAGATAAAGGTTTCTAGGAACAATAAATGATGAAAACAGAAGTAGTGTCTCTCTGTATGTCGCCAGGCTGCCATGTTTGCTTACTCAACATGCCAGATGTCACTGCTTGTAGAGGTTCCTAATAGTGTCCTATGATAATCCATACCATGCAGCATGAGTATTCTCACCTAGTTCCTGCAGGTAGGTGGTGGTGGTGGTGACCACAGTGTCTCCACACATGGATTCATTGGTCATCTCCGCCAAGACAAAAGCAGGACTCATTACTGAAGATGATCCACTGCTATGAAGATGCTACAGAAGATGATCAAGCCCTATGGTGCGACCCCTCTCAAATGCTTCCAATCCTAGAGCAAAAAACCCAACAGCCCAAAGCCATAGAATTGTGTCCTATGGCAACCTCTTTCTCATACAAAACAACCCACGCAATAAAACATCACCAATACACGCCACAACAAACAGTCCCTTTTAAAGGGAAAGCCTGTCTCCTATGGGCCACTTCTGCATGCATACTTGTGAGCTCAGATTAGTTCACTATCAGCTTGCCAGTTTTAAATTTAAAGCTCCAATTGTGGTCTGCCCCTTACAGTATGTTGTTTTCAAGCTGTTTAAATCTAAAAAAAAGAAATGTAAGGTAGTTTGCAGGTTTTCTTATTCAAGGTTTGATTTAACTTTCATGTTGCCTTCATTGGACCCGCATGCTGTTGCATTAAACTGTTTCTTCTTTTTAACATGTTTAATGTTTGATTGTCTAAATTAAACTTCATTTTGTTGTTTTCTCTATACAAATGTTGTGTCTGTGTTGAACAAGTATTTCATAAACATATCAATCCCTTTGTATAATACATATAATACATATATAATTGTATAATACATATATAATGCAACAATAATCCAGACTGGAAAAACTGAATGAGGTCAGATTGAGTAAATTATTGATATATGAAAATATTAAACTGTACCTTTTGAATATACTTACTAAAACTGGAATCAGTCCCATTTAAACACATTATGTATGGCTAACATTTAACATTAACATGTTTTGTTCCTTCAAATGGATTAACAAATTAGCATCTTCATTAGCCAGCTATGTCACCCATGTTTACTAGAAACTTTGGACTAACGAATATGTGGCCAATTGTTTTAAAACAACATGCTTGTTTTACCTTGCAATGGCCACTTATTAGCATTTTTGAGCTGTTAATTGACTAATGTGACAGTACTGTTGATAGAACTTAAAATTTAAGGTGACAGTAAGATTTATTAGGTTTCTCAACAGCTGCTTTTATACTCAATAGCTGTCTTTCTTACTGATATTTATTTAATCAGACCTAGATTGGTTTCTTTGTCCTATGTTAGGATGGCAAAAATACTAAAAAAACAAAACAAAACAAAAAAAACAACAAAAACAAATAAGGTATACCATGGCATTTTGCCAGAAATTCTTTTCCACACATTCTATGTTACAGAGAACCGTACACTGTGAGCCCTCTTCTTATACGAGTCAGAATGGGAAGCATGCACAACAGGATGACCTTATATGCATGGCAGATTGTGAAACTTGAATCATTTGCATGTCTCGCAATATCAAACCTACCCACCAAGTTTTATTCCTGTCGGTTTATTCATTCTGAGTGCAACTTTTGGGGTTTTTTTTTGGCTATTTTCAACATTTGTACTTTGTGACAACATATTTTAAAAATGTTATTTACTACCAATTGGTTCCTTATGACAATATCTTATATCCTGGAATATATCTGAGAATTAAAGACAAATTAAATAAACATTCAATCAGTGGAACACAATTCAAACTATTGCTTTATATTACTACAAGATATATTCCAAACTCCAACATAATGTTTTTATCAAAACCCACCAAACCATAACACCTTGGAGATTTACTCTAAAGTCATTGCTTTACTTTTTAAGGTATTGCAGTATATGTTGAATATGTTGAAATACATTTTTAGCTCTGCATTTCTTTCATTCCCTGTCAATTTATCTTCCTAACTCTCTCCTGTTCTCTTGCTTTCTCTGCCCTTATTTCAGTCCCCAATTACTGTGGCCATGGCAACTATCATGGAATTGAACCCACAAACAGCTTAGGCATTACTTCCCTAAAGTCCTTCTGTCTGTCTGTCTCCCTCCATCCCCTCCCCTCTAGCACCCCCCTCGCTTTTACAGAAGTCATCATCCATTAAAACCCCAAGTCAAAGCTAAATAGATAACCATAGCAACCAGTCTGAAGTACTGTGGCTAATGGTATGTAACAATGGCTACCGGAATTGTGCTACCAAAAAAGACACACCATTTGCTGTTTATGATCTGACTGCACTTAGTTCACCATGGATCATGGTTATGATCACTCTTTCTTCTTTTGTCTTTCTGAATGGTTCCGTTGTACATGCAAGGTCCAGTGCAATAAGACCTACTGCATCCAGACCTTTAGGGTATAAAGTTGAACAGAAGAGGGTAAAATATTATCTGCAACAATGTATATACACCTCTTCTTTTCCAGCTTTCTTTCTTCACAGCATCTCAAAGTTGTACTGTAATCCCTCCCCTAGGACAGAGGGAGAGATTCGATAGATCAGCAAGAATTTTTTGGTTTGATGTACCAGACAAGAGCTGACAGAGAAAAGAATTATGTTTGTTTCTGCACTGAACTGAGCCATCATATCGCATCGAAACATTGCAGTCAGGTTCAGTGATTATGCTTCCTGCTCCACATCTAGTTAGGCACTGTTTTGATAATTTGGTGTGCAATCTGATATACCAGTCTCAAGCTGATAAACCCACAAAAACATGTTTCAGAAGTGACATTCCCGCTGGCTGAATTAGTAAACAGTGGCAATATTCTGTGTGCTCACCTTTGGTTCCTTTACCTTATCATTTGCAATAAAATCTTTGGATATTTTCATAGCTCCAAAAGTGATCTCGCTTGTCATTTACAGTGCTAATCCAAACCTGTTTAAGGTACTCTATTCTCTATTCTAGTGTACACTTTCATGCCCTTGGGTGCATTGTCCAGACCACACTCCAAGAACAGGAAAAGGTCACTAGTAAATTAATACAGCAAATATCTTTAAAGCTATAGCAAACAAAACTGACCTCAAAATCAAATAAATGGGGCTGATTCAAGGACATCAAAGAATCACTTAAAAATATGATATCTTTTGAAACACAAATTTAAACCAAGTCGTGTGTGAAACCTGAATATTATAGTTAAAAGGCATTTAAGCCAGATCTGGTGGAAGCACAGCAGCAGTATAGCTGACTGGTTAGAAAAAAATGTTTGCATTTCAATTAGGAGTACTTCTCAGCAGCTAAACGAGCTCTTATGAAACCAGGGCATTTTAGCTTTTCACCCTTAATAAATCCCAGCTGACAAAAAGAAGGAAAAGCGACAGAGATACAGAAGGCGAATGGAGGCAGGGAAGCTCTATTAATGTTTTTTTCCTTTCTCTTCTTTATGGAACTGCAGCTGTAGCTGCTGATAAGAATGTAAGCGTTAGAGGGTGATTATCTGTTATCAGGTGCAGTGGGTATAGGTATGATAACAGCAGGGAGTGTGGGGGAGACCAGACTCTCAGTGGTTTGTGTGCAGTGTGTGGTGATGAATGGGGGACAGTTGAGAAAGACCCCACCCCCATTGAGAGCAGACTGTGAAGGCAATGATTGCGTGCGTGTATGTGTGTGTGTTTGATGCAATCATACCAAGGGAGACAAAAGACTGAAAAAATGCTAGCCATTACAACCAATGAAAAGCACTCAGGCAACCCGCTAAATTACCCAAAATTATCCCTCCATACATCCCCCAAAAACAGACACAAAGGGAGAGAAAGACAAAGAATGGAATAGACAACAAAACAACGGAAATGCACAAAAAAAGGAGAATTTATATGATTGGCTTATTGTAGATAACCATTTTAACTAGGAATGTACCAATATCATTTCTCTTGTACAGATTTAGATTTTCCAGTATTTCCACTTTTTTTAAAAAAACTTTTTGATTTTCATTTGGTGAAAGCAATTTTGTGTTACAAAGCGGGATGGTCTAATCGACATATTGCGTACCGTACTGGTAATATTACCATATCACTCTGTTGGTGGCAGTGGATAGAAGAAGGCATGCACCAGCGACATTAAGAATCTGGGAGACCTACATGAACCAAGGGAGAACAGATGGATTGTCCGACATAAACTGAGTGGATCCAACAGCCACGATTGCAGACTTTCGTGGAGGGGATGCCTCAAACGCTGACAACACCTACCGGAACATGACTACAACACTATGGAGTGTATTGATCTAACCCTGATCACCCCATCCCATACACACCGGGCTGCATTGGCCCATGGGACTGGATGCACTGCACTTTAACTAGACCTGTATACTTTAACATCTGAGCTGTGCATTTATCTATATATTTTATCTATATACTGTACATCTGTCCTGTAAGCTGTTTTAGCCGTTCACCTGAACATTGAGCTGCTATTCTCACTACCTGCACTGATCACTTTAACATCTACTGTAATACTGTATGTGGTTGTCAACATCTACTGCTTACCTGGCTTCCCCAACATATTGTACTTTCCTACATGTACACTTACAGTAAGCAGTTTTCACTTTCTTGCAAATGCTAACTGCTATTTGCACCTCAGTTCCAGTATTCATATTTTGACATACAGTCACTGCTCCTGCACATTTTGCATGTGTCTTACTGTTTATGCATATATTATAATGTGTTTTTTGTTTATTTGTCTTTGCACTGTATTTGTATACATATATGGAAGAAAAATAGTTGCACCCAGAAGGAAGTGGCAGATTGCAATGCTTTTCGGAAGGTAGATAAAGGTTACCAGGAACAATAAATAAAAAAAAATAGATTGATATGGGCAATATTTATTGAGCTACACATACAGAAGCAGGGTCTCTCAGTATGGTGTCAGCCCGCCATGTTTGCTAACACAATATGCCAGACGTCTCGGCAAGGAGTTGTAGAGGCTCCAAATCATGTACTGTGATAATCCATCCCATGCAGCTTAAATATTTGAATGCAATTCATACAGATTTTGCGGTAGGGATGGAAGTGGAGTGGCACAAGATCTTCTGGCCTTCTGGACATGTGATAGCAGACTGTTGTTGGCGCTGACCATGGTGCGTTCACACATGGATCGTTGGTTGTCTCCACCAAGACAAGCGGGACTCGTCACTAAAGATGACCTGCAGCCATTCTGAGTCACTCCATGACAGACTGGCACAACACCATTGTAGTCTTTGGTGACATAAATGTGGTGTTAGGGGCAGTCATCGTAATGGTCTGTGTGCATAGAGTCCTGCGTCGTGCAGCGTTCTGCCAATGGTACTGGCACTAACAGGATGACTCATGGAGGGCATTACTGCTCGCTTAATGTCCACAAATGTAGCTGCTGGGTCAATTAGCGCATGTCGGAAAATTCCAAAACAAATATCTACTTGGATAGAGTTATTGGTGTGCTTTGGCTCATTGTCTTGTTGCATTATCCAACATCTCTTCAGCCTGAGGTCATGAACTGCTGTTCTTATATTCTCCTGTCTTTATTGTTTCCTCAAAGACTGCCATGCGTCCAGACCCTAAGGCAGTAAAACAGTGCCAAACCATAATACTTCATCCTCTGTCCCACAAGTTCGGATGAGATTTGGTGGGTTGGGGTGCCCTCTCTTGATGCTTTGAGCTGAAAGCAAAACATCCTGAAAGCCCAACCACCCTGAGAAACTATCCCATAGCTGTGTTGTTCACTGTTGTTGGAATGCGCTCAGGTTGCGCTATTAATATGTAGGCTATAGTGAGTATTTTGATCTGCTTTGAAGCAACATTAAAATAATCACATACTTTTATCTATACCATACTTTTTATAATCCCATTTTTATATCTAAACTTTTGAAAAACGTTAATACCCTTAATAAACAACGTCTCACAACCAGAAAATTTAGTTTTGAGTCATGCGCCAGATCTTTTGAGTAATTTGTATTGTTAAGTGACTCAAAGCCTATGTACAGTTTGCAAATTGGTATTCCACTCAGTGGCAGATCTAGCAAGTTTTGAAAAGTGCGGCATGGAGCGGCAGGGAGTTTTGACAGGGTGTTATGTTCATTTGATGACTGGCACTAATAATACAGATTTATATAGTAAACTACTGCAGTGCAACTGTGTGTGAAACATAACAGCTTTGTATGCTGCACCATACATATCTGTCCTTCCCTCAGTGTTTCCCTCAACATTACATCAGCTATATTACGTTGGTTATATCATAATAAAAAGAATTTAATACTTTAGCCCTGCTTTTTGATTAGACCTATTTAAAGTTGCCATCTTAGGAATTAGGGGTTATAACCTTACAGCAGTGCAGTCTGCTTTCCTACACATCTGACAACAATTACCAAACTTTTCACATAAACAAGAATGCTATATTTACATACAGCCCACCAACATCAACTCACTTCACTAAAGCATGCAACTGCACACCACAGTTAAAATCTTTGCCCAGTAAAGATACATCAACACAGCAAACTTAAAAACAAACAGATCAAACCTAGGCTAAAGGATACGGACAGATGGGCATGTAAAAATATTTATGGACCATTACTTTACCACTAGTGTGGTTTTTTTTTTTTTTTGGAAAAAGAACACCACAATCACAGACACAGCAACTAAAGCTAACATTTTGTTCTTTCATTTTTCACTTTGTAAAGATTGGTCATTCATCTTGTTCTTACATTTTTTGACCAATGCTGGACCTTTAGATACAAGATAATATAACGTTTTTGTGGCTTAACACCTTCTGAACAACCATGTACATAGGTATTGATATGGAATTCATTTCGGGATGTATTTATTGCAAAGCATCTAATTCACACACAAAGGCGTGTCTCAATGTCTTGCATATGATTGGCTTGTTGTGTGTTTTTGGCTAGACCTGTGAAAAATGGGCAGACCAACTTTGTAGACTGTGCAGACAAAAAACAAGATGCCATGATAGATAAAATAAGACAAAAACACAGCAAACTTAAAAACCAAAACCTAAGTATTGTAGGCAATGCCTATTGCCATGATGGTCATGAAAAATCAATTTATGTCTTACCTCTGATGCATGATGCACTAACAACGACAGTAGAAATCATCATACCCTATGGGACCGAATTTCACTTTTACAAATATTCAGTTAACCTACACCTTTTAACCACAGCTGGAACTTCATATTTAATCACTGGCATTCCAATAACAAACTTTTGAGAGCAATAGCAGACACCAAAGTTTGCTGTCAGGGGGCTTAAGAAGGTGAAAAATGGCAAAGATTATAATCATTTGATTGCCCATAATACACTGAAAAGAACAAATTAAATGTCACTTTAATAAATTTGAGTGGTTAGGCCTGTTATCAGTCTGGTTAGGGGTAATATCAAAAACTCTTCAGCCCAGGTAAGCCTGTGCATTAAATCCCTAAATCTCCCCCCCCCCTGCATGTTTAAACTAAACTCTGAAGGAAATCTAGAGTGAGCCTTGGTGACCACTGGTCTTATACAGATTCATCCTGTCACAATGCCAGATCACCACTAAGACACTACAGTAACCCAAATCAAATTTTATTTACCAGCATAAGTTTGTCTGAGCATGCGAGTGTTCTCTTCCCCATAGATTAACGCAAAAAGATCTGCTGATTGTGTGGCGAGGATTTCTCCATCAGAATGTATTGGTAAACTATTGTGATAGCATAAATCTCCTTATCGGAAAATGTGCATTACAAGAATAAAATAACAGGATGTTTGGATAACCTAAATCATCTTAGAACCACTATTACACTACATTTAAACGTATTTTCTCCTCCTGTCACTAAATAAAAATAGCAAGCAGGCACAGGTAAATGGAGTGCACCATTTGTTCTAAGATCTTAATTTGGGCCAGTGTGATAAGGAAGAGGTGTAAGAAAGGAAGATCATTGTACCTGAATACAAGTGACAGAATCAACCATGTGTAGTCATTACTGTGTAGGGTCATCTGGTGAATTTATGGAGTAAATTTGTGTAGATTAAAGCAGTCTTTGTGGTTTCTATAGTAGCTCCTCTTCTGTTCAGGCAGGGTGCTTTTTAAGTTGCTTTGAGTGAGTCCAAAGTGGCTGCAGCTGGGGGCAATTAGTGGCAAGCAGCCCTGCACCATTTTAGATCTCCGCCCCTTGGCAGTGTTCTTTGTGATGGTTCACAAAATGGTGCTGCAATGGATATGCCAGCCACTGTTGTCCTGAGCAGAATGGGCCAGGTGGTATGGGATGATAAGTGGTTCTGCCAGCAGCATGGCATCACATAAACAATTAAATACAAGCTTAAAATGCTTTAGGGAAAGAATGCATGATGTGTCAAGTCATGGGTTTGATGCTTGTTATAAACTTCATGAAAGAAGTGTTTATGCACTTTGGAAAAAAACGAATAACAAAATGGGTAAATTGTTTAACCCGGATAACCCTGTAAGTTCTGAGGTCTACTGAAATTTAAGAAAGCAAATTGGCCGTCTCTAAATTTATAGATGGTAAATTTACGGGGGTAAAGGTCATTGGAAACTCCGGGCAGCCTCTGACAATATCAATGCCCTATAGCACAAAAGCTCTTTTTCACTTTTAATCCATTTGCTACTCAGGTCAGACCACCAGCTTTGTGAAAGGCCAGAGGAGCTTAACTTTCATGACTAAACTGTCCATACAGTTTCACTTGTTAGAAGCAGACAGCACAGTTCACGCACAGTTGACCTATGCATGAGACCTGTGGCGGAGAGTAGGTGTTTTAAAGGGCAGTTAGGCTGTAGGGTGGAACCTCTGCCAAACATGCAGTAAGCAGAAATGTACTTCCTGCAGCTAAGCTATTCACAGTCGGCTTGAGAGGACAACTACTCTATGTGACGGAATACTGTATCTCTCTCTTGTAATGGTTTTAGGCTCATTCTAGCATAATGCATTTTGTCTAACCAGTGCTCACTAACATCTCCACCTAGAGATCTACCTTTAGGTATGACATACACAAATCTACCATGCCTAATCAAATGTATTATGGACTTCTGAAGGCAATACTTTTGATGGATAAGGTGGAGATGATTTGTGTTTGGAGCTTGTGGGAAGGTTGGTATCCCTTTACAGCATCTGTTTAGTTGAGATTAATCAGTACAGCCCTTTTTTACAAAAGGCTTTCTCACAAAACAGCTTCACGGATATCCAAGCCCAGTAGCAAGGAAAAAAGGCATAGGGAATAAACTATGAGAGCAGCCATCACTCAGTAGTTGACTCCATCCTCCCTTAGGTGGCACCAGAAATAAGCTTCTTTATTTCTTTGTATTATAGTATACATGTCACCAGCAAAAAACAAAAGTATATCTGTGAAACATGTCATTTAGTCATGTTTGGAGTAGTAAGTTAATTGGAAGTATTTATAAACAATCAACAAAACAAACAATACATTTACCAGAAAGCCCATGAACATGGGGCACTCATCCTTCATGAAATCATGTAGAGACTGTTACACAGAAAGTATCACTGAATTTATTTTTAGAGGTTACTAATTACATCTATATTTAAGTTATTAACCAATGGTTTACCAGTGCTGTTCATTCAATATAGTAAGGCTTGCACTCACCTAGTATAGCCCCCTATCATCTTCACACACACACACACACACACACACACACACACACACAGCTCAAACATGTATGCTATTTATTGATGTTTTTCAGTGGGGAGTATTTACAGTTGCCCTGGGGTTTAACTCAATGTGACACCTCCACAGAGCCAAAGATGGAAAGCTGGGGTCAAGAGCAAAAGTAAGCTCCTGGGACAAATGGATTATGACTGCAGCCCTTAGATTGTAGTACCTGTTTAATTCTTATTCTAGACTTTAGGAAATATATCTACATTTTGTTTAATGATTTGAAGCAGTTCCATCATTAAGACATTGCTTATACCACACTTTTCAGTCATGCCACAGCCAAGATGAGGTTGATGAAGGTACAGTTGACCATGATTTTGTTAGTTGGGAAGAATTGAATGTTCCTTTTTCTTACAAATTTACTGTAGGTGACATATGCCCTCTACGGCGAATGCATTTAACTGTCTGATAAGTTTATTGTTCAAAGATGCAGATTCAAATGCCATTTTTAAAGCCTGTCAGTTTTAGCTGGCATCAGCCAGGCGGGTAGATATGTGACAGTAAAACTCACAGTGAGGCAAAATACTAGAATTAAGATTGGAAATAACTTGTAATAAAAATCTGTTTCAAATGTGTTTGCATACAAATTATTTAGGGATAATGTACATTTAATGTATACCTATCTTATTAACATCCTTTTTCTTTTTTCAGATGGCTAGTTTTTTTTTTCTCAAAAGAATGACATGGGGACTAGTACTACTGTCATTGCCTGAGCAGTGTCTCGCACATTGCCTCAAAATCAATAATGCTCTTACAATATAGGTTTGAATTGTACAGCAGGTGGCAGGAGCTTACAAAGTGTGATTGTGCTTCAGACAATGACAGTTATTGATGTTCCAGATTTATCTTCTGCTCATAAAAGAGCACTTTTTGTCCTGCTTGATCTCATTTAAATCTGCACCCAATGAACATCATAATGTGGAGCAGAAACCTTTCAGTCATTCTGCATGAAAAACATGAATTTCAATGAGTCATTTAAGGAGCCGTTCCAATCAGACAACATATGCAAATCAAAAGCAGCCTCATTCTAAGCAGAGTGGGCAAAGGTACTAATTCCAGAAATGGGCTGCTAGGACAGTTATTTTTTTTTATTGATTGTGAATTTAAAAATTGAAAGACCTTGTTAATTAAATACTTAATTAGGAAATATAATCTATTATTGGGAAGCCCATTAATAAAACACAAAATGAACAAACTCAAACAAAAGATAAATACTATTTCACTTTCTTATTCCTTCATCTTTTGTGGATATTTTATATTTAATGTAATGAAGTATGTAATGTAATGTAATGTAGTTTCATTACACATCAAAAATATAGCTGCATCCAGAACAAAGTGTTGAATTGCAATGTTATTGGGAGAAAAGATAAAGGTTACCAGGAATAATAAATGATGAAAAATTTAGACTGATATGGGCAATATTTATTGAGCTACACATACAGAAGTAGTGTCTCTCAGTATGGCGTTAGGCCACCATGTTTGCTAATGCTACATGCCAGACATCTCGGCATGGAGTTGTAGAGGATCCTAATGGTGTCCTGTGAAAATCCATCCCATGCAACTTAAATTGTTCTCACACAGATTTTATTATAGGGGTGGAAAGTTGATGACACCAGGCCAGGATGGGTGATGCGTGACCACAAACTCTTGGTGCTGACCATGGTGCCTCCACAAACAGATTTGTTGGTCATCTCCACTTCACTGAAGTTGACCTGCTGCCAATCTGAGTCACTGTATGACAGTCTGGCATGACACCATTGCAATCTTTGGCAACACTGACGTGGTGTTAAGGGCAGTCATCCTAACAGTCTGTCTGCATGTAGTCTTGCGTTGTGCAGGCGTCAAGATGACTCATAGAGGGCATCACAATCACTCCGCAATCGTGGTTGTTGGGTCACTCCATGCATGTAGGACAATCCGTCGGTTCTCCCTCTACATGATTTGTGTAGGTCTTCCAGATATTTAATGTCGCTGGTGCATACATTTTTCTATCCACTGCCGCCAACAGCATGCTATGGTAATATCCGCACAACCAGTATGGCACACAAAACATCAATAAGACCGCCCCGCTTCCCAAAGCCTTCCGATACGACTCCTCTTGAACTCTTCTCTGAGGCATACTTTGCTTGCATAGGACCAACACATCAGCATGATTCGAGATGATGAACAAAATAATTATGTCCTAAGCTGCACTTCTAAAGCAGAAGAAGACCTTCGTGACAAGACTATGTTCTTAGATTTGTTTATTTACAGCACCAGGACCGTAACACCTGTATTCTCCATGCATGCTCACAGACATATAGACACACCACTTCAGACCACTCAGAACACACACAGACATGCCCCCACACAAAGCTCAAGGTTTTTCAGCCTGCTTTGACATATTACAGTCTTTTACATTACATCTTAAATTTGAAAACATCAAAACATTTCAAATTTCTCACAAAAAACAAAATATACAAAAGGTGTGTGTGGGGGGGGCAGTTCAAGTTACAGTTTATTATGCTTGGAAGTGGTAGCTGTAAGGCCTTTGTAATGGAAACAGATTGGTGTGTTGATTGTGTAGGCCTCAGGCTCCAGATCCCTAAGGACCAGTCCAGTTTGCTGTGTGTTCAAAGGAAAAGGCTAAAAGGCAATTACAATGTTAATGTGTCCAGACAGCGGGAGACAGCAGTCAGGTGATCTGGGGAAAACATACAAGGTGATGAAGAAAATGGAGCCAGGTCTGCTGAAATAATGATGTCTGGAGAATTCTAGCCACCAGAGAAAAAGAAAATTACACACATAAAGCAAAGGCACAAGTATGATTACATAGAGGGCTTGAAAAATATATACAGTATATGACTACTGCTATGATGAAAAAAAGAGAGAGAAGGAGGATTAGTAAAATGTTTGTGGGTGCAATGGCATGTCCCTCTAATGATTTGAAATCTGATATTAGCTTGGGGGCAGTTGATTGGTAGCCATAAGAGAAAAGCGTTTTTTTTTTTTTTTTTTTTTAGCTTCATTTTTATTTTATTTTTTCTCTTTTACAAAACATATATTTAAAGGGTGAGATTAAAATGTTTCTTTCTTTTTTTTTTACTGAGATTTCTGATGCAGGCATATTATAATTCAGCTGCCGCACTACATTCAGTACCCATAAAGATAGTATTACAAGTGCTGCATGTTACACGTGCAGAGCAGGGCTAATATAAGCTGCATTTCTCCTGGGATCTCATAATAGGCCATTAAACAGGCACATTAGGATAAATGAAAAGGCTTTTAAGTGGTTACCACAAGACCACCTGGATTTCAATCTCCTGGGTTTTTGAATGTTTGAGTGTGTGTTTGTCTGTATCAAAGCACAATATGGCTTGAAGGGGCTCTGTCTAAAGGGGTTTGGGATGTGAATGTTCTATTTCAGTCTCGTCTGATTTAATTTATCTTAGGACTGACAATCAGACTGCAGGTGTGTCTCCTATTGTGAGTCCAGTCTAGGCAAAAACGGATGCCATTTTGTCTCACGCACAAGCTCCAAATTCAACATAAATTGAGAATTTTTCAAAGACTAATAACCATGGTTAAACCCATACCACCCAACTCCTAGTCGTGTGAATAAATGTTATCTATTTAACACAATGAAGAAGTAGCACGGTAAAAAAAAGAGGTAAACATCTTTTACACGTCATGTTATCTAGCATACTTGTGATTTCAAAGAGCACTGAGAATTTTTACTTGCTAATCAGCTCTATAATGTAGACGTAATTGTAATGCAAATCGTAATGGATTCAGAGAGCAGCCGATGTGTGGTGATTGGCTAATTCGGTGGCACTGTAGCCCCTAGAGACTCGTGTCCTTTCAGTTTCTCACTCTAATTGAAGCGTGTTATGTGTTATTTTCTGCTCCGCTGCCCTGTCGAGGAGGTAGCCATTGCACCATTGGTTTCATTGAGGGCTAAACTGAATCTCCACCAAAAAACAGAAGCAATGAAAAAGATAGACGTTTGATGTCTCTCATGAAGAATATATAAAATAATATTAATCATTTGGTGAGACCACTTCTGTGAATGTAATTTTGTATTTCATGCCATGTCATGGAGGTATTAAAGGGGAAGTTCTACATAAACATGTAAGGTCGTTCAGAATGCTGATTGAGAATACAGCGTACGTACACAAACTATATATTATATGAAAACACGCGTGTATTTGAAAGTGTGTTTGAAAAGTAATTGTAATGGTTATAGACTCCGCGACTCCTGGTTCCCATCACCACCACTGTAAATGAATCGGAGTCGATAGATTTCTCAATCATGAACTTTTTCGCATTCTGAACGTCTTTGTTTGCAACCATTATACAGAAAACGCATAATAAGTAAATGAAATTCCCCTTTAACTGAGAAAAAAATATTTGCAAAAAACGTATCCTGTCTGTGTCATTATAGGTCAAGCTAATTCATGGATTATCTTTAATATAGGCAGGAGGGGGCTACACAACACTAGCTTAGTTCAAATTGACTATAGGCCAACTCAGTCATGTGTGTAATGAGAAAAAGCAGACTGCAGTAGCTGCAGGGATAATGGTTTGTGTGTGTGTGTTGGGGGGGGGGG
>CM067476.1:13524933-13577794 GCA_034552555.1 Semaprochilodus insignis | reverse complement strand
CACTAGTGCCGGTCCCCGCTGTCATAACGATGGGCCGACTGATATAGACCATCCTGAAGTAGGGCTGATATGTGAACCGGTGGGCGGCACACATGTCCATGCTGATCAGGAGACACCAGTGTTGCCAGATTGGGCAGTTTCCAGCCAAATTGGGTGAATTTTTGATATTTGATAGCTGGAAATAATCAAGGCAATCTGGCAACCCTATAAGGAGGAAGGGGTACACGAGAACGAGGTTCTGGGAGGCCAGTATCCAGCACAGTTTGGTGGTTCCCCTACTCAAACACACCCACTAAACCTGGAAATTACCAGATGAGTGTAAACAGGTGTGCCTAATGACCCAGCTATGCTGGACACCAGCCCCCAGGACGGGAGTTGTGCACCTCTGAACTAGGTTAACCTCGGTGCATAAACCGCGCGTGGTTCTAGCCTTAGGCTAAGAACCACAACGCACTGTCCTTCTTTTGTTGATGCTAGCCGTGTAGCTGTTAGCTTAGCGACTAGCAGGCTAGCAGAGCTGTATTAGCAGTCAATGGGGCCCTTAAGATGGCAGCGGGTCGGTCAGCGAGTGCCTCATTTAGAACGAAAGGCTAAACGACATCTCCGCAATGTTTTTGGCTCCCAGGGTTTTGGATCAGACACCTCAGACCTGCAGCGCCTCCGTCCCTGTCCTGCGTACGAGCCCTTTTCCAGCATCAGGCCGGATGGCTTAGCACCCAAAATCACTGTGATCAGACGAGAATCCAGATCCATCCAGGTTCATTTCACACTCGCGCATCGTGACACCAGAGCGAGAGCACGGCAGGAAGCTTTAGCCAGCCGAAGCTAGCCGGCGTCCGTTTCAGTGTTAGCAGGGAGGGCTGTTCTCACTGGCGGATACTGGGGTGGGGGCGTTGGAGGAACAAGCACCTCTGCACGCTCAGAATCCGCCCACGCACACACTCCGTTCTTTCACATCGCTCAGTGTTCCCTTCCCGACGTTCCCCTCCGCGATGTCGTGCGCTAGCTTATGTGTCGTGTCAACGCTAATAGATTTACTATGGTGCTGAAGGTATATGAACATATACTGCTATTTGTACATGGTTGAGACTTGGATGTAAGTATTTGCACTGTCTTACGTTTTATGGTGAATCGAGGTTTTTTAGCTGTGTGCAATTTTTACTTTGGTTTGTTTTACAACGAAACAGCAGCAGCAGCAGGCGGCGAATGTGCGGGCGATGCTAATGCGCATGAGCTAGGAAGTTTAAAAGGATGACTTGTTTTAAATTATTATTATTATTATTATTATTATTATTATTATTATTATTATTATTATATACACACTTACATTTGTTGACTGAAGCTCCAAAGTTTTCTCTTTAGGATCCACAACAGAGTGCTCTTGAACATATGTACATGTTCGTGAATTGCCAATTAACTGTGAAAACAAAGGAACAAACAGGATTTACTATGCATCATTAAACACTACCAGATGGAGAAAATAACATTCACAGAAAAAATTCAATTCAGCAAGTCAGTAATATTCCACAAGACTCATGAAGTAGAATAAATGCATGGCCACTACAAAGTAATCAATCTACATAAACTATTCCATCATGAGAGTGTGTACAAGGGACATCCTAACACTGGATTACTACTGCATGAAATAAGACACCAAAGGGGTGAACAGAACAGCATGTGCTAGACATGTGCTGGTATGAGGTTGTCCTGGTACAGTATAATGCTAGCTAAAAATAAGTTTAAAAATCTTAGGAATGCACAGTACACTTTACTTTTTTTTCACTACTTATTTTATCTTTTAAAACACATAGAACCAACTTGATTCATGCAGCAGGCAGAAGACAATTTGAAAACATCAGAGACACTTCAACCAATGGTTCGGATGAGACAGTTCTCAATTTTGGCACTTTCACATATAGTTGCAGTAAGCTACCATGCTACATGGACCCAAAACTGGCAGATAGTTTAGCACCTAATGTGCCATGTGTGTTAGGAAGATTTTATGTTTTTACTCAAGCATGCTAAACTATTCACACAGCATCACAAGCAATAGCTGGTACACTTCTATTAAGACATAAGGAAAATACAGGATCTTACTGATTTAACAATAGAAGGAAGGCCCCATTCTGTACTGAGTAGGCGTTTGCTGTGAAGGCGGCCTTGTTGGTCCACACTGCGATCTAGCACATCTACCCCAAATACACTGGGGTTCATGGGGTTCGGGTACTTCTGCATTGCTGCTTTGGTCACAGTCTCCCATGGGTGGCTTTAAAAGTGTAAAACAAACAAACAGTCACTGTGGTGTTCGGATATATAAACAAGATATCTCAACACTGTGGATGTATATATTCATACTCCAATACGTAAGTAAGTGTGTGTGTTGTATTAAAAGGCCCCCAACATTCCTCCACAGCCAAATTGCAAAGCTTGCGGCAGAGATCTTCAACGCACGTGGCGAGTGACGTCCTACTGCGTCACCATGTAGGGGAAAGGTCACTCACTGTCAAGGATAGTTATGCAATGCAGTACAGAAACACTGTAACCTACTACTTTGTGCTGTACAAGCGAGTCCATAGCTGAGAGTTCACTTCCAACATGCACCATCTCTGGTACACTGTGATGAAATACATATGTACATGCAGACTGCATCAGTGTAGAATGAAAAACGGTTACGGACACACAAAGGATGAGCGACGAGAGTTCTAGCCTCACCTCTGAAAACATTGTTTTAATGATTTCCTAGTTCTTAAAACATTGTCACACTTGATTTCACTCAATCTCTAGATTTTGCAGTTAAAAGTAAGAAAAAAAAAAATGGAACTTGGCTCCTGAAGTTAAGGCAGCTTTACTACAACTTCAGAAAACTTACATTACACACACACACACACACCAAAAAAACAAAAACAAAAAAAAACACACACACACCTTTCATTTTGAGTACCCTCGATGCCCGAAACAAGTCACAACTAGTACATTTAACATTAGCAAGGTAGCTAGCTACCCAGTCATTAAATGAGCCAAGTTATCTTAATCTTCTACCGGTACACCTACTCAAACGAGAACACAAATTCTTCGAATAAACATCTACTTTATTTTCCTAACCACGTAACTACCAAATGGTCTAACTAATTATGTTGCGAATTTGGCGCTATCACCCCGAATCACTAGCCACAGGCATAGCCAAGGTCGAGGTTTTCAGTCAGCTAGCTGGCAGGCTAGCTAGGTTAGCCAGCTAGCTAATCAGCACGTATATAAACATATAACTTACATTTGCAATATATTCCATGGAACAACATTTGAAGGAAGGAATACAAAGGCTTTGCACGGTTAAAGCTTTACTGGCTTTTCATTAATGTCCGACTAGCTGACTATGATACACGTGACTACTTCGTTGAATCAGCTAGCAAGGTTAGCTAACAAGCAATATCATAAACGATATCGCCTGACCTGCCTTGACGTAGAGAATAAACTGCTAAACATGTCACACTTACTTGAAAATGTGCTCCGACGTCCAGATCTTCATGGTAATTTTGTTGAAGGGTGACTGATGACCGCGAGTAGAGACTAGACCGGCAAGTGCTGCTGCTACCGCTTTCCACAGCTTCCTCGTAGAGCATTTATGCTCCGCCCTCCCTTCCCTCCTTCCACAGCTACGAGTGTCACTGCGTGCTCTGCTGGAATGTTCTCTGGAAAAAATTCTCCGCCCATCACATGCTGCCTTGCATCAGAGAGGGCATTTTACTTTCCTGTCTATAATAAGTGCTGTACCCAAGAACTAATATACAGGGCACGATGACATTTGAAAGTTTTCATAGTGTCCCGAGTTATAAAAAATGGTACTGGGGCGTGGAGACTGGTACACTCCGTTCCGCTCCATGCATTTTATTTTGACTCTGTTTTACCGTCTTTGACTAGTTTTTTTTCTTTAATCAAGCGAAGGACACGTAAATGTATTTTTACAGTGTTAGGCTATTTAGTGTTGGTGTAGTATGGCGCCATTTTGTGCCAAAATTTGAATGAAACGATACAGTCCGCAACAATTATCAAAGTCTCCAAAATATGCTGCAAATACAAATAATGAGGGGTAAATCAAAATTCATTAAAATTCTTCTATTTCTTCAAGTTTTTTTCTACTTGTTTATACATTTTGAATATTTCCTTTGCTTCTTTACCTTTGGCACATTTTCAAGGGGTGGTTCTTAAAAGAGGGCGTTCACCTGTCAACTAATTTGGAGTGACAGATCTTTGAATACGTAATATGAACCGCCCAAACCTCCTCTTGGGTATGCAGTGCTGTACAGACATTGCAGCACAATGTCAATACCTTTCGGGGTTACAGCTGTTTGTGTGAACTAATTGTCCTCTAAGGCTAACTACGCTGGCCATACTGATGATGAAACTAAATTACTTAAATATATAATGTTAGTTTACTATTAATGTGAAGACAATCATTTAGAGGAGTGACATTTTGTAAATTGGCATGCTAAGAAAGCGGTGTTGTGCCGAATTTGGCACTCCAGTCAGGAGACGCACCACCTCTGGGGAGAGCATGCAGCTTCCTTCTTTTTTTGAAAGACAAAAAATACAAAAACAACTAGAGAAGGGAAAGTTTGGGAACAAACTTTAAGTTGGCTTGAAAAAGTCTAATGACTACGTTGAAAAGTTAAAGTTTAAAAACTGTAGTATATTATATTAAGTCCCATCTTGAATTCACTGCCACCTAAAATTCACTGCGACCTCAAATCTGCTGCCACCTTAAATTCTCTCCTGCACCTTAAATTCACTCCTACTACCTTAAATTCACTGCTACTTTAAATGCACTCCTACCACCGTAAATTATCTGCCACCTTAAATTTCCTGCTACCACCTTAAATTCCCTGCTACCTTAAATTCCCCACACCTTAAATTCCTTGCCAAATTAAATTGACTACCTCCTTAGATTCCCTGCTACTTTGAAATCCATTACCACCTTAAATTCCCTGTCACGTTAAATTCACTGCTACCTTAAATTCCCTGTCACCTGAAATTCCCTGCCACCTTAAAATAACTGCTACCTCAAATTCCCTACCACTTTAAATTCCCTGCCACCTTAAATTCCCTTCTGCTTTAAATTCACTCCCGTCTTAAATTCACTGGCACCTTAAATTCATTGCTTACTTAAATACCTGGCTACCTTAAATTCCCTACCACCTTAAACTCCCTGCCACCTTGAAGTCCTTGCCACCTTAAAATAACTGCTACCTTAAATTCCCTGCCACCTTAAATTCACTGTTATCTTAAATTTCCTGCCTCCTTAAATTCACTATCGCCTTCACTTCATTGCCACCTTAAATTCACTGCTAACTTCAGTTCTGTGCTACATTAAATTCCCTGCCACCTGAAATTCACTGCTACCTTAAAGTCACTGCCACCGTAATTTCAGTGCCACCTTAAATTCCCTGCCACATTAAATTCACCTCTACTCTAAATTCCCTGACAACTCCTTAATTTCCTTGCCACATTAAATTCCCTGCCACCTTTAATTAACTGCCACCTTAAATTCACTGCCACCTTAAATTCCCTACCACCTAAAATTCACTGCCACCTTAAAATCTCTTCTACATTGAATTAAGTCTTTCCTTAAATTCCCTACCTTTGACATTATTACCACCTTAAATCGTTTGCAACCTTAAATATACTGATACAAATTCCCTGCCAACTTAAATACACTGATACTCTGAAATAACTGCCACCTTAAATACACTGATACCTCAAACTCACTGCCACCTTAAAATCCCTGCCACATTAATAGCACCGCAAAAATTAATTTACTGCCACCTTAAAGTCAATACTACCTTAAAACCAGTTCCACCTTAAATCCATTGTTGCAGCTGTTAGTACTGTGTATTAGTGTGTCTGTGTGTGAGTCTGTGTGTACTGTGTATGAGTGTCTGAGTGTCTGAGTGAGAGGCCCATTATGACATCACTTGTGGCAGTTGAAATCTGAATTCACTCGACATTCTGCCATTAATTTCCTATGGGAAAAAAATCGGCCGAAAAATGGCCGCTGTAGGAAAACTTTTTCAAGCCAAAGTAATAATATAGCCCACATACGGCGCTGCTTGCTTAGTCTAGAACAATGTGCTCTGCATTGACCACGTATGCAACAAAACACGCTGCTGTTGCTTGATGATGAAATATACAGTCTCATGTACTAATCGTGGGGTTTCTCACCAATCTGGTCCTTCAGGCATCTCACTCTTATAACTGAGAAATCATATAGACATCTTGCAGCAAATGGGGACTGAGGGACTGAAGACATTTTTATGTATGGGTCAACAGAAAGAAAGATAGAAGGATGCCTTTTAAGGCAGTCCACCAGGAAATGCAACCCCTCTTAAATCTGGCTGCATTATTATTACATTCATGATACGTGCACAGGTAATAAATACTGGTCCCAAATATGTGATACTTACAGCATTTAATGTTTATGTCAAAAGAAAAACAGTTACGGGGGTCGTGGGATACTTACACACTGTGATACATACTGGTCCTTAACATGTATGACTAAAGACATTTCATAGTCGTGTTAACAGAAAGAAAATGATAGGAGGATGCTAGGAAATCCATTATACTTGATCAGGTGATACATATTGGTCCCTAATATGTTGAAGGGATGTAGGTTATATCCAGCAATCAAATTAGAATCCTTTTAATATAGACTACCTTGATTAAGAATATATTTCTTGCACCTAGGAATAGTTCTTTGACTTTTATATGCCTGTGGGGCTTGTTACATTCCTGTGGAATATGTTCCTTGAGTAGGATGCTGTGGCATGAGCTTGTTTATGCCCATTTCCAGTCTATCCTGCCAGGCATAGTAGAGACCTACAGAAAGGGAATTGGGTATTTCCATAATTGTATAACTGGGTAAAAGGTGACTTTTGGGGAACCTTCAAGGCCTTGGGTCTGCAACTCCTGCTGATATCATTGAGAGGTGCATGAGAGACATTGTCTTTGTTAAGTGAATCTCTCGAATGACATTGTGTTCATCAAAGTCTGCATTATAATAATTCTGATGATGGATCAGTTATTGTATGCATGCATCTAACAAATAATTTGCATAAAGGGGGTCACACACCTTTGATGTGCTTGCAGGTGCCCTGGATGAAATCCACTGCCACTATAGAATACGGGGGAAAGTGGTTAGAACTACCACGGATAGTGGTTCAAACTTTGTGAAAGCATTCAGTATTTTTGGTGAGCAGAGCCAGTCTGAGGATGCAGAGTCAGATACAGACCAAGATGGTCCAGATGATGAATTTGATGTTAAGTACCAAGACAAATTCAGCATCCTAGAGCAAGACCCAACAAGACACGATGGAACTCAACATACATGGCTGTGGAGAGAATCATTCGGATCATATCAGAACAAGGGGAAGATGCTATCATGAGTGTCTGTGAAGAATTCAAACTGAAAATGTGAGTTTTTCTTTGCATTTGAAAAGTATGATATGTAAATAATTAGCATTTGTAACAACATTTGCCATAATTAATGATCAATAGAAAACAGTGCTGATACAGTACTGTAAATTTTGTTGTATATGGCTGCAAAATCCAAATCCTTCCTGTAAGAAACTTGTTAACAGTTTTATGTGTTTTATTTATCTTGCACAGGTTGAGCCAAGCAGAAATTGCTTTCCTGAGAGAGTACTGCTCTGTGATGAGACCAGTGGTAAAGCCCTTAAACATTCTTCAGTCAGAAACCAACACACAATTAGGGTGGCTGCTCCCAGTGATCTTTGAATTACAGTCAAAACTGAGAAGGCAGGAAGCGTCCACCAAGATGTGTCTGCCACTCATCAGAGCAATTCAGCAAGGTGTCCAAAAGCGCTTTGGAGTGATGATGGAGGACCCTGAACTGATCTCTGCAGCAATCCCTCTACCAAAATTTAAGACTGGCTGGACTGAGAAAACTGATACCATAGAAGCAGGTGTGATTTAATTGTTTAATATCATACTGATCAGTAGTTTTTTTTAGTCTTGTTCATTTGTTTTCTACCAACAAATACATAGTAATAACATTACAATACAGAATACTACTGTCATCTGAAGTTGTAGCTGTTTGTAGTATGACAAATAACTCATTGCTTGTTTGCCAGATGTTTGTCATTCAACAGGACTACTCTATGTCAGACATCACCTCAACCAAATGGCTGAGACAGAGATGGAGCATGGACAAGGACAACATTCTTCTGATGAAGAGGATTTCTTCTCCTCCATGAAGTCCAGAAGGTCAGAGGGTACAGGGGAGTTAGAAGGCTACCATGCCTGTGTCTCAGAAAGTATGGACCTTCTGAACTCTTTTCCAAAAATAAAAAAACTGTCCCTGAAACTCAACACAGGCCTTCCGGCCTCAGCTGCCTGTGAGCGTCTTTTCAGCTCTGCTGGTTTGTTGTTCACAGTGAAGAGAGCATGGATTAGCGCTACAAACTTTGAACATCAATTACTGCTCAAACTGAACAAGAGCTTCACAGTCTAATGCCGTAGTATTCTGTGGGGCAGGGCACTTCAGGGCACTCAGTTAAGACAATTGATATGATTTATGTTTATAGAAAGAAAAAAAGAGCACAGTTTGTTAATAAGGAATTGCTCAACATTTTCACTGTCTTGGATACTTTGTTTGATTTTGGTTTTATTTTTGTTTTTTTATTGTGGTTTTTGAATTGGATCATACAGTCCAGAATGTTTTCCCTGTTTCCCACTTTTCCCAGTTGTGCTTAAAAATGTTTCATGGGGTGGCCCGAACATAGTTTGCACATTATACTTCTCAACAGGTTGTAAACATTATGCAGTTAATTTGTGAATTATATTTTCTGTAAAAGTAAGGAAGAGCACAATGTTGCTAAGGAATCGCTTAGCTGTCTTTAAAACATGAGTGTTTCGGTTGGTTCAAGTTTCATACGTGTCATTTCGTAAGTTTGCTTTAGTGGCTTTAATTCGCAGTAAAGCTAGCAGTTGTCAGTAAAGAAAAAAAATGGATCATAGAAACGTATGCCACTTGTACTTGACAATGTTTTATGGGGTGGTCTGGACAAAGTTTGCACATTATACTGCCTGAAAGGTTCTAATTATTATGTGGACTAATAGTTCATTAAAAACAATTAAATTTATGACTTGTACTTTTTTACATCAAATAATTGAAAGTAACTATGTAACTTTTACTCAAAGTAAATTTTACATTGAGTACTTTTTACTTTTACTTGAGTGGATTTTTAGATGGGTACTTTTACTTGAGTAGAATTTAAGCAAAGTAAAGGTACTTTTACTTAATTACAATTTTCCAGTACTTTTTCCACCTCTGCAAAAGACCAAGGTTAAAACAAATTTTAAATCATTAACAAAAGGGACAAGGCAGAGAGAATAACCAGAGAGGCAGGCAGGGGTCGAGAACCAGAGAGCAGGAGATACAAATAGGAGGCAGACAAATCCAAAGGAGTAAGACAAAAGCGTAAACCAGTAAACAAATGGGGAATACAATACCAGAAGGGCAAAACAAACCAACAACCAAATCAAAGGGGAGAACAGAGAGAGAGAGAATCAGAACCAAAGAGAAGTCAAAACCAGAGAAGATAAACAGGGAAGGCAAGATAGAACACTCATTATGCAAAGTATGCTCAGTATGGGTTTGGCAATACTTCGCAGAGTGTATGTGTGTGAGAGAATGAGATGTGATTGGACGGTTCGGGACATGTGACAGTGACATCATCGGGTAATGAACTCTGGGACATGGAGTTCAGGAGATCGGAGGTGTCAGGGAAACCTTGGAGGTGTGTTATCTAACTGCAAAATGTAATGCTACTGTCAAGATCTAGAACACATTATTTACATAAATAAAGAAAGAAAACATAAAGATTAATTAGTCTTATTCTTATAATTTGAGTAACAGGGTTGTCTTAATAATAACAAAAGACATACATCAATAAAACCATACCAAGAGAGGTAGATTTAAAAAGTAAAGTTTTTTAAACTCATATTTGAAGTGAAAAGTGCTAATCAAGATGGTGGGACAAGAGAAAAATGCCATTTTAGGGGATGCTTGAGAGCTATTTGGTGTTTTAAATAATATTTTGGTATTATATTTTCAACAACTATATTTACAGTACGTCTCAGAACAAAATTTTGTGCATGGATTAATTGAAATTTCATTGGTGGGACTGAAAATTTCCTCCAAATCTGGAATGTCCCATACAGAATTTGGGATTCAGGACAACTATTTAAACTCAGGACTGTTCTGGATGTTTCAGATAATTTGGTCCCCCTATGGTGGCCAATGAAGACACATCATTTTAACTTTATTCTGTCACCTGAAAATGACTCTTTTCTTTGGTAAAACAATCAAATATCTATGGCCAACTGGCTGGCACACACAGGACGGCATTGGACATCATCTAGCTCATCATATCCTCTATCATTCTATTACATTAATTAGCCGATACACATGCAGACAGTACTAGTCTAGCGCCTTGGCTTCAATATCAACATCAGCATAAATAAAAAAAAAAGACTTATCTGGTATACCCAAATTAATCAATAAAAATAAACAACGCTTAGGTATGAATGCTTTTCATGACCTGTCCTGTTAAGCACCACCAAGATCAGTATTGTTTCCAGCACCACCAACTCTCAAGCTGCACCACTGACATGCTCCACAAAACAAAAAAATCCTGCAGATCCTCCACCATTGTACCCTGGAGCCACAACACCAGAAACGCAACATACTGTATGATAATTATAGTATCTCATACTTTGATGATATATAGAAGTCAACATGTATGCAGTGACTTTCTTGTTTGTAGGTTACAATATTTGTAGGTTACAGTAAAACAAGGATAGGGTAAATTAAACGGATGTAATGCATTGATTATTCTTATTAATTAGTAAGATATACTATACTATACTATAGGCAGATAATTAAAATTTTTGTTAAGTTAGATGTAATTCTTAAGATACAACTACACAAACAAGTTTTCAATAATGTAATCTACAAATGTCAGTTTTTACACATCTGTTTAATTGCACAACATGTCAGGGCATTCATGCATTGAAATGCTTGTGGTAAGGCTCAGGTTAATACTCTACAGTGGGGCAGCATTAATATACATACCTAAACTAAAAACACTAAATAAAAGAAATATATTAAATATACAAAAACACAAAATACACTATATGCATATGAACTTGAGTGACATCCCATTCTTAATCCTTAGGGTTTAATATGATGTTGGCCCACCCTTTGCTGCTATAACAGCTTCAACCAGGGTGGCCACTCTCACAGCTCCTAATATTTGCCCACAAAGGGTATAGATCACCAATTCCTCATCTTTAATAATGACAGTATTGTCTGATGGTTGTGATGAAGGTGAAAGTGATGACCATGATTGTGTATTGTTGACACACACACGTCCTTCGGGTATTTCTGAGGTTCCTTCCTGGTATTATTTTGTTTTGTGATGGTTCTGCTTAGGTTTTGAAGGACGCAGACGTGCAGTGTGGGCCGTTTGCTCGGGCCGTTTGCAGTTGTAGCTCAGGGCCGTCTACCTGACCATTTCTCAGCTCAAGCTGCTGAAGTAGTGGCCCTTACAAAAGCATGTGTTTTGGCATCTGGTCTTACTGCAACCATATACAGCTCTGGAAAAATTTAAGAGACCACCTCAAAATGATCAGTTTCTCTAGTTTTACAGATTATAGGTTTGTGTTTGACCAAAATGAGCAGTTATGATTTATTCTATACACTACTGGAAACATGTCTCCCAAATTCCAGATGAAATGTTGTATTTTAGATCTGTTTATTTAAAAAATGACTAATGATGCCTCCAGAAACCTGTTTTTTGAACCATGCTCACTGTGCATTTCACCCCAGCCACCGCTCGCCAGTATTTCTGTAGGCCACTTGAGGTCATCTTACCGTGGTTAAGTGACATTCGAATGAGATGGCGCTCATCACGGTCAGTAGAGATAGGTTTTTGCCCTCTGCCATTCTGTAGCTGTGTTGTCCTGTGTGTTTGCTGCTTGACCTTGACTCTTATGAACCAGACGCTCACTGTATCTGCCAGTAAAGCTAGAACCGAACCTTCTGTTCCTCACTAAGAACCTGCTGTACATGTGGAGATGCTGATTTAAGAAGAAACTGGAGTGGTCTTTTATTTATTTCCAGAGCCGTATACAGACTCAATGTATTGTTTTGGAATTTTGCACAGTTTTAGACTAATCTGGCATCACCGTGGGTTTCCAACAGCAGCAGGAACCCATTAAAGCATGCTGCTTTAGTTTCTGATCTCATGTCAGCTAGTGAGAAAAAAACAATTGTGTGGCTGATGCTGCAGCCAAGGCAGCGGCAAAATTTTAAACAATCTCCAACCATAACTGGAAATCAAACTGCCCCACAGAATTTGCATTTGTGCCTTTTACAGATGTTCTCTGATGCACCGGCATTAAAAGTGTTGTCTTGGACTGACAAGAGTGCTACTCTAGATTCTAAAGGGTACTCGACAAAAGAAGCTAAATATGTGGCACCTAAGGCGTTACTCCCATATTTAGTTCAGCAAATTCACAGTTTGGGTCATGTGGGTACTGACAATATGGTTCACCGTTTCTCTTCTGTATGGTGGAACCCCAAATTCCGTGCACATGCAGTAGAAGTAGTCCGGTGTTGTGTAGTGTGTCCGTCTAACAACACAGCAACTGGTGTGTCAACTCCTGCTGCTCACATAGTGGCTCCATCAGGACCCTTTAAACATCTGCAGGTTGATTAGATCACGCTTCCACCTTGTCAGGGTAAACGAGATGTGCTGTTTGTATTAGAAACATTTTGTTGGTGGGTTGAAGCATGCCCTACTAAATACTACATACAGCTAAGGTTCTTGTCATTCCTTTCATTCCTTGCTGGGGACTTCACGATAGCATAGATTCTGACCCAGGAATACAGTTCACGGGGAAAGTGGTTCAACAAGTAATGAAAATGCTACAGGTCAAATGGAAGGTTCATTGCCCATGTAGACCACAAGCATCTGGTCAGGTGGAACGTCAGAATCAAACAATAAAAAGCTTGGTCAAACTACACCAAAGTGGTGTTTAATGGGTAAATGCATTACCTGCTGTTTTGTGTAGTGGTAAAGACCCACTGGTGAAGTATTTCAGAGTCCATATAAGATCATCACAGGATGTGCAATGTCTCTACCAAGTTCATTGCATTAAGGTAGGCAGATGTACACATAACTTCAGATGCATTGCTGAAATGTTGTATGGAACTTACTGATGCTGTCAGCTCTGAACAACAACATGTAAGAGAGGTGTGGGCAAACCACCAGAGGGGGGACATGCAATTGTACCAGGTCAGTGGGTCATGATTAGGGGTGTACCATATCGTATCGTTCGCGATAATACCGGCATAATTTTTTAAACAATAAAATAGCGATAATAGCGATATTCTGACTTGTTGACATTATGACGTCATGCACATGGCGTATGTTCGTTACGTAAGTCATTTTGGACCAGAAAGAAGCATGGCGGAAAGCAGCTCTGTGGTGGAGGAGTTTGTTCCAAAAGGGGGAGTGACTTGAGTTAGAGTGGAGGTGGTTTGGTTATAAAATCTCGGATGTACAACACAAGCCTGTAACAACAAAAGGGTGAAACGCAACTAATCTGTTTCACCACCTCAAGCAGGAGCCCTCGGTTGAGTATGTGGGAAGTCAAAAATGCCGACTCGAAGAGTGCTCAACAGCAGTGAGTTCAAGCCCATGCAGATAGTCTACACTGCTCAGCATAGCATCACTGTATCTCTGGAAAGCTGTACTCCGTATGACAAGAAGAGCAAACAATGGAAAGAAATTACCGATGTCAATTCAAACAGTTGAGAAGGAATGCTTCACACAGCTTATTAAAAAGCTAGACAGCAGATATAGCGTCCCGAAAAGGCAGTATTTTTCAAGGACTGCGCTCCCGGACATGTATGAAAGATGCCGTGATAAGGTAGCAGTTTACTGTGTTGTGCAGAGTTCTACGCCTCGACCACGGACATATGGTCAAGCAGAACTACAGAGCCTTGCATTAGTGTAATGGGCTCCTAATGTATGGTAATTACGGTAGCTATGCTACTGCATTACATACGGTAATTTGCCTCCTTGTGAGGAAGTACAAATATGGCGCCGGGCAGGAACACAAGAGCGTGTGTGCTCGGTGGTCCCGGGTCTGCCCTGGGTACTGTGAAACGGAGTTGGACTACTACTAAGGAAAGCTGTGAGCGCACTTCAAAGGTGCTGTGTGGTGTGCTGGTTGAAGCAGCGTGGTGCACGTGTGAGAAGCAACTCTATGAATTTCTTCCTCATGGTTTATGCTTTTGTCACTGTTTTATATGTTTGAATAACATTGCTGATAATGTGTTGTATGTAATTGGGTGGTTTTAGTAAGAGTGGCTTGACTTTAGGGCCCTGTCAGTGCCATTATTTTTATAATTTGGTATTGTGAAGCAATAAACTAATCAATTAATTAAATTGTGGGTCTATCTGCTTCTTACATTATCACACCTAGTAAGTGTCACATTAGCTTAACAGTGCACTACATTAACAGCGATTGGAAGCTGTGCAGCTCCTGTCTTGAGACGAGCTACTTTCCCGAGGACCACACAGGGCAAAATATAGCAGATGGTTTAAGAGAGTTTCTCCAGTCGTGGTGTCTCAAAGAGGAGAAGCGTGTGTGACAACAGACAGCGGGGCAATCGAACTGAATAACTGGAGCAGACTGTCATGCTTTGGATATCGTCTCCACACTGCTTTTGGAAAGTTTCTTTTATTAATTTCTATGACATATTAGCCTTTGACATTTATTATAGCATGTGAACAAATACTTTTACAGTAACGTTACACAGAGGGCCCTTAAAACGTCTGATATGGTCTACTTTGTTTGATTTTTCATTCAGTGTCTGATAGAAAGTTCGATTCATTTTACTCAACCGATTCCGAATCAATTAACCGATTTTGATTCATCTAATTCGTTTTGGTATTGAGTCATTGTCAGTTTCAAACTGATTCAGTGCTACCAACTGAATCAAAGCCAGTGCACACTAGTGGTGAATAGTGGAACTGTAGCATATATTTTAGCCTGGTCAACTGACTGGTTTGTTTTCTGTTTACCCGTCCAGTGGTACTATAGGTAAAAGTTTTGTTTTGTTTGGACCTTGAGGAGATTAAAATTAGATAAATTGAGAAATGTTACATAGTTATTGCATTAACAATTCTTTTAATATTTATGCTAAGCTAATGTTGATATTAAAAATATATGGTTACCAATGGCTAACTTTCACATTTTTTTCTTGCTTTGCAGAGAGAAGTGTTTCACAGAGCAGTGGGAGTTTGCAAAAAGATTATGAGTGCTTTTTCTCACAGTTGGAAGAGGCAACGGGCTCTTCAAGATGTTCAGAAAGACATGGGCCTACCCCAACATAAACTTGTAACAGAAACTCCCATAAGATGGGGTTCTAGGCAAAGGATGATCCAGCGGCTACGGGAACAAGAAAAGGCCATTACTCAGGTCTTGACTGCTGACAGGTCAACAATGCACCTAGTCCTGACGTGGCAAGATCAAGGCCCTTGGTCCTTTTCTAGAATTTACAGACGCACTGTCTGCTGAGGACTATGTCACTGTTTCATGTTTGAAGCCTGTGCTTCAGTTATTTAACAGTGACATCCTACAAGTGAAGGAGAATGACCCAGACCTCACCAAGATACTGGAGTACTTGAACAGCAAGTATGAAGACCCTGAGGTTGAGGAACTGATAAGTCCTGATATTATTTCAGGGCCACATTTCCCACCCCTAGTCATGATCAAAAATCATGTTGCTGGTCCATTACAGGAAAAATGGAAGGGTCCATTTCAGGTATTACTGATCACTGATGCAGCAGTTCTATGTCAAGGTCGTAAAGCGTAGACATATTGCTTCACATTGTAAAATTGTACTGCCTCCTTAATTAGGGATACATGGGTGGCCTACCTGGAAAGGCTTTGGGGCAGAACTGTTGGCTTGTAGGCTGCAGGGGTGATTCCCAAAGTGAAGATTTCCCACACCCCTAAATGACGACTAGCATCTCCACACTTCCAGTTAGGGCCTTAGGACCCAAAAGGTGAGGTACAGGCAGACTGGTGGCAATGTTAGAGCAAAGATCCACAAATGTTCCAAGTAGTTGTTTTTTAATGATCTAATCACTCTGTTATGACACAATAGATGCCAATACATTTTCACATTCATAATTCATTTTCTTACTTCTCTGAAGTTAGGTTCAAAGTCCAAATGTGCCTTGGATTTCTATGTATTAAGTGAAACTGATATCCAGTATAAATCATTGAAAGTAAGTCAGTATCACCCAATATGTGCAGATTTTTTCCTTAATGCCTTAGATGAACTGTTTTGTCCTACAATGAAAACAACAGTAGAGATTCAAAACAAAGGTTTAGTAAACAATGTTTAAAGGATTAGTTATAAAGTGCGGTCATCCATACATTTGCTGGCCAGGGACAGCATTGCTTAGCTTCATATACCTGTCAAGCCTATAGGTCCACAGATCCATAGAGACATTGACTGTGGCAGACTTGCAATACAAGTCGTTTACAGTATCATTCCAGTAGATGCCAATCTCTTTTTCAAATTCTTATTTTTTCTTCTTAATACTCTGAAGTTAGGTTTAAAGCCTGACAGCACCATCTAATGGCAGTGGCCTTTTCTACAAGGACTGGCTAAGCCTCACTTTGCCCAGTTTCCAAAATGGGACATTCCCAAGGGTTCCCATAGATTTCTATGCATTAGCTGAAACTGATATCCAGTATAATTATTTAAAAGTAAGTCAGTAGAATATACAACTCAGTACATGCCGACTTCTTCTTTAATGCCTTAAATAAAAGGCTTTGTCCTACAATGTAAACCACACATGAGAGCTTCAAAACAAATGTTTGGTTTAAAAGGTTATATTTTAACATTTAAGTTATATCATTGGTAATAAAGTATTATCTTCCATCCTTTTGCTGGCCAGGGACAGCCTTGCTTAGCTTCATATACCAGACAAAGCTATTGGTCTGGTTAAGAGTCACTTTGCTTAGTTTCTGAAATGAGACAAGCCCAAAGGTTCCCCTATATTTTTTTGCATTAGTTGAAGGTAATATCCAATATAAATCAAAATGTAAGTCAGTAGAATGCATAAACCATTGCATGCAGACTTCTTTCTTGTCTTAGATCATTTGCTTTGTCCTACATTGTAAACTATAAAGTAAAGATTCAGACAAAGGCTTGATTGAAACGGTTTAAAGCATTGATAATGAAGTATGGTTTCCCATCCATTCACAGGTGAGGAACAGCCTTGCTTAGCTTCATATACCAGTCAAGCCTGTACGACCACAGACCCATAGAGTCATTTGGTATGGCAGGCTTGCAATATAGCCTCTATAAAGTATTGTGAAAACAATAATAGCAACATGTAATGGATTTTGCTTTTTACTACTACTGGCTAAGCCTCAAATTGCTAAATATCTGAAATGAAACAAGCCCCCTATGGAGTTCTATGCATTAGCTGAAGATGATATTGAGATAAATCACTTAAAATAAGTCAGTAGAGTATATAAGTCAGTATATGCAGCCTACTTCCCTAATGCCTTAAGTCAATTGCTTAGTCCTTTTTATTATTTTTTATAATCTTTTTTTTTTTTTTTTAAGGAATTTGGAGTTCCAAACAAAAGTTTAAAAGGAAACAAAAAAAAAAAAAAAAAAAAAAGTAAGATCTCCCATCTATTCACTTGCCAGGGACAGCCTTGCTTAGCTTCAAATACTAGTCAAGCTTATAGGTCCACCGACCCATAAAGTCAATGGCTGGGGCAGGTTTGCAATACAATCACTAAAAAAGGATCTGAATCACTCTATTATGACTTAATAGATTCGTCGTACTCCCTTAAAGTAGGTGAAAGGCATGGGAGCAGTAGATGGTTGAGGAGAACTGTTGGGCTTGACTACTTACTTTTAATGGCTAAAATATAGCAAACAAACATGGAGCACAGGAGAGTGCCACTCACCTCACTCTACCCCTACCTACACACCTACTTCCTCCCTTTGACAAAACAAAAGTCTCTAATATACAAAATATGGGTAACGTCAGTAGTAACTTTTGGGAACTTTTGAAAGGTTCATTGCTGTAAAAAAAAAGATTCATAGGAGAGAACGGAGATGACTCGGCTCTCTCTATTCACGACCCTGATAGGACTTACTTCACCATTGTCTTAATTTTCAGTGTACTTCAATTCCTGGATGTTCCTGGAAGCTAGGGTTATTAAGAATGCATGTTTTCTGTCAGCAAGTTGAGCTTTTTGGTGAATGATTTAAGATGAATGATCTGAGATGTCATAACATTCTGCAGTCCGCATATTTGATATGGCTTATTGTTATATTTTACTCACTGAATTGGACCAAAGGTGTGAAGAAAATGGGCCATTATTTTTGTGATTCTTGGTCATGCAATGTTATGCTAGTCATCTGTGCTTAGGGTTACTTGGTTTTGAATCAGGGTGATAAAGCAAAGATTTTCAAGACTTTTATGAATTTGTTTTGTTTATTTTCTACCATAATGTTTTAGATGTCATGTGCACTCGAGAAAAATGTCCCTCTTTATGAAAGCTTTCCTGTTATTCTTAAAACAAAGCACAGGCAATTCTATAAATGAAAGAAAATGCCTTTCATATCAGCTTTCAATTATATTAGTACATGTGCATTCAGGGCATTCTCGTCTTTAAGTGGTTTTGTATTTCTTGCAACTTGGCATTATTACCTGTGTGCATTATACAAACTACACTCCACTATACGGCAGGACAGGATTTTCACCCTCAGAACTCTGTATGCCTATCTGACAGTGAAACCGCGCTACTGCTTGCTGACAGACGGCGCTGTGCATCTAGCGCCAACCCTCACTGTTTAATCTCCATGGTAACAGCGTCATCTCTGATTGGCGGAGCGCTCTTTAGGGTGTATGGGTAATGTATTTCTGTACGACAAATCAGAGAAAGGCGTTTTTTCGAAAACAAAGATAAAATCAGACTGATTCGCATAAGCATAAGCAAATCTACGCTGGCTGGGTACAATATAATGGATAATGATCTAAATCCCTATGGCAGTTAGGAACGGGATTTTTAGACCTACAAAGCAAAGGATTGTTTTACGATGACATCAGAACCCGAGAGAGAGGTGAAGGTATTCTGGACTTCTTTAGTTGCCTAGTTTAGAAAAACATACTAACCAGGAGCTAATATATATAATATATAATTTAAAAGATCATTCTTTTTCTCTTTCTCCAAGAAAAGGGATATAGAGATATGAGAGATACACTATATTGACAATAGTATTCGCTCACCCATCCAAATCATTGAATTCATGTGTTCCAGTCACTTCAATGGCCACAAGTGTATAAAACCAAACACCTAGGTATGCAGACTGATCAGTGAATTCCAGCCGCATCCAGGCCTTACATCACCAAGCGCAATGCAAAGCGTCGAATGCAGTGCATCCAACTTTGTGGTAACAGTTTGGGGGTGACCCCTACCTGTTCCAACATGACTGCGCACCAGTGCACAAAGCAAGGTCCATAAAGACATGGATGAGCAAGTTGTGTGTGGTAGAACTTGATTGGCCTGCACAGAGTCCTGACCTCAACACGATAGAACACCTTTGGGATGAATTAGAGTGGAGAATGCGAGCCAGGCCTTCTCGTCCAACATCAGTGTCTGACCTCACATATGTGCTTCTGGAAGAATGGTCAAAAATTCCCATAAACACATTACACCTAAACCTTGTGGAAAGCCTTCTCAGAAGAGTTGAAGCTGTTATAGCTGCAAAGGGTCGGATGACATCATATTAAACCCTTTATAGTAAGAATGGGATGTCACTCAAGTTCATATACGTATAATATAGTATAAGGCAATATAGTGTAGATAACTGTTTTTATTGTCTACACAATACAGAATACATCTGTTTCCTGCAATGTTGTCTTGTGTTGCATAGTGTTAAAGAGACTTAGCTAATATAATTACAAGCTGAAATGAAAGGCTTTCATTTAGGTATTTTCTTTAATTTGCAGAATTGTCTGTGCTTTGTTTCAAAAATGACAGGGAAGCTTTCATAAAGAGGGAAATATTTCGCGAGTGCATATGAAAAGTTGGAAATAAAACAAAACAAATTAATAACAATCATGATTCACTTTGCTTCTTCACCCTGATCCAATACCTTCTAACTGTGCGCATAGATAACTAGCGTGACATTGCATGATAAAGAATGACAGAAAATAATTAGTTGCCTGGTTTAGAAAACCATACTAACCAGGAGCTAATTATAATATATAACATAGAATAATAAAGATCATTCTTTTTCTCTTTCTCCAAGAGAAGGGATACAGAGATATGTTATCTCGTCGCGTAATTAAGTGTTAAAGAGATCTAGCGTCGCTAATGTTTTATCTCTTCATACAGACAATAAAATACGTTGGCTATATTGTTTGCATCTGAACATGTAGAAAAAAACTCTACTTTGTGAGCGAGCGAGCGAGCAGAGAAGGGGGGAGAGAACGTGTCTGTGTGTGTGTGTCTGTGTTTGTGTGTGTGCGTGTGTGTAACTGTGCAAGATTCTGTTTCCATTCCTAACTCCGCAGCGCCATCGTGTGTCGAGCCTCAAAACCGTGGGCGGGGAAGAGAAGCAAGAGGTTCTTGCAGTAAACGATATTGGATAAACACAAATACATATACAGGGTAAGTGATACTCCTACGTCTTAATCTTCAATCGCATTCGCACAGTGTGCTCTTCATCCGGACACCGAACACATTGTCTGTCTGCGGACAAAATGACACGGCCTTTTAGGACATGGATGTAGTCCGTTAGGCGATTAAGCATCAGGCCATATCTTTGAACGAGATAAACATAACTCTCAGCTTGTGCGTGTTGTCCATCTTCCCATTATGCTTAAAACGTTATTGCGGATGTCGATATTTATTTTTGTTTGCCTAAATTACTGCCTAATTAGAGCGTTCTCTGTTATTAATATCCCTCCATTATTCGTGGACGACTGTCATTTTACATAGTCATCTTTTTACTGAGCTGTTTCGAATACCCAGACCGACTACTGCAGTTGGAACGAGCTTCCTCACTTCTCAAATAATTCCTTTTTGCAGGTGCATCAATCAAATGTAGCATGCAGTTCAGCCAGTACTACTCTACTGTTTGTACAGATAACCTACTCAGAACGGAAGGGCCTGCATGTTTAGATTTTTTTTGTCTGTCATTGTAAACGTTAAACCATTTGTCCTTGTGGTGCCAGATGTCTCTCCTTGTGGCAGCCTAGTATGATTTTAAGCTTTATAGCAAGATGCAACAAAATACACTTGGTATTAAGATAACTAGTTTTAAACAATTTATTTAAGCACCCTGACTTTACCCTCACAACTTTACCCTCAAATAGGTAAGCTGTAGAAAATAATAATAATAATAATAATAATAATGATAATGATAATGATAATAACAACAATAACAACAAACCAACAACAACAACAATAATAATAATAATAACAACAACAATAATAACAATAACCTGACAAGCAGGTCACTTCTATGCATACACTTTTTTTTGACAGTAGGCGCTAGCACCACGCCCATTACATCACACCCAAGCATAATATAGCAAATAACACATTTGTGCACATTTGTATGCTAACAACTACAGCTACTATGAACCTATGCATGTCACTGCTCTCCATGGCCACACCTTACATTATTAGAAAACATGATCACATTTACTGATGACACTACTGTGATTAGTCTTATTAGCAATAATGAACCACAGGCAGGAGTGAAGTAGCAGAGCTAACTAAGTGTATTTCAGTATTACATTACATTACATTTACATTTACGGCATTTAGCAGACGCTCTTATCCAGAGCGACTTACAACCGTGCTTAGTGTTCCGTTGGATAATATTCCAGCTAGTACAGGAAGTTCAGAGCCTAAAACTCACCCTGAGCTCAGACACTGCCCGAACAGGGGGCCAGTGCTGATACCTACAGTGAATATTGTGTCATGTTCAAATAAACAGCCAGTGTTGATAGAGTTTCACTGGCAGTTTCAAGTTCCAAACTTTAAAACTCAGAGAAACTGAGACTGACAGACAAAATTATTAAATAAACAAAAACAATTCAGCACATTTACCTTTTACTGGAGCATGACTACAAAAATGGACCTATTTACAACTTGCCATGTAACATCTCTGACTCTACTGGTAATTACATACAGTCTAAGCATATCAAATACTGCAGTCAACAGGGCTAAAGAGTGCATCAGATTTAGACTGATATGGGTAACATTTATGGAGCTACACATACAGAAATATCTCTCAGTGTCTCTCAGTATGTTGTCATGCTGCAATGTTTGCTGATGCAATATGCCAGACATCTCGGCATGGAGTTGTAGAGGTTCCTAATGGTGTCCTGCGATAATCCATCCCATGCAGCTTGAATATTCTTACACAGTTCCTGATGATTTTTTGGGGTGGAGGAGGAGTGACACTAGGCCTTCTGGACATTCTGCGTTGTCCAGCTGTCTGCCAATAGTACTGGCACTAACAGGATGACTGATGGAGGGCATCGCTGCTCGCCAAATGTCCGCAATCGTGACTGTTGGGTCACCGCTCACATGTTGGACAGTTCATTGTTTCTCTCTCTTCGTGGTTTGTGTAGGTCTCCAACAGTGTGCTATGATAGTATCTGCACAATGGGTATGGCAGGCAATACATCGATAAGACGATCCTGCTTCCTGGTGCCTTACGATGCGACACCTCTCAAACTCTTCCACGTGCTTGCATTGCTTTCAAACTCTTCTCTGAGGCATACTTTGACTGCAAAGGATGCTACCAACACAACAGCATGAGTCAGAATGGAAAGCCCGTGCAACAGGATAACCTTTGTCAATGGTCAGTGAGGTATAGTGATAAGGCTTGTCCTTGCTTACATCATATGTGTGGCCGAGCATGAAACTGGAATTCAATCGCATGTCTCACAATATCAAACCTACCCACCAACATGCTCTGTGAGTTGTATTGGCATTGCAGTAGAAGCAGGTGGTGTGTACTGAGAGTGGTAGTGTTGGCCTATCAGTAGCAGTAGGTGTAGATTGTTTGGGAACAGCATATGTAGGCTGTCTCAGGGAAGCAGGCTGGGGTTCTTGTGCTGATGTTTGAATGTGTTTCGTTTGGTAAGTAAGATGCCAGGTGGCTGAGCATGAAGTCTTCTAGTTTTGCGGCTTGTTGTCATTTCATGTCTGGTGTCTCTGGAGGTTGTCATAGCAAGGGCAGTTTGCTTTACGGTTCAAAGTAACAAAATTGTAAGGGTTTTGTATTGTGAGAGGATGGCGTACACAGTCTGGCCGAATTCATCTTTAAGAATCCAGCAGCTATGTCCTATTAAAATGATTACAATTTTTGGTATCTGTAATGAAATCTAATACAATAAGTAACCTAGTTACAAACATTCTCAATAAGTAGACTAGCATTAAAACTTGCAACGTAGCAGGCCAAGACAAACGTTCTAAAGAAGTTTGTTATTTCTTTGCCTGTTATATATTATAGTAACAATGACTGTTGTAGAAAGAAGTTAAATAATATTAGACGGTCACATACAAAACAATGGCAATGGCTATTAAGCACTACTAATGAAGTTCTAATAACAGATTTGTAAACAATGTACCATGAAATAATTACTTACAATGCCATACAAAAACAAAGGTAGTAGAATAAATAAAGTTGTCTTTGTATTACTTATTTTAAACAGAGACTGACACTTTCAGTTTTGTTTGGCTTTCAGGACCAACTGCCTCTGTCGGTATCCTAGCACCTGTGCTTCTATGTGCATATCAGTGAGAACTCCAAAGAGAAAAGGAGAATATAGTAGGGAATTCTGTACAAATACTACAGTTTTGGTTTAGCATGGGAGCATATTATTTGAGATTGATCTAATACTTTGCCTAGTTCTATCTATACAATTGCTATTACAGTGTCCATGCAGGTTAAAATTGCTATTATACATAAAGCAAAGCTGCTCAGGTAGATAATTACACCTAATTACACCTAGACATGTAGAATGGTATGTCGACTGAGCAGAGAAGAGTGCAAAATACAACCATAATTACTACTGAAGAATAGATCCATTGTTATAGCTTAACTACAGTTTTAACCTGCTGTGAAGTGCTGTCACAAAGGTGGTACAGATTGGGTGGTGCTAGTAAAAGTCCTCTACATGTGAGTAACAGTGGTGTGGATATGCAGTTCAAATCAGTCAGGGGACATATATTGAGTGGTGACAACGCTATGCGCAGAGTCTTCATATCACACAAGTCTGTCATAAATGCACACCTTTAAATCAAATGTTTAAGGTAATTTGTGGAAAAACATTAACATTGTGAGAACATAAACAGTATTGTAACGAAAATACCATACCAGCCCACAAATTAGTGGTCAAGCACTTACACAATTCTAATCAGAAATATGCCACGCTAGCATGAACTAAAGTAAATTTTGCAATAAGACCATTTATGGGGAGCCTGGCTACTTCCTGTTTATCATCTTATTATTAAACATGACTGCAAAAAAGGGGATCCACAAACAAATTCTCTGTTAACAATCTTCCTTTATTTTTTAAAAGTATAAGGATGTACTAAAAATAAAAGAAAACTTCCCCTTGTACCTACAGAAAACAGATTTTTGGCAGCAAGACAGCAGCATTACTGGTCCTAAGTGTTGATGGGTTGGGAAGCTGATTAACTTATTGCAGTGAAGCAATAGAAAGTCTTACACCCTTCAAAAGCGAAAAAAATTAGCGGTATTTAAAGATTTTATGCTGTAGTGTCTAGGTTTGTCAAATGCCAGAGGGCACTCCTGAGTGAGTCCAAGAGTCCTTTCGTGTGTTTGTAAATGCTTATAATTGCTTATAATTTGAAAGCTCATAATTATGATGCTAATTATAATGTAAATTCCTATCATTTGTACAATTTTCTAAGGGAAAAATGGAAGGATAAAGGTAAGTCAACCAACAAAGATCACGTTAAGAGCAAGGCGTGTAATAGTCTACAAGGTTACAGAGAAACCTATGGTAACTTCTAAGCAACTAATCACATTGGCTAACGTTTAATGTTCATGAGTCCATCATAAGAAGAAAACTGATTAACACTGGCATACATGGCAGGGTTGCAAGGAGAAAGCCACTGCTCTTTAAAAAGAACATTGCCGCCCCTCTGCAGTTTGCTAAAGATTGCATTAACACTAAAATGAAGGCAACACGTCCACATAGTATAGCATAGCAAGAATGTTCATGGTAGGTAAATGGTCAGAAATGCAGGCAAGCAGTGGGCAACCAGTCAAGGCAGATGAGCCAGCAGCATCAGACCACACAGTTTGGGTAGTAGGTTAGCTCAGGCAAGAAAACGTATAGTTAGCTATGATAGAGGAACTGAAAATACTATATGGTGTTAACAGAGTGCAGCAGTTACTCTGGCAGGCCAAGCTATTGCAGCTTAACTAAAAGGGAGAGCCAAAAAGTAACAAAGACATGAGTGCTCCACGAGAAGTCAGTGCATCTCTGCTCCAGCATACCTCACAGATATGTAGTACTGGATCATCTTCCTTAGTAAATAAATTATCAGTTCTGTTTGTCATTTTTCTATTTTTGTCTCATTTGGTTATGTGAAAAACTGATACAGTTTAAGGTCAAATTTATGTAGAATATAGAAAACTTCACAAACTTCCAAGCACTGTTGTATAAGGCAAATAATGTAGGTCCCAAGTCAGAACATAACGCTTTACATTTATAGGAACAGATGACTTGCTGTTTACATTTACAAACTGATTACAATCATTCATTCTGATCTGAACCACTGCATGCGAATATTTAAGATGCATGAGATGGATTATCGCAGAACGCCATCTCTACAACTCCATGCTGAGACGTCTGACATGTTGCGTTACCAAACATGTTGCCTCGATGCCATACTGAGATACACTACTTCTGTAATTAATATTTCCCATATCAGTCTAAATTTACATCATTTATTGTTTTTGGGTAACCTTTATCTTCCTTTCGAATAGCATTGCAATCCAACACTTCCTTCTGGGTCCAGCTATTTTTTTGATGATTACTATAGGATTGTACTGGTTGTGTCACAGCTTTTTCTAAAATCTTTGATATAATGGAAAGATTTGAGACAAAAGGTGTGTATTTTGGATTGAGATTAGGTTTTTTTAATCAGAGGTTTGATTACTACTACTGGAATATAGTCAAGGCTAAAACAGTTTATTATAGACAAAAGAGGCTTGGTTATTTTTGGCAAAATTTCTGTTAGCAAACTTGTAGGAAGCATGAAAAGAGATGATTGGAGGAAAACGTTTAAACCAGCTCTGTTTGCTGTTCTATAATCTATAAGGCTTCTTTCAAGCAAATTGGAATACTTCAAGTTTAGTCAGGTGCCATGTATGCTGTACTTCTCTGACAGTCTATCTTAAAGCTTGAGTATGAGCTTTGTCTCCCTTATTCTTTTATTTTTTAGAAGAGGCATGGTATCTAAGAGGAGAGAAACATTTTCTGAGCATTTGGTCAAAAATTGTAATTGTGTAAACAGACAGCACATTCAAAAATTGATATAACTGGGAGGTTTTTGCTGAAGCTACTAACTTGTGAGAAAGATGTTAATGTGTTATAGAGAATGATGTTAATATGATAGCATGAGGATAAACACAGTATGACTAAAGCAAATTTCATATGAGATTAGGTAATGATCTGAGATTACTGTGCTCTAAGGAAGAGTGGTTATATGATCTATGTTTACAGTGAAGGTCAAAATTAAGTCAAGAGTTTGGTTGCAGTAATGAATAGACCACTTTATATTTAAAGTAAAATGTAACAAAGTCTAAAATAGCTACAAATCCAAATTTGGTAATATATCTGATTACACAGTAAATTCGTCCAAATCTAAAATACTAAATTTAATAAAGAGTGCGTTCCTGTTGATATACCTGTAAAGTGGACTACAATAACTAAAGGTTTATGTGTACAGATAATTTAAAGATGATTAAAAAAGATAAACATTTATACCTTCATCTTTGATGGGTCAAATTACAGTTGTTAAAAGCCACTTGACAAAGCTGAATTATTTGTTTAATGACTCCAGCCTATCCTACATCAACAGAATATATTTCTTCACTATTTTGAACTGTTACAAAATTCTTTTGGAAAAATAAATGTCAGAAACAAAGAACCAGGACCGATGTGCACAGAGCTAAAAGTCAAATGGGCTTTATTAAACAATCAGGTAATTCAACACAGCAACAAAACACGAACAGACATGGAGGGAGAAGGCAAGATCGGAGTCAAGGGACAGGCTAAGGTCAGAACCAGGGTAGTCAGGCAGCGAGGTAACCAAGATAGAAGGAATAGGCAAATAGAAATGGTCAGAGAAACGAAAAGGAGGTCGATAGCCAGAGAGTAGATCAAACGACAAAGCCGACAGGGATAAGGCAGAAAGCGGTAGTCAAAAACAAAGGAAGTTAAAAGCCAGAGCAAGGATAAACAGAAAAGAAGTGCTCAGTTGCAAACAAGGTTTGGCAAAACTTCACAATGAGGAAGTGTTTGGGTGAAGCTTATATGCTAGTGTCTGATTGGAGTCAGCTGGGCTAAAACTCAGGAGACCTAGAGCGAAGCTGATTGTACGGTTGGGGACATGTGGGTGTGATGTCATCGAGCGATGCCCTCTGGGAAGTTGAGTCCAGAGGAGCGGAGGAGCCGAGAAAACCTGGAAGTGTGATGATAAAACATCAATAATAAAATTATTAGTTCTTCAGAACTCAGTAGTGGTGCTGGGAGGGCATAATGCCCCCTTTTTTGGGTAATGCAAATATAGTACATTGTAAAATGGCTTTCTTTAAGACCAAACTATTATTTGTTATTTTTGGTTATGTATGCCAATAAAGATAAAACATAAATACTTACTGCTCTGAAACATCTTGCTTTAGTCTATCTTGCGAAGGTGGGTCAAGTCTAACAATTTATTCTATCTGACTTTCAGTATCATACTCTAGCTTGAACTGATACTGCAAAACTGACGCCATTGTAAGAATAGCCACAGCTATGTGGGGGCCGAATTTGTAGTAGGATACGATTCAGGGCACAAAGGGCTCATCAAGAGAGAAGGATTTACATGAGCTGTACAGAATGAGAAAAATATTGTGTTTTCGGAAAACTGAAAAATGTAAATTTATTCTAGTAGACCCCAGTCATAGAACTATGAACATTAAAAAATTAGCATAATAGGTATCCTTCAATCTTTGTATTTAAGTAATAATTTTTCATTATACAGTATTGTACTCCTAAACAGACTAGCAAGATTAACTGCAATTAACTACTTTCTACTGTCCCATGTATGGTGTTTTTTGTTTTGAGTTGGTTTTGACAGACACAACAAAATGACTTAAATGTTGACTACACCATTTGTTGTCATTAAACTTGAAACATACACTAAACATACTTTGGAGTTCTACAATTACAGACTGTAGTCCATCTGAGAGCATCCGCTGCATACTCTGTTAGCCGTTTTCACCCAGTTCATCAAAGTTAAGGACCCCCACAGGGCCACCACAGACCAGGTATTATTTGGGTGGTGGATCGTTCTCAGCACTACAGTGACACTGACATGGTTGTGCTGTGTTAGTGTGTGTTGGGCTGGTGCGAGTGGATCAAACACAGCAGTGCTGCTGGAGTGTTTAAACACTGTGTCCATGCAATGTCCTATTAGAAACTGCTACTTTGCTGGTCCACCTTGTAGATATAAAGTCAGAGACGATAGCTCATCTGTTGCTACAGGGTTTGTGTTGGTCATTCTCTAGTCCTTCATCAGTGGTCACAGGATGCTGTCCACAGGATGCTGTTAAGTGTATAGTTTTGGTTGGTGGACTATTCTCAGTCCAGCAGCACTGCTGTGTCTGATACACTCGTACCAGTGCATCACACATCTAATACAGGGACTGGTTAATGTATTTGCAAGCTTTGTTTTAAGAAACTGAAGAAATCCAGAATTGTGATAGTGGCCTAAACTCATCCTGAACATCTTTACCGACCAATATTTGCTCATTCAGACAAACACTTTTACATTGTTTTACTTGTTATAGAGTATATTGGCATATATAACGTACAGACGATTTCAAGTTATTATCTACTTATTGTACATTATCTATTTATGCATTGTCTTTGTTGTACATGTTTTTTTTGTGGTTTTAATGTTTCTTGTATTTCTATTGTTGTGTTATTTAATTTGAACTTGATAGGCTGAAATAATTAAGGATTCCATGCACTGTTTAGACCCATGGTCAGTAAACATTTATATCTAAATGTTATATTCTGAATAGTAAATGCTGATATGCTTAAAATGAGGCTGATAAATGTATGTGCAATGATTACTAGTGTTCTTTATTTTAAATTCATTCTATTTATTTAAATTCTTAGAATATTTGTCATGTATTTTTTACAGGCCATAAAAATTATAACTGACAGTGGAGGACAAATTTCAAAATGAGTCTGACTTCCTGGTTCCTGGTGAGTAGTGGGGGCACAAGGCATCGCCTTCCCCGGGAGATGATCTTTGTGGGGCGGGATGACTGTGAGCTCATGCTTCAGGTAAGCCTCATTTAACTTTACTGAATGCTGGGACAGCTTCTCTTATGTCAATCCTCAGAGACCTCAAGGACAGTCTTCTTTTTATGTATTATTTCTTTTTATACATTGATATTCATAAGAAGTCATTAGAAAAGCACTTAATTTTCTTCTTATAATTAGGTGATAAAAGGGTATAGAACTGTCATTTTGTGCATATAAAAGAGGAAAATGCAAATCTGAATGAAGGTATAATGGAATGGTATCTCAAACTATCAGGGTGCGGATCTTTGCTAGCACAGAGGTTAGTGTAGCTATTGGTAGTAGAGCTGATTAGAAAAGTCCTAATTAAATAGAGATAAAATAAATATATTATTAAAACTGAAGTAACAAGCCTGTGAAAATGTAGTAAAAACATAGTGAGTAAAAAGTACAGATTTTTCTTTTAAAATGTAGTGAGTAAAAGTAAAAAGTATTAAATAACAGAAATACTCAAGTGAAAAGTGTTCCTTTTTATCTTGTCTCTGCAGTCACGTAGCGTGGACAAGCAGCATGCAGTTATCAACTATGAACCGACTGCAGATGAACATAAAGTAAAAGATCTGGGCAGTCTAAATGGGGTAAAAGTGACCATGTACAAAATATTAAAAATGACAGGTACATACTTTAATGTGATAAATCATGATATGAATGTTCTGTTTTCCTCTACAGACATTTGTGAACGAAGTGAGGATACAGGAGCAGCAGTACATCACTCTAAAAACAGAAGACAAGCTAAGATTTGGCTATGATATCCTTTAATCTGCAAATGTGTAATGGCAGGACGTGTTTATTCGTATTACTTCTTAAACATATTTGTATACTAACCTGTATTACAATCGCCTCTATCCGGTTATCCTTAATTAGTATAAACAAAAAATGTCTTAACATTGGCAAGTGTTCTGTTGTAATTGTGCTGAGTACAGAATTATTTAAATAACATTCTCTAGAGGTCAGAAGTCTCAGCTCTGCTTCTTGAATTTCAGTAGGGTGAATACAGTATATTGTAGTAATGCTATATGTTAAAATTCACCACCACTTGCGTGATACAGATGACAGCTTAGTGAAAGTGAGATTTGACGTTATGGGGCTAGACAAGATAATTAAGAAAGTTAGCCAGGTTTATAAGTTGGCTCGATCTGATAAGGAAATGAGGTAAGGCTAGGTTGTCAGTTTCAAAAAGTGCTGTTTATAAGATACTGGCCTTGTTTTGCCCTTAATATTACTCACATACTAACCTGTTCACAGTCGTGCGTGGAGAACTTCATGTACCAGAAGAAGCACTGAGGGTATAGCTGAATATAGCTCACTAAACCAGTAGTCTTAATCATGCCCACTGCCCTACACTGTTTCAGCCAGTCCCTTCTGCAAAACGCCAGATTAAATTCTTGATCTGATTGTGTAGGGCTTGATGATCAGCTGGATCAAGTATGTTGGGGATGGGGAATAGTTGAAACTGTGCCAAACAGTGGGTCACATTGGCTCTAGACCAGTGGTTCCAAGACTTTTTACAGGCCTGTATTCCATTTAGACGTTAAACTTCCTGCTGCATCCCACCTCTCTGTCACACACATTGTGATTGGGTGGAGGTGGAGTGACACCAGGCCTTCTGTGAGGCATGACAACAAAGCGTTCATCTTGGTGTTCATTGATCATCTCCACCAAGACAAAAGTGGGACTCACCGCTGAAGATGATCGAAGATAAGGTTCTGCTTCTCATACACTGCCTCCTTCTTCTTGGTCCAGTCACTGGATCAGCAGAGGAGAGGATGAGTGACCTTCACAAGACCATTATCTGTCCGTGAGCTGAATCTCAAGAGAACGTCGGTCATTCAGCAAGACAATGACCCTAAGTACACAAGTCATTCTACCTAAGAAGAATAAAGTTCATGTTTTGTAATGGTCAAATCAAAGCCCTGACCATAATCCAGTATAAATCCTGTTTAAGGACCTGAAGCAAGCAGTTCATGGGAGAAAACCCACCAACATAACAGAGTTAAATCTGTTTTATACAGAGGAATGGGCTAAAATTCCAAAATTCTTCCAACTCAACAGTTACTAAACAACAGTTATAGAAATCAGCAGTTCAAAAAATTAGTTGTAGTTGTGGTTAAGTCAAATCTATGTAGAAATATAGGAAATCCTAAAGGCTCACAAACTTCCAAGCACGACTGTATATTTGGCCTGCAGCTCATCCTAAGGCCTGCACTGATCCAGAGCCTGCGCCAGTGCCCTGGTAAGCACGTGTCACCTGCCCTTAAAGTACCAGACAGTGTTCCAGACACCAGCTGCAAACCAACAGTTCCAGCCTCCAGTGCCAGCCTCCAAGTTCCTTCACTTACTGGATTGGACAAAGCTGTTCCCGCAGTGCCTGTCATTGACCCAGGGTGTGGCTGTTAATTGTTGCTCTCCCTGCTATTCAATTTTTACACACCCCCATTCGATGTATGTTTACCACAGTGTGTGAGCCACTGCTCTAGACCAAAGTGATTTTTCATTTGCCATATTTAGATATTTTACAATAAAGGTATTTGGCACCATTCAGATTTTTCCATGTTGTTTCAGCATGAAAAGTTTTCCAGTCAGCTTCAGATAGCTAAAAGGCCGTCTTTAAACCCTGAGCCTGCTGGGGCTGAAGGTGGTAAAGAGACAGTAGGAAAACTTCTGGAACCACCACGCAAAGGAGAGGATAAGGTAACAGGTGAGGAGCATGGTATATGCAAAATATCCAGTCTCTTCAATTATGTATCTGTAATACTGTGATACAGATTGCTTAATCATGTACCACAGTGAGTTTGTGTAACTTATGATTTCTCTTTAGCAGGAGACATTGCTGTGGTACCCAGAGGAACTCCTCTGTATGGACAGCCGTCATGGTGGGGGGATGCAGATGATGAAAACTCGGAAAAGCATGATACCGCACCCTCAGATCCCAGACAATTAAAGTGTGAATCAGGTGAACAAACACACTACACTGTGCATGTCCTTAACTGCACCTTATGTGCATCAAATTAACCAAGTATTCTTTTTGTGAGCCTACAGGCAGTAACATTGTAATAAAGCAGCAAGTAGTTCCTGCCACCATGGCACAGACCTGTACACCCCAAGAACCCAGTTACTTTGAGATTCCCTCTAAAGAAGCTATTGCAGCAAAGGTGGCACCTAATGAGGATCTGCCGTTAACTGAAGAAGGAACCACAGTAACATCCACTATCCATGTACCTGAGGGCAGCACCCATGGCCATGCCTCATTCACCATTGAGTTTAACAAAGTGACCTCAAGCAAAAGCAAAGAACGAAACACCAAGAGCGGCCAAGGGCATCGCTCACGGCCAAATCGAGGAGGTGGGGAAGAGCTAACTGCCCTTCAGGTTGCCATGGTTGCAGCTGAGGTGAAGGTGGCAGACTGGCTTGCACAGAATGATTTACCACTGGCTTTATCAGAATCTGTACCTGAAGATGATGGAGATAGCGTGAAGAGTGATGTGCCTGTCCAGATAAGGAGCCTCAGAGGTACACTTTCTGGGGTGTACAAAGGGAGTGGAAAAAAATGAATAAAGTGAACAATATTTTTGTGTGATCTTGCCCAGAGAAACTTACACTCAGAGCAAGAAACTAATTATTTGTTACTATACAGTGAGACAATGGGTCATATTTCAAACATCTGTTGTTACTTGTCTGCCTCATGCTTTCCATTGTTTACCCTTTAGGCAGTAAACACGAAGATGGTACTCAGAGTGACTCTGAAAATGTCTTGGGTGAGCAGCTCAGCAGCCAGAGAGCATCCCTGCAGGACAGAGATCGACCAGCATTTTGCAGCAGGGGAGACCTCTTCCAGAACAAACCCTCGTCTATTTCAAATCCGATGCGTCAAGTGGGTAATGAGGTGGAAGAGACAAGCAACCAAAGTGAACACCTGGAAGGCCCTCAGAGGAGTCAGGCAGATGAACAGTGTAACAGGGGAACCTACACTGTTAAACTGGAGAACAGTAATATAGAGGAGGAGAAGGCCAGGTGCATGATTGACAAGGTACAGTAGACTACCCTTCTTGCTTTGGAAGCTTTACAGTTTATGCATAAAGAGTTACAATTGCTCTCCAAAATCTTTGAGTATATAAAATATGTAATTTTCTGAAGATGAAGGAAAGCTGGAGCAGTGGAAACATGTTCTCTGGAGTGATAAATCTTGCTTCACTATCAGATGGACAGTCTGATGGACAAGTCTGAGTTTGGCATATGCCAGAAAAATACTACCTGCTGTAAGGCATTGTGCCAGCAGTAAAGTTTTGTGGAGTATGGATAATGGCCTGGGACGTAGTTCCAATAAAGGGTAATGTTAAAGCTATAGCATACAGATATTTTTAGACAATTATGTGCTTCCAACTTTGCAACAACAGTTTGGGTAAGTCTCTTTCCTGTTCTAGCCTGTGCACAAAACGAAGTCCATAAAGACATGGATTAATCTGTGTGGTCTGGAGAGTCTAACAAGTTTGTTGTATCTTTGGAATGTATTGGAACAGTACCTGACTTTAGACTGAAGAGGCACAAATTCCCACTTTCCAAAAACTGCTGCTATTCTATTCCAAAAGAGTGAAGGGTGTACAATAGTAATGCCTAAGGTTTTGGAATGGGATGACCTTCAGGTAGGCTAGGGGACTTTTTTGCTGTCTAAAGGGGTAAAAGTCCATGAACAGCATCATTGTCAGAGAAGAATGAGGCGTTCCTTGTGACAGTGTGTTCATCTTTTACAGCAGTGATTATGCTGGTTTTAACCATTAACGTGGCTTGGTGTGATAGGGTGCGACATTTTATACTGTTGGGTGTTTATTTATTAAAAAGCGATGATGTGAAGATGAAGGAAGAAAGCCTCCGCTGACACCGTCTTGCTTGTATATAAAAAGGTTTATTACAAAATAAGACCAGCGTCCAGCCAAGCACCCTGGGTTGCTCGGGAGAGGTTTTTCTGCCAATACGCCTCTCTACCTAAATATTGCATAGAGTGTAAAACCATGTCTAGAGGCCCAGATACTTCATGGGCTAGTGATCTGCTTCACTCAGAGAAGGACAATTGCACAGTGTTTTAATTAGCATCTGAGTATCTCTATTCCTTTGCAGATCTGTCCTTTTGGCAAAGGTCATTTGGAGCCACAGAGCATAAGGGAATCTTTTATGCATCAAGGCTATTGCGTGGTGTTGCTCTGCACTTAAAGTTTATTTAATTTGTTGTCAGAAAACAGGTTTTTAGAAATTCTGTGTCCAAGCCTCAGTTAACATGCCAAAGTACAAATGCTGACAGCGCCATCTGGTAGCAAGCAGTGTGTCACATAGTAAGGTTTTGGTTGGCCTAAGCAGTCATGCACTTCTGTTCGTTCTTATTTTGAAATAAAATGGCACCAAGACTGACATTCTAACATCCATTACTGACTCAGATTTCTATTCGGGATCGAAGTAGGGCATGACTGTATCATCTAGTGAATACCTCTTTAAAGGTGCCATAGAGTGCATTTATTCTGCATCTTAAATTGTTAAAAGGTATCTGACACTTCAGGGTGAAAATTCCCTAGATGTGATTTGCCATGTCAGTTTGCAGCCCTATGATTTTGCCCTAAATTGAACAAATCGAACAAATTTACAGCAAGGCACCATGATGACTCATACAGAAGAAACATGTCGAAACAGGTCATCACTTTTCATACCTCTTTCAAGAAACCAAACGGTCAGTGTGCATGATTGATTTTCACCATTAAACAAGTTGAAACTGGCTTCCTCTTTACCAGCTTCTTAATGGTATGTTCAGTTCAAACTTAAATGCTTCAGCTTATACATGGTATGTTTGCTATGCTAATGTTAAGTTTCCATGGAGCTTACTCGAAGCTAATGTTACCTGTACTGGCTACTTGTTTTTGATTGTAGAATTACCTTGCAAAGAAGGAAGATTGGTTGAAATGAGTTGCTGCACCAGGAATGTTTGGTGGCTAGCGAACCACGAACCAATTTCAAACAGCAGTCTTGGCAGATATGTAGCACCTGAGCTCACTTCATAGGAGTTCATAGGAGTAGGTTCTACTAAAGTGGCTTCTCTGTTGTCTTCACCGGTGCCCCACTGTACAGGGGCTGCAATGCAGGAAGGTTTTATGGAAGGTTTGTGCATGATAACAAAATCAAACTATAAAAAATATCACCTGCCTGGCTTTTTTTTTTTTATTTAATCTTTTGGCTTAGTTAATATACTCCAGATGAGCATGGTATAATGATGTACCATCCATCTAACCATTGGCACCATTCTTCCAAAGCTAGCTCATTGGTCAGCAGCTTATGGTTACCCACATTGTAATGTAGTGTTCTGTGGGAGACAGATAGAAAAAAAACTGGGGGATAAAATGGCTCCCACACCCTTCTTTAAAGCATCCACTTATATCACAAAAAGTAGTAATGTTCTGAGTGTTCAAGCAGAGAGTGAATTTGTCCTATGCAAGGCCATAAGACGTTTTTTGTTTGTTTTGTATTGTTTGTGTGTACGTTTTGATGTTTCCATGCTGGCTGAGGAGTTGTCATTGTATCTCACCGAGATAGTGGTTGAGAATTTTTCTACCCATGGCTCAGAGTCTTCTTGGGGTCGGTTGTTAGATCGCATCTATGATGCGGCCACCACCGGCCGCTTGAGTGATGGTACGCAGTCTGGCTGCTTGGATGGTACCTGGTCTGGCTGCTTGGATGACGTTGCCCTGCAGCTGTTGGGCTGCCTGGACTGGTGGTGTGCCTGTGTGATGCACTGTTGTAGTGAAGCAAGATCTTCCACAGTAAGGACTCTTTCTGGATTTGCAAAATGACTCTGTTCCGTGGTCTGGGGAATCCTCCCGCTAGCTGTGAGAACTGTAAATTAATAACTTTTTTTAAATGTTTGGTTGCAAAGCGTCCTTGAGCATGGGAAAGGCACTATATAAATAAAAGTAATAATGATGATAATCAAACAGTTTGGCCAATGGTAGTGGAAAAAGTCATCTTTCATTCACGACTTTTTTTATACTAATGAGATTGTAATCTGCGTGAGTGTGGATTACACTAGAGCAGTGGTGTCAAACTCAAAAGCTTAAAGGGCCATATTAAGAAACCTCCACAAAGCCAGGGGCCAGAGAACGTGTATGTTTTTATTTCATGTTTAAATAACATTTTGCTGTATTACCTGAACTGTCCATTGTCTATTCAGAGTATGCCAGAACTGCACCAGCAAGTTAAAGTGTTACATTAATACTTCAAATAATTTAAAAAATATTTCTATATAACAACAGGCTGCCTGCTGTGCACTTCTTCATCTCTGCCACTTTCTCTTGCCTCTCTGTATTTGTCAGTGTTTTATCTTGTGATGATAGATCCTTATCAGAAGTAAAAAAGTATTCAAGCTCCCTTCTGTTTTGTCCACTGTGTTCACTCTTCACTTTTGTTTTGGTCATTATTTAGCTAGTTAGGTTTTTTATTGGTTACTGCTGCTGAAACTTAGCTAGCTTGTTTGGATACTGCTGTAGTACAATTGTGGTGCAAACATTGTCTCATAAGGTTTGTTCTAGATGAAGATAGATGACAGATTTACATTTTAAAATGAATACAAATGTCAAAGGTGTCAGCGGAGCTTCTAGCCAATGGGGATCATGCTCTATGATCTTTAAGCGGTTTCTCAGATTGCGCAGCCCGCAGGGAGCAACTGCAGCGACTGGCTCTGAAACCTGCAGTAACCACGCACCCGTGGTTATACAAAAACCCAAGTCATACAAAAACGTTTGGTCAGCGCAGTATAGGGTTAAGTTGAACATGCCTATAGATTGTTGTTTGGCATGCACATTATGCTGCTGTGCATGCTGGGGATTGTACTGGATTATGAAACGGGCTAATATTAATTTAAAAGATCTAAATAATTTTGTGGGTCAGGTCGTATTTTGTGGTAGGCCTGATGTGTTTGATACATGGGCACTAGTTGGTGCCAAAATTGATGAGCTGTTAAAGCAGGTAGACATTCAGTAGAGGAGAGGAGAGAACTGCTTGACAAGTTGAACGATGCATTCCACCTGGCCTTACAAAAGTTTCCAAACACCTGGATGTCCACCCTGCTAAGGTGCTAAGGAAGTCTATAAGCTGGTCAGAGTGTTTGAGCCCAGGCAGGAGGAACCTATCAGCAGAGCTCAGTGAAGAGTGGACAGCGCAGTGTCTAAGTAGTGTCTCTTAGCTTAATGACCACTGGAACAGCTCAAGGCAGCAATTTCCAAGGTTTGCAGAGATAGTTTGCAGAGACCTATCGTTCTCAGTCATTAGAGTTGACTGTGAAAGGAGCCTCAACAAATGCAAGGCACTTCTCACAGACAAGAGAGTCCTTCTGTGAGCTTAATATGAATTAACGTACAATTCAAATGGGGATGTGTCAGAGATAATAGGCCAAATGAGCAGCACAGATTGGAAATTACAGTGATTTAAGGGAATTATAAAAAAAGTCTTTAGGTTTGTTGGAATTGGATGATTTCAAAATTGCACTTATTTATAGTTATGTGCCATAAACTTTAGCTAATTTATTATTTAACTTTACCTAACTTTGATTTATATTATTGCTATTGCTGAATGTTATTGCAGCAAATACTTTCAAAAGTGCTGTATTGTTTGTGTAATTATAGTTAATAATGCATACTTTCATGCATACTTTCAGCACTACTTTATAGTGCTGGAATAAAAACACAAACCAGAAAAAATAAAATGAAATTTTGAAAAAACAGAGCAGATTTCATAAGGCCTTACTTGTAATCCACACTCATGCAGAGTTTAATAAGCCTCTCTATTTAGTTACCTACCGCTAACGCGTCTGTTCCAACCAGTCAGAGACTTGGGGTTAATAAGCTGGTGTAGGTGGTTGGACTGTGCAAGAAAGTAGGTTTCTAAGACCAGGGGTGGTGAACAATGCCCTGTGCAACACGTTCCAAAAAAGTTGGGACAGGGGCAATTTAGGACATTGTGAAGTGTTTCAAAAACATCTTAAATAGGTGATGTAATCATGCTTGGGTATGAAAGGAGCCTCCAGGAAAGCTAGTGTCCTCTATGAGCATTAATGGGTTGGGACACGCTATTTTGCCAAAAATGCATCAGCAAAAAATCCAAGAGTTAAATAATAGTGTTCTTTAGCCAGTGATTGCAAGGTTTTTAGATACTTCACCATGTAAATCAACATCAAAAGATTCAGGAGTCCTAAGAAATCTGTGTGTAATAGGCAATTCTGAAAATCACAACTGAAAGCCAATCATTTCCAGTCCTTCTGACAGCATTATGTTAAAACCCAACATACTTAGATAGCTAGATAGCTAGATATATAGATATATAAAGATAGATAAATCGAAAACTTTATTAATCCCTGAAAGAAAAGAACAGTGAACATCAAAACAAAAGTATAACTTCACAGTATTGTACAGATGCACAAATAGATGGAAATATATATAATAAAAATATAATGAAACTACTATTAAAGTATAATGTGCAGAAAATAAATAAATAATATAAATAATATAAATTATGCAGGTGGCAGCGCAGTGGTGTTTTGTCACAGCAATTTAATCATCTAAACTTACTAGGAGAAAGCCAAGTATGATATTTAAACTAACACAACGTAGTGACTGTTCACTGTACACAACAAAATAATAATAATAATGATATTTATTATATGTTAATAAATGTGCAATATATTCAGTATGAGATGTATAGACAAAGCGGCAACGCATAGTGAGTAGAGAGCTGTAATAATGTCCAGCTGGTGCTCAGACAGCCTGTCTTAATATTGGCTCAGTATATAGTAATGTCTTGGCACAGAAAAGAGGTGTTGTACAGTATGATAGCTGTTGGTACAAATGATCTTTTGCACTGTTTCTTGCTACAGCAGAGCTGAATGAGTCTGTTGTTGGAAGTGCTCTGTTGTCTGGCCTGTAGGTCATGAAGGGGGTGTGATGTGTTGTCCAGGATATCAGTGAGTTTGTTAAGTGACCTCCTTTCAACCACCACCTCAAAACTATCCAGTGAGCATCCCAAAACTGAGCCAGCCTTCTTGAGCTTTTTCGCATCTCCTCCTCTGATGCTGCCTCGCCAAGAGACTGCTGAAAAAGAAGACAGCACCGGCAACAACAGACCAGTAAAACACTGCCAACATCTTGCTGCACACATTAAAGCATCTAAGCCTTCTCAGAAAGTAGTGTCTGCTCACCCCCTTCTCGTACTCAGCTTCTGTGTTGGCCCTTCAGTCCAGTTTGTTGTCGAGCCGCCAGGTATTTGTAGGTATCTACCACCTCAAAGTTGTGACCCATGATGGTAACAGGACTGATTCGGATTCTTTTCCTCCAGAAGTCCATCTCCTTGGTCTTGGTCACACTGAGGATCAGATAGTTCCTCACACACCACTTAACAAAGCTCACAAAGTTCACAAAATCTCTGTATTCTCCTTCTTGGCCACCCCTGATGCATTCAACCATCACAGAGTCGTCAGAAAATTTCTATGGGTGACAGAGATCCAACCTGTAACTGGACTTGAGTTGTTTACAGGGTGATGAAGAAGGAGGAGAACAGAGTTCCCTGAAGTGCTGTCTATAATGATAAATGATAATGACTAGATGATTAGAGTGGCAGGTTCCCAAGTGCACATGCTGGGGTCTTCCAGACAGGCATTCCAAGACCCAGGCAATCATGGCCCAGCTGCATTATATCCATCTTCTCATCCAACATAAGCAGTAGGATTGTGTTGAATGCACTTGAGTAGTACAAAAAAAAGTGATTCTCGCTGTGGTGTTGTTCAAATGAGAGTGGCATCTGAAGTAAATAGATGACAGCATTGTCCATGCCTTTTAGCTGTTGGTAACCACACTGCAGGGCGTCCAGGAAAGGACTGACCTGAGGTCTGAGAAATGACAGCACTAGTCTTTCAAGGACCTTCATGATGTGTGATGTAGGAGTCACTGGTTCAAAGTCATTGAAAGTGGAGAGAGATGCTTTCTTTGAAACAGGAACCTGGCAGGGTGTTTTCCACAGCACTGGCAGTTGCTTTTGTGTAAGACTCAGGTTGCAAAATCCAAAATAGCTAAGTGACACAAACCTTCAGCACTCCTGGGATGATTCCATCCTGAGCCGCAGCTTTGACAGATTTCCGCTTCTCAATCTGTCTCTTCACCTGGTTGGTTACCACATTTAGAGGTGGATATGGGTCCATAGTAGATGGCTGTGGGGGAAAAGGGTGTGAATAGGAGTATGAAAGAAGTACAAGTGGTGAGGAAGGGGGGATTCTGCTGCTGATGGAGGTGGATGGTGTTTTACTGAACCTATTAAAGAATAAATTTAATCTGTTGGCTGTATCCAGACTGTCCCCCACAGTTTTGAATTCAGTGATCTTCATACTAGCCCACACTTCCTGTGCATTGTCCTGCTGAAGTCTTCCTTCCAACATATTTCTGTAGACCTCCTTATTTCAGCATGATGTACATTCAGCATTACTGTACATGTCAGTAAAGCTTCACAATTAGTTGTCCAATGAATTTGTGTCTTCATAGGAACTGACAAGGTTAGTTTCAATATGATAAGATATAAAGCAGGAAATGCCTCCACACATAGATATGAGTTTCATATGAGTATGAAAAATTATGTTGCAGCAAACTTTCTGCACATTTGTTTTCAGGCATCTTGTAAAATTTTAGAAAAAGGCTTTTGTTGTTGTTGGAATTGGGTTTGCAGGTCCCAATTGCTTCTTGTCTATGTTTAGTGTACAATTTATATATAGTCCTATGTTTCTCTTTGTTCCCCACCATTTATTGCTCACCTCATAGTGTTACTGAGATGGAGTGGCTTTATTAGGGGCATTCCAATGCTCACCATCCAGACAACGGGCAGGGGACAAAACACAGGTTGCTAACATCAGAGACATATCCACGTTTTAAAAAAAGAGGAGACAAAGCAAGGGTCAAAACACAGGCAAGATAAAAGAAACACGGTTCAGGACAGATTAGTAACACAGAGACTTTGCAAAGGCCATGATGTAGTCTTAACAAATACATGATTAGCTGCAGGTGTGTGGAATTGGTGGACCAGGAGGAGCCAGGGAGGAGGAAAAGAAAAACAAAGCTACATGACATAGCCATGTGCAGTGTTGCACAGGTCTAAGAGCAGGTAACATATGACAGTTATGCAGCTGTTGGTTACCTGTTTTTTTCTGTTCATTGTTGTTTAGTCTGCCAGTTAATTTCCTAGTCTTGTGTTTTCTCTTTGCTTTCTCTTTTTTTTGCGGGGGCAACCAAGCATGTAACTAAGGATGTAAGTAGCTAAGGATCTTGCCAACCTTCCAGTCTCCTGTTTTTTCACAGTTTTCTGTTCATACAAAAAGTTTATTGTGGCCAGTTCAGGCCTCTTAAAATGTCCATGCACTGTGCTGCTAGGTTGTTTATCAATCTGCAAGTCATTGTACCTTTACAGTTCTCAGTTTTTTGTCATAACTTACACCTGATCAGTCTAAAAGAGCAAGTGTCCTTTGCATACTATTTTAATGTTATCTAATGGCTAATAGCTATTTGAAATGTATTTGTGTTATGTTTTAGGTATTTAGGGTGGAGGACAACCAAGCCCTGACGAGGTTGCGTTACCCAGAGCATCAGAGGGACAAAGACAGTGTATGGCCAAAGCCTGGAGCAATAGAGTCAAGACACATTGGCCATGGCAGTGTAACTGTTTTTTTATTATTCACTTCTTAATAGCTTAATTCCTTTTATATAATATGTTTAAATATATTTACATTGACATTATTAGCATCATAGCTTTTTGCACAACAGCTTCTAAGTAATTATTTAGTCATTTTTGGAAGAAAAGCTTTTTTTTCCCTAGTTGAATTGTGTATGGTGACCATTCCATTCTAGTTGTTGTCTGATGACCTAGTCATTGTTGGAGGTCCAAGGTGGGTCTCTCAGTGGGCCAGTCTAGCTGCAGGTCACATACGGACAGACCCTGAGGGCTCTGGGGCTGAATCTACTATGACTGGCACTAATGAGAAAGGTCTGCATGTCTAAATATATATATATACATATTTAAAAAGGTTTATAGACATTTATTTGGTAAAAAGGATTATTCCTATTGAAAATCAAAAGGGAAATTCTGTATCCTGGTTCCACAGGTAAAAACAGTGAGACAATGCTTCCCAGAACTGTCAACTCCTTTTCACCGTCATGTCAGTCACAGCATAAGCAGGCCCTTCCACAGGACACACTAGAAAACTCTAGGATGGATGCAGTAGCCACTGAGCAGGGGTGGACCCAGCACAGATATATAACAGCCTTGTCTGACAAACAAGATGAAGGGTTCCAGAACAAAGAAGGACAACTCCATGGAATGTCCAGAGATAAACACAGAGTGGCGGGAGCAACCCAATCAACCATAGACAGGGCAAGGGCAAGTAGGAGGGCTACAACCATAAGTCAAGAAGTAAGGCACAAGGCCAGTGAGCAGATACCAGGACATGGTGAAAAATCTCAAGATAAGAAAAGGACAAGCAGAGGAGAGGACAAGGAAACTTCAGGAAAGCCTTTGCTAAGGCAGGAGAGCTTCACCATGGAGAGACCCAGTTCCAATGTGCCTGTGGAGCTTATTCCATGCATTGATGGACCTGGTACAACAAATCATACAGAAATAGGCAGTATTAGTAAGGGCATTGATGCTGACACCTTACTGAAGGACTCTGAAGCTGTGGTAGCCTTCCTTGAAACAACTCTTTCAGACTTAGCAGATCCACCCAGTTTCTCCTTCGAGGGTTCAGCTTCCCCAGAGTCTGATATAGATACCACCAGCACTATAAGTCAAGCTGGGGCAGAAGCAGGATGCAAGGTGGGCCAGACAAAACGCTCCAGCAGTGGTCCAATATGTGACAAATCCAAGATCACCAGTGGTACAAAAGTAAAGTCTCATCCACGTGTCCCAAATCGTTCACATTCCCGTGCTTGGGCTTCCCTCGACCTGACAGATGATGACTTAAACTCATCTTTCACACAAGACACATTTACTGTGCAGCTTCATAGTCAGGCTAAAACTAACAAATTCAGAACAGAGGCCAGTAGCATCAGAGCTAAAGAAGCAAAAACAAAGACAGCAGCTCCTGCCCTTTCTTCATCCAGAACTGCCTCGATGTCTCAGCCCAGGCCCACCCGTGCCTCTCTGCTCCGTCGTGCTCGACTTGGAGATCCTTGTGACACAGACCTAGCTGATGTAGATCGGATGTCTGTTGCGTCCGAGGCATCCACTGCTAGCTCTGCCTCCAGACCCTCAACTGGACGGAGGACTCTGTCCCGGATTGAGGCACTGGCACAGCCGCGAAGGGCAAGAGTTAGCTCTCCTTCAGCACGAAGTGACTCAGAGGCCACATCAGGGCGGATCAGGGGGTTTGCCTCATGTACCGGCCCAGACAGTGCACTACAACCCGGCCTCCACTCATCTTCAATGCCGAGGGCTAGAGCCAACAGTGCTTCAAAACTACCTGATAAGTTTGGAAACAATGGAAAATCCATTGTTCATGGCACTATTACAGGTAAGAAGCGCAGAGAGCTCTAAACATGTAAAGTAGTATATAAATCAAAACATTGCTCAGTCTACTTTATATCATCCTTGTAGCTGGTGGGAAGTGGCGACGTGTGCCTATTGAGTATGCATCTACTTCAGAAGATGAAGTTGGCTCCAACCGCATCCTAACCAAACACACACGACCACGACCAGTAGCCCCACGGGTCACCCAATTAGGGGGATCAGCTCCTGCCACACCCAGCCCAGGAGGCACATCCATGCTCAGAAACCAGTCGAGCAGAGAACAGGATGATTACATGAGAGATTGGACTGCCCACAGTGAGGAGATTGCCAGGTAACACATTTGAATAATGTTTTTCCCCCCATAATCCTAATCGTTAATATCTTATGTTGATTTGAAATTTAAAGAAATCCGTCCATGGTGTGTAATGTTGTAATAAATTACACTCATCACCAAAAGAATAGTTGCACCAAGAAGGAAGTGTCAGATCGCAATGCCCTTCGGAAGGAAGATGAAGGTTACCAGGAACAGCAGCTGATAAAATTTGGACTGATATGAGCAATATTAACTGAGTTCCACATACAGAAGTAGCGTCTCTCAGTATGGCATCTTTTTCTTTTATAAGTGTTGTGTGGATTACATTTGGAAAATCTACAATATTGTAAAATCTCTGTTTAATTTTCTGGCATGCATCCTGGCTGTTTGGGACCTGATGTTTTTTGAACTTGTGGTAAGGGTAATCTCTTAGCTACAACCTCATTTCCAAAAGGATGCTGTGCAAAATATACAAAACAAAATGCAATGATGGGCAAATCATTTAAACCCATTATGTAATTGAAAATTGTACAAAGACACCATGGCAAATGTTGAAACAAAAAAAAAATTATTATTTTTCAAATATATGCACCATTTTTTTAAAGCCAGCAACACGTTTAAAAAAACGTTGGCACCTTTCCACTGCTTTGCATCACCAGATTTGATATAGGATTTTGACTGCTTAACAGTTTGGGGGTCTTCTAGGTCATACATGTATTTTTGCACCAAACATGATGCACCAAACAATTTTAACAAGATCTATTTTATTTTACATTATTCTTGAATTATTTGCCCACACAGTCTTTCACAGAGTGGTGAACCCCTCCTCTGGAATTGCTCACCAAGGTGGAACTGGTTAAGATAAGTCAAATATTTGGGTCTTAAGGGAACAGGAAGATAAAAAACAACATTTTTTAAAAATTCATTGCTAATTGCTTAAATGCTTGTAATATTGTCAGGAATAACAAACTTGGTTCGATGCGTGCAGAGCTAAGAGTCGAATGAGTTTTATTGAACAGATTGACAATTAAGCACAGCAGCATAAGCCAAGAAAACATTACAGAGGGGCAAGATAGGGTCATAAACAAAGAAGCAGGCAGAGGTAGAGAACCTGGAAATCAGAGAGAATGGCAAACAAATCCAAAGAGAGAGAGCAACAGAATAAACCAATAAACAAACAGGAAGTCAAAAACCAGGCAAGCAAACAAACCAAGAGGAGAATCCAAAAGAGTAAGTCAAAACCAAAGGGGAGTCAAACCAGAGACAGTAAACTGGAAAGACAGGAGAAAACACTCAATAAGGCTGTGTCTGTCTGTCTGTCTGTCTGTCTGTCTGTCTGTGTGTGTGTGTGTGCGTGCGTGCGTGTGTGTGTGTGTGGTTTAAATGCAAACTGTGTAATGAGGAGCAGATGTGTGTAATTGGATTGGACGGTTCGGGGCATGTGGGCGTGACGTCATTGGGTAGTGAACTCTGGGAAATGGAGTTCGGGAGATCGGAGGTGTCAGGGAAACCCAGAGGGGTGACAGATATTACTAAAAACAATTCTTTAATCCTTAATTTTTGGAAGATGTTTTGAATAACATAAACATTGTCATTTCACAGTGAATGCGCTAAAACATAACCACCATGGCCCTATGGTTGAATATGTGTTGCAGAAGTGCCACCTAAAGTGAAAAAAGGAAAGTGTCCCATTGGCTACGCCTTGCATGGTGAAAACTTGTCCTGTAAGGTTCTTCTTCATGCAGTACATTATAATGATGGGTCTTCAGTTGCAAAATTTGCTAGTATTTTAAGTAGTGCCCTTCTAGTGGTGAAAATGTGATCCAGTACCCTATATGATGCCCTTGATGCTCCCTATAGGCACCCATCCAATGTAAAAGTGCCCTCTATGAACCTGTAGAACAGTGTCCCAAAGGGTGCCCTTTTTACAAAACGGAAGTGGCAAGCAGTGCTACACAAGGTATTCTGACAGGTGAGAAAACATGACATGCCCAAGTAGGTGCTCCTCCAATGGATAAAATATATTGCAGTGCTGTCAAGATTGTCTCTACATGCATGCGAATGTAAGGAAATTTCCTAATGGATGCCACTCCGGTATAAAAAACGTACTCAGTCAAAGAGTTATTTTAGCAGGATACTGGAAACAATCTTCCCAGATCAATAACTTCACAACTTAGTGTGGTAGGTTTTTCAGACAATTATGAATATTATGAGTATTCACTTTACAAAGATGTTTTCCGTCACAAACAAGAACCCCAATGTGAACCAACCTATGGTTCTAACGTTCAAGAAACAGCACAAATCATTATAATGATTAACGTATTTTCAGGTCATTTAATGTCATCTAAAGCATCTAGATAGGCTATTTAACTAACTAGCTAACTTATTTGCCATTTAGCTTATCAGAATCTTTATTTTGCCAAGTACGTTACGTATACAAGGAATTTGTCTTGTTACACATGTAACAAGAACACAGACTGTTAACAAGTATTACTCTAAGGGAAAATACTTACTCTAAGTAAAATATGATGCAATAAATAGAATTAAGAATAAGAATAAAGAGCCAGAAAAGGTGCTAAAAAGATGTATGAATATCTGTATTATATGTAACAAAAACAAAAAATGTAGAATTTATTTACAAAAGACAACAATCAACCAAAAAACAGTCTGCACACAGTCTACATATCTAATGCAACATTCTGTCTTTTTCAGAATAAGTCAGGACCTGGCTAAAGATCTGGCTATCTTAGCCCAAGAAATCCATGATGTAGCTGGAGAAATTGACTCAGGCAGTCCCTCCTCTGCACCCTCTGTTTTGGTAAGCAATACATCTTGAAAAGTAACAGCATAAAAACAGGGCCCGGGCCATCATGCCAGGGATTTTCAGGAAAAGAAATATAAAAAAATGTTTAATTCATACAACCATGCAGTATATTTGTAGTTTGTGATTCATTATTTTTAATGTTTGCATCATCGGCTTTTGCAAGACATTCATCACTGAGGTTAACTGATTACAGAATGACAGATTTGAGCTGAAATTTTAACTGAGTATAATTAAGTTATACTTTAAGTTATACTTTTACTGAAGTTTTACCTTCATTCATTTCCCCAGCAAGAGGGTGTTCTTTTTATATCAGAGCATGACATTTCTTAAAAGTGTAATGTTTCAGACTTATGTAGTATTCCTATACTTCTATTAGAGCAATAACCTTTCTGCATGCAAAATTGTAAGCTATGCATTCAAAATGGCTTCTTAACCGACAGTCTGTTTTAGCCTTCCTGACCCTCAATATCATAATTTCCTTTTTACATTATCTTCAATGAAGGCAATTAATGTAACACAGTTACGTAAGTCTCCCACTATACATGGTATTACTTATCAGTGTAAAGAAAAAACGTAATTTTGTCAAATGCAATAAAACCCACTAATTTGTTTTGAATTATTATATGCATATGTTTAACAAGTATGGCATATTTTGTCTAATAGTAATTTCATGTGCATATAAAAATAGGAATGCTTCAATAATTTGTTATGGACTCAATGGGTGTCAAACTTAAGTTCTTTTCAGCTGATACTATCAGTGCTGTTAACAACAAAGAGTGCTGCTCCAAGAGTTCACTGTGTTAGAGTACTAATTGTAATGCTACTGGAACAGCAAAAACAAAAAGATAGGTGCTCCAAATATTCACCAGCTCAGACAGCTAATGCTAAAGCTACCGACACTGCTAAAAACAAACAGATGCAGTTTACATATACTTTTGTCTGGTCAGCGTAATTTCATTTGTTAATATACATCCATTTCTTCCTGCAAGTTCATGTGGGAGCAATATAGAGCTAGTAATGAGGTAAAATATAAACAAATAATGATGTTATTTAAAACAGGTGATGTTAACAGGTGACTGTAATCATAATTTGGTACAAAAGCAGTATCTATGTCTTTGAGGAGCTAAGATGGGCAGAGCATCTCCAGTTTGTCGACAAATGCATGAGAAAATCAAATGTTTAAAAACAATGTTTCTCAAAGAAAGATTAGAAGATTAGAAGATATGCATATTTCTCCTTCTACAGTGCATAATATCAGTGAACACCTGTGATATCTGTTTGTTTTCGAAGTGCATCACTGCATCAAGAACCTGTACTCAGCAATAGCTGATATAACCTTGTGGGCAAGGGATCACTTTGGCAAGCACTATAATATGGACATAGATTCACAAATGCCACAGAAGCCTCTTGTCCAAAAGCGGAGTTGGTGGTCTCAGAAGCATCTGGAATGGACCATCTCATAGTGGAAGGTGTATTGTGGTCAGACGAATCAGTATTCTAAATCTTTTTTGGACAAAATGGATGTCAGGGGCTCCAGGCAAAGGTAATTCACACTTTTGCTTGGGAGCATTAATGCAGAAAAGTACAGTGAGATCTTAGAGCATATGGTGCCTTCAAGAAGACATCTTTTTCAGGTACAACCATGTTTTTTTCAAACAAGACAATGCAAAACAGTACAGTACAAGGCATGGCTGCAAAAGAGGGTATGGGTACTGGACTGGTCTGCCTGTAGTCCTGATTTGAAAACTGAGAAATGTGACGCCATAATGAGAGACACTACTTCTATATGTGTAGCTCAATAAATGTTTCCCATATTAGTCTAATTTTTTCATAATTCCTGGTATTTTTCATCATTTCTGGTTACCTTTATGTTCCTTCCTCATAACTTTGCAGTCTGTCACTTCCTTTTGGGTGCAACTATTCTTTTCATGATGAGGGTATGTAGTTTGCTAGCTCAAGTGTACCTTAGTATTTTGTGAAAATGCTCATACTCTTTTACGTATAAAAGCAAAACATATAATATCTAAAATTATTTAAAAGCTGACCTGTCATGCTTCAAAACAACTAGCATCAATTCTGTGACAAAGAAATTGTCTGTGTCTTTCTTCCATGATTACTGAGGCGTAGCAACCACCTCTTATCATAAGGTGCTTCAAGCGGATGGTAATGAAACACATAAAGAACAGTTTTCCTTCCACGCTGGATCCATTCCAATAGCATCACAACCTGTGAGGATACCATATACTTTGCAAATTACCTCTCATTGACCCAACTGAACAGAAAAGACAATGTTGTGAGAAAGCTGTTCATAGGCTTTAGATCAGCATTCAACCAATCATCCCACAGCCACACCACCCTCTGCAACTGGATCCTACACATCCTAACAAACTGTCTCACTGTCCAGTTAGGGGAACTCAGACTGCAGGGTCCTACAGCAGATTATCACACCTCATGTCACAAATGCTGTTATCATATGGCCTTCAGCATTGTGGACAACCCCATCCACACCTCTCATAAACTCTTCACCCTCCTGCTATTAGACCAAAGGAACAGCTTCTTCCCCAAGGTAGTCAGACTGATTATACATCTTAACCAACCCTACACACCTCTACTTTAAATTCTTTAAATCTTAATCTTGAAATGCTACTCTGGGACCCCAATTCATGTATATTGTTTTGTTGTTCTGTCTGATTAGTGCCATCTGTATTTGTCATGTTTATTTATTGTCTGGTTTATTTATCATGTGAACAGAACATTAACATGCCCTTCAGTAGACAAAGGGTGGGAAAAGCTCTGGGCCCAAATTTATCCGCTCTAAAGCACTGCTGTGATCAACTAGCAACAATTTTCACATCACAAAAACTTCATCAACTCGATGAAACTTTACTTTCCACATGCACCAAAAACATGCATCTACCATTATTCCAATTTCCCAAAAATGTATATTACTGGACTAAATGAATACAGATCAGGTCTTTGAATGCCTGATCCTTGCAAACCATCTGTTGAACCCACTGCAGTTTGCATGTAGAGGAAACAGGTCCTTTAACAATATGGTCATTTCATGCTACAGGATCTGTGTACACTACACTGAGTTTTGTTTGTGGACTTCAGCTTGGCTTTCAGTACCATAGTGCCATAGCTCCTAAAGGTCAAACTGTCCCAGCTGTCTTTTCCAAATACTGCCAGTGGAACCTGAATTTCCTGACACACATCAGATCTCTGGAATCTTAGTACCGGAGAAGGTTATTTCCTTTGCAGCTATAACAGCTTCAACTCCTCTGGGAAGGATTTCCACAAGGTTTAGGAATGTGTTTATGGGAATTTTGACCATTATTCCAGAAGTGCATGATCATTTACTCTATTAAACAGTAAAAGAAAAACAATCATCAACAAAACAGTGTGTCTGATAAATATATAAAATGTATATAAACATTTTGTCAAAAATACATATTTCATAAATATACATATTTCAAAGAATGTACTTAAATAAATTAAGCTGTTATTTTTATTAACATGAAACTAATTTATTAGCATTTTTGTGTTAAGTGAAGTTATACCCAAATACTGTAATATTTTAGTTCAGTTTAGTCATTTGTGGTTATGATGAAGATTTAAGATTAAGATACAACAAAAAAAGTTTTGACTTTGAATGTTCTTATCTAAAAAGCTATTTGTAGCCCTTTTTTTAAATGTTGTATGGTTGCATGACTTAAATAAGCATTTTTGACCCATGGTCCAATCTGCCATGGGCTCTAGGAGTTACTGTGAAATAATGCATGTATCTACACAGTGAGGGCCGCAACAATGCGCCTGTCCACAAATGTAATGAAAAAAAAGTGCGATATATTTATGGTTTTACATCAAATAATAAATAAATGGCCTTTATATAAATTGATTTAAATATATGAATTATATGAACCTTCCCCCATCTCTGTAAGATTGAGGAACCAGTGTTTGTGGATGGGGTAAGCAGCAGTCCAGAGATCAGTGGCACAGTTGTTGAACTAAGACCTCAAAGGACCGGCAACCGAGAACCCAGAGCCATCCGCTGTCAAACCTGGAACAGGGATGAGGTGGGTCCTCTCCATAAGCCTTGTGTCTCATGTTGTTTAGTTCTGTAGTGTATCTGTACCTTTACTGCAAGAAGTGGGTTCAAACTGGAAAATGAAGTGAGATGTAATGTACTGTTAATTTCTGGATGATGTACTGGAACCATTCATTGTTCGTATGCCATACATAGCTGTTTTTGTATTTGAATAACTGTATTTTTACATTACATTACTTTTTTAGTTTCTTGTATTATTGAGCTAAGGGTTTCAAAATGTTGTAAAGGTAACTGGACATTTAAGGGTTGGGCTAAACTCCCCAGGCTAGTTAGCTAAGTGCAGACGTGAGATACCGCACCCTCATTTGTTAGTAGCATGTAGTGCAAAATATTTGTTTTGCTAATTCAGATTGATTGTTCCCTTTAACCGTCTACTGCAGTGGTCACCAACTTTGGCCCTGAAGAACCATTGATTTAGGGAGTGATATTTAGTTTTATTGCATATATATTCCGGATGATTCTTCAAACTGTAAGTGGATATTAAGATACTATACTAGAATACCTTTATGTCTTTGTCATACACAGGCTGTGCTAGACAGTTTGGAACTGGCATCAGTTTCTCAACTCTCAGCTAAAATCAGACAAGGAGTGGACAAGACGGCCAGCAAAATCAGGTATTCATTTCTATTCTGTCAATCTCCAAGTAACTTTAGCTTCACTTTAGTATTATCCAAAGGATTTCATATCACAGGCCTGCCAACTTTTACGTTTATGTCAGAGAAAGATTTCAGAAGGTGGGAGGCTTTACTTATTATATTTTTCTTTAGTAATTATTTGTTTATTTATTGTTTAATGATTTTTTTATTTATTATTTATATATATTGTTTATATATAATTTATATATAATGTTTATTTGTTTATTTAGTTAATTATTTTTGTCCTAATTGCACATCCTATTTGTGCATTAGTGCTACTCTCTAAGCTCATCATAGGCATAGGTTCTGTATGTACATATTTTGTTACCTGTTACAAAGGCCATTTATAAAAAAAAACATTTTATTTCACTTTCTGTATCATTTCATGAGATCCACTTGGGTCAACAACAACTTCAAAAGAGTAAACACTGAAAGCTAATAAGTTTTGCTTTTGTTCAGCATTGATAATTTGTTTCCACTAATGAGTCAGCCTACTCTAACGTGGACAGAATACAGTCCAGTCTTGAATGCCAGTGAAGGATAGCATGCTACACTATATTGCAAAAAGTATTTGCTCATCTGCCTTCACACGTATATGAACTTGAGTGACATCCCATTCTTAATCCATAGGGTTTAATATGATGT
>CM067476.1:13473777-13515009 GCA_034552555.1 Semaprochilodus insignis | reverse complement strand
AAAAATCTCATTCACAATAGAACATAAAACACATATCAGATGTTGAAAGTGAGACATTTTACTGTTTCATGAAATCTTGTAATTCATTTAGAACTGGATGGCAGCAAAATTGGGACAGGGGAAACAAAAGGCTGGAAAAGAAAGTGCTAATAAACAGCTGGAGGAGCCATTTGCAACTAAGTCACATGACTGGGTATGTGACTAGATGGGTTCTGTAACAAATGTGACAAATGTGTCTAAAAATAAGAATAGATGTTCCTCAATGTAAAAATTTTTGACTTTGTGTATCCCACCATTTACAGTAAAATGTCATCTTACAGAATCTGGAGAAATCCGCCATTGTCTTCTCTGGGGCAAAGCTCATTTAAAATGGACTGAGTCAAAAGGGAAAACTGTTCTGTACCGCAGACTCAAGAGGGGAGGGACCATCAAGGCTTGTTGTCAGCATACAGTTTAAAAGCCTGTGTCTCTGATGGTATGGAGTTGCATTATTGTCTATGGTGTGAGCAGCTTACACAAAAAAAGCACTATTTATGATGAACAATATATAGAGATTTTAGAACTACATATGCTCACATCCAGATAACATCTCTTTCATGGCAGGCCTTGCTAAACAAGACAATGCTAAACCACATACTGTATCCATCACAACAGCATGGCTTCACAGAAGAAGAGTCCAGGTGCTAAACTGGCCTGCCTGAAGTCCAGACCAGTCACCAAAAGAAAACATTTTGCACATCATGAAACGCAAAATCTGGCAGATAAGACCTAGGACTATTTAGCAGCTCAGTCCCACATCAGATAAAAATGGGACAACATTCCTCTGCCAAAACTCCAGCAACTGGCCTCCGCACTTCCCAGACATTTACAGGTTGTTGTTAAAAGACAAGGGGATGTTAGACAGTGGTAGACATGGCTCTGTCCCAACTTTTTTTTAGATGCGTTACGCCATCAAGTTCTAAATGAGTTAATAATTTTCATGAAATGGTAAAATCTCTCACTTTCAACATGTTATAAGTTGTATTGTGAGTAAAATATGAGTTGACAGCTGAGATGTAGGGAGAGCAGCACACAAACTTGAGGGGAGGATGGATTTTTTTCTTTACCAAATAGAATATTGTGTTTATTGTATGTTCAAATTGTAATGTTCTGAGTTCTGATAGCAATGGGACAGATATTTCTCACAAATGAAAAAGGACTGTAATTTTTCTTTAATTTTAATTTAATTTTTAATTTTAAGTAATTTTTTGTGATTACAGAATTCGGAACTATGTTATTTTACAGTCCACATTATAAGAATGAAACGTTCACTGGATTCCTTCATCCCCAGTGCTGGATCATGCTAAAAATAACCCTATACCTGGTCTTGGTAATCCATGCAGATGGAATGTACTTCTATTCCTCAAAACACTTGACTGTAATCTGTAGCTCTTAGTGAGTATAACTGGAGGAAATATAGTAGCCTTTTGTACCTTTGAGATAAATAACAAAGACTCCCTTGGCCCAAAGGCTATATTTACCACCTCTGTCAGAGGGGAGTGTTTCGCAAGGTCAGAGGACAGCACACACACATATACATGCATATACTCAAACCACAGCCTTCCCTGTGGTTAGAAGAGCAAGAGATTGAAGTATTGCTGCTTTTGTATTTTGTATTTTTGTATTTTTTTTTTTACTCTATGGCATTAGACAGGTCTGTGAGTGATTGTTCCTTAACAAATGTGGGGTTTGAATAGCCACACTGGAGAAAACAAATTTTGAAGCCACAGAACACTTACTGTCGTATACGTGGTCAAAAAAGAGGTGGTCAATGTTATAGAATAAACAAGCAGTGGTGTATGTGGACAATATTCCTCTTTTTCATTATTATGTACGAGTCATTGTAGTTTAGAACATCTGGTGGTGTTTCTATTATGTAAACAAAGATTTACTTAATTGTTAGTTAATATGAACGTAATTTTTGTACGTTAATCTAGTCGATATAAGGATTACCTCTGCCTTCGACGCACGTGTTCCTGAAAGCGGGGTGCTTCTCCTGGCAGGGGTGCCGAATGGGTCTTCTCTCACTGTTGCTCAACCTCTCCGCCCTCTGCCTGTCCTATTAGCGGTACCTGACACACCCTCGCTGGCTCAACTGAGATCTGCATTGAGCTGCTAGGAAGGTGTGCTACTAATCTATAATTTGAAATGGTCTATAAGTTATCTGTGAAATTGACCAGTAAGCTATCGATGTGTACAAAATAGTAAAGCCTCCAGAGTATGTACCTTCAGAGCAGTCTGCTTTAGCTTTAAGGATCAGAGGCTTAGTTTTGCCTAGTGTACATGGCTAGCTATGCATGTAACTAACATCTACAGTTATAAAAATCCACGAGGTGGTTTATGATTTGCAAACAATAAAAACATTACAAACGTAAACAATAGCTGATCAGCTTACAGTGTAGGACTCGTCGCTGTTTGCCACTGTCAAAGTTTACCTTCCCATTCATCTTGCGCTTGTTCGTGTATGGTTAGTGTCCTCAACCTGACAACCTGTGTGAATGTCGAGTCTTTGGGGGCGGGCAGACAACTCTCCGATATTTTGAACTCTAAAAACATGAATTCTAGAAACATGATTATTCTGGAACCTTGCACTGCAAATATTAGAGGCACTTCAGATCCTTAGCTGTATACAGAGGGGACAGAAAAAGGAAAACAAAGGACAGCTTTTGCGAACACTCCAAATGTAAGAGACACCTTTCATGCTACAGTAAGTAAAGCAATAATGAAGTAATACTTTGTACAGAACCAACATGTAGTGGAAAAAAAGTTCCGTAAAAACCTAATCAACATAATCCAGTACTATAGAGTGTGATCAGTATGTTTATGATTTTGCTGGTAGGTTGCATGTTCAACTAAAAGCACACATTTTCCCTAAGAGGCTACATGTCAGGGACAAAGAACTCGGACCGGCGCGCGCAGAGCTAAAAGTCAAACAAACTTTATTAAACAATCGGACAGTTAAACAAAGCAGCAAAACACGAACAATCATGAAAACAGAGAGCGAGATCAGAGTCAGAAAACAGACGAGAGATCAGAACCGGGATACACTGTCAGCGAGGCTACCAAGGCACAGGGGGGAGACAGAGCGAGTAATCAGAGAACGAACGAAGATCGGAAAGCCAGAAGATAAACTAGATCAAAGTCAAAGGGGACGAAGAAGAGATCGGTAGTCAAAGTACAAAGGAGGTCGGAACCAGAGTTCAGATAAACAGTAGGACAGACCGCTCAAAATTACAAACGTAGATATGGCAAAACTACGCAATGAGGAAGTGTGTGAGTGAGGTTTATATATAGGCAGTTAAATGGACAACAGGTGGACCTAATCTTCAGGAGAGCTACAGCGGGAATGATTGGATGACTGGGGACATGTGGGTGTGACGTCATCGAGCGATGCCTCTGGGAAGTTGAGTCCGGAGGAGCGGCGGAGCCGGGGAAACCCGGAAGCGTGACACTACAGATTCATATTCTGTCTGCATATTGTGTAGCTTGACATGTACACTGTCATTACAACTTGACCGTGCCTGTTTTATCTTGGATTAAACATAATTTTCTTTAAATGTAGTGAAGTAATATATATGATTAGTCAAGTGAATAATTACTAATTATCTTGTAACAACAGGTTCATCCCAAGGTCTGAATTATTTTAGAACAGTCGTTTCTCATAGTCAACATGTTGGATGCAAAACAAAAAGGCAGGTGTAAAGATCTGTGTGACTATTACAAGGGGCAGAAGTTGTCCAGATGACTGGTTTGAACTCGGAAGCGGCATGCTTGTGAGATGCTCCCTGTTAGCAGGGGTGATTTCCTACAGACATCAATACGAGGATCTAAAGGATCTGCTGGTAACATCTTGGTACTACATACCACAGGGAACCTCCAGAGATCTTGTATTCCCAAGTGGGACGGAACTATTGTGTCAGCTATGCTTCCTCTGCAAAATAAATACATTATTAGATATCATAGCATGCAGTAAGTGCATATCACATATTAGATCACTGAAGTGCTGAGGTGAACCAGCTGCTAAAAAAAAGAGGCTGCTTAATATGATAACCAAGATCAGTAGACTTCTACAGAAACAGGACTGACAAATCTAAACTAAAATGGCCTAGGAAAGAGCTTTGACTTTTTCATTTTGGAATGAAGCCTCCGCAGTTTCATTCCACTACACAGAATACTCACTCATGCTGCTGTGGCTACTGTTGCTTCATCATCCAAAATATCAGATACATACAGAAATACATAAGAGTATGATCTGTAAAGGATAACAATGTATGTGGGTGACATGGAAATAAAACAGCATTATTCCTGTTCTGCAGGTAGTGAAGGGTGTGATTACATGCATTTTAAGAAGCAAAAAACAGTTAGTATGTGTGCCCTGTGGGGTCTTCCTCACTAGAATATGTTAAAATATGTTAGTTAAACTAGCTAGCAAACAGTTATTACATTACATTCTCTATTTTTTGCTAGAATGCTAGAAATGATGCATTAACATACTTCATTAGATAGCCTAAACTCATGTTAAATAGTATCATTTAAAGTGATCCTGATTAACCCCATATAAAGTTCAGGTGTTTTTGTAGGATTTTTCTAACATTTTACAGTTGCATTTTACAGCAAAAACCATTGTCTGTAAAGGACTGTGAGGTAGAGTGGCAGGACGGAGGCCTTTCTAACAAAGAAAAACATCCAAGCTTGGCTATGTTTTGCCAAAACCTACATCAAGTCTGCCAAAAGTATGTGGGAAAACGTATTATAGTCTGATGAGACCAAGNTGTCTGTAAAGGACTGTGAGGTAGAGTGGCAGGACGGAGGTCTTTCTAACAAAGAAAAACATCCAAGCTTGGCTATGTTTTGCCAAAACCTACATCAAGTCTGCCAAAAGTATGTGGGAAAACGTATTATAGTCTGATGAGACCAAGTTTTTGGCCATAATTCCAAAAGGTATGTTTGACGTAAAGCCAAACACTGTACATCACCAAAAGAACACCACGCCCACAGTGAAACATGGTGGAGGCTGCATTATGCTTTGAGGCTGTTTTTCTGCAGCTGGAACTGGGGCTTTAGTCAAGGTGGAGGGAATTATCAACAGTTCCAAATATCAGTCAGTTTTGACACAAAACCTTTATGCCTCTGCTTAAAAAGCTGAAAATGAAGAGGAATTTTACCTTTCAGCATGACAATGACCCAAAACATACCTCCAAATCAACATAAGGATGACTTTGCCAAAAGAAGATCAAAGTTTCAGAATGGCCCAACCAGAGCCCAGACCTGAATCCCATTGAAAATCTGTGGGTAGACTTTTTTTTTTTTGTACACAGGAGATGCCCCCCAATCTGACAGATTTGGAGTGAAAAGTCTGTACCCAAAAAGACTGCATGCTGTCATAAAGTCAAAGGGTACTTTAACAGTACTCGTATGAGTTTAAGGGTGTGCATATTTATGCCTGGGCTGTTAGGTGGAGGGTAGAAGTAACTGTATTCCGAAGACTAGACAGACTGAGCACATACCATCCCTTGTCAATTATGAAATTAATTATTAGAAAATTTAGATCACTTTTAGAAACTGCTTGTGTATGTGGTATCCCTGAAGGTCCAGGTTATTTGTTGAGGCATGGTGTATGTTCGACAGGTGATGAAAACATCACCCATCTTGTCTTTAGTTTGCGTTTTTTATTGTAGGTTGTGCCACTCACCTAGCAGACTTTTAATAGATGTTGTATTTTACTAGCAACTTAAAGTTGGTTAAATAAATGACCAAAATGACCAAAGTTGGTTAAATAAATTAATCTTGGGAAGAAAATTACAAAATCAGTTGCTAACAAAAAACGCGTTGCCTTGATGTTTTGAATGATCATTTCTTTTTTGTGACAAAGTTTAGCTGCTTTCCATTCAGGTTACATTATTTTATTATTTCCACTGAATTGTATCGACGTGTGGCAGATGTGTGGCTAGGCGCCACCAGCGCATCATTTTCATCACTCTGTGGGCGCAGGTACAATCCAAAACTATGACCTCATCTATGAGAAAACGCGCCTCCTCATCTTCAGCCTACGGATCTCGTTCGAATGCTACTGGAGGCTGCAGGGTACCTCCCGAATAAGATTGCTCTGGACCATAATAACGCTCATTTTATCAGTTTCAGACCTGCGTGGGCGCCGTAGTAGGTCCTCCTTACTCCACTTCAGGAGGTCCTCGTCTGACAAAATTGAAATATCATCCGCAGCACTTTCTGTAGCTTGCGGTATGGACCGCTAGGGCTGGAACCGGGCTGCCAGCAATTTATGCCAGGCTACATAAGAGAAAGCCAGGCAAACAGTCAGTTGCAAAGAAAAGCACAATTTAGTATTCCGTGTTCAGTTCCCCTTAGAATGGTAAATGACTTTCGGATACCAGAAGTAGGAATACAACAACAGACTACAGCGGCTACAAGTCAGTACATGACTGCCATGCGAGTCATTTTAATTTTACAGAATAAATGATGAGTCGAAGCGCCCTTCGTCTCTGATCGTGGTCTGTTTGCATATATCTTATGTGCTGCACACTCCATCGAAGAAAGAAGAAAGGCGTCAGCGTCTCCACAGAGCGAGCAAAAAATAAAACGCCTGAATGCATAATCTGTCTCATTCTCCTGAATTTTAGTGGGTTCGCAGCGCCATCTAAAGGCATGTAGAGCCTAGACCTGTGATCCCCGGTCATGGAGGCCCACATCTGTACATTTCAGTGTTTTCCTTGCCCTTAACTCACTTGACCCAACTAATCAACCCTTTAACACTTTTTTACTGAACTGAAGTGAAGGTGTTATAGCAGCAAACGTACAAATGCCCTAGATGTCGGTCTGTTCAACTGAGAGTGTCATTGTGCCTGAGGCCGTCACCAGTTGATGTTATCAACAATCGTTAGCGCCCCTTCATTTAATACTTTGTGCAGCCCCCCTTTGTAAAAATTCTTCAACTTAAAGAGGGTGAAAAACACATGACGAGCGATCAGAGGTTATTACTCTATACAAAATCTCTCCAGGTCCTTCAGATTCCAAGGTCCATATTTATTGACTATCCTCTTCAGCTTATCCTGCTCATTTTCTATGAGGTTTAGGTACAAGGACGACCGTGGCAAAACATTGATTCTGTGGTCAGTGAACTATTATTGTGTTGATTTTAAAGTATGCTTTGGATCGTTGTCATACCAAAAGAGCCAACCACGGCTCAGTTTAAGCTTCCTGGCTAAGACAGTCAGGTACTGATTTTATTTCTGCTGATACTTGATGAAGTCTGTGATACTATGTAGCCAAATAAACTGGCCAGGGCTTTTGGAAGAAAAACAGCTCCACAACATCACAGATTCAGCACCATACTTTACAGTAGGGATGAAGTACTTCTCTGCTTCTCTTATCTTTGTTTTATATTAAATCCACCTCTGATGTTTGGTGTCAAAAAGCTCTATTTTGGTCTCGTCTGGCGATAGATCGTGGTCCACTGAAAGTTTTAGAAACATCTGGCAAACTGTAAAGGCTTTAATTTGTTGTTTTCTGACAGACTTTCCTCTGGCGACCCTCCCAAACAACATGTAATCATGTGGTGTCTTATTGTAGTTATCTTATTGTAGTTGTAGTTATAGGAATATGTTTTGATCCCAAGACCTATTTAAGGTCTGCAATTCCCCAGCTATGATTCTCAAAGATTCTCTTGCCACTTGAACCATACTCCTCACATCTCCAGTTGCTTTCTTGAAGTCGTTTCTTGATTTGAGCTGCTCAAAATTGGTGGCACAGAGATTTGAATTTTATAAGATTTATTTTAAGACTATTCTGTTCATATTTACTAGGGGTGCCAATATTTGTGGATGATACTTTAAATATATACTTCTGGCATTGTGTCACATGTTTTTCATGAGTGGGAGGAGGAACACATTCCACCTTTAAGCAGACAACTACAAACCAGAGTCTAAGTCATTCCAATGGTAAATGTTGAGTGTATTTTACCACACTTTCTGGGATTGCTGTCTTTCTCTTCAATTAATTTCATTTCAATCTTGGTGGTATTCTCATAATTGTTTGCTTGTTTTTATTCTTTTTTATTTTACTTTGTATTCTGTCTGTTTTCTTATACAATACTTTGTGTTCTGTCTGTCATTCTTTTGCAGTATAAATGGTTAATGTCATTAAAACTGCAACAAAAACATGTGCGTAATACTTATTTAATTTTATTTTTTTAACCAAAGTAGACTGATTCATATTGTAACATTCTGACCTCTCATTAGAAGCTCTGCGTATACATATAATCCTAAAATCTGCTTGACCATAACGCTGTTGTAATCGTTAGCTTTGAACTCCAGTGTCTGCTGGCTAGTTAATGAACTGAGAACAGGAAATGGAATAGTTATCCTCTGTGCTCTGAATTATTTGGCCCTGTAGTGGAAAAGGGGCCTCTGTGGTTCTTTCAACAATTTTCTCTTTTTTTATTTTTTTATTTTATTTTATTTGCAATGGTGAAGGAGTTACTTTTTAACAGGGGTCTGGGTGGTAAAATTAGGCTTCCACTGACGGCTTCCACTTCCAGGATGACCATGGCTATAAGAGGTAGGCCTTCAGTGTGTTTCAAAATATCAAAACTTTTTAAAAATTTGTTTTGTCTTAACATGTTTGCATGTAAACATAATTGTACTAAACAATAATAACTACTAAACCAATTAATAACTAAAACTAAACAATTGTAAATAATAATTAACTAAAACCGAAAAGGATTTCTCTTTAGTTTTTGCAATAAATGGTGAGTTTAGTCACTATTACATCTTACCTTCTTATTTACAAACTCAGTGCTAAACACAAGACAAAAAGTACTTTTTATTGGCAATGGTTTTCCGAGACAAACTGTTTTCTGGACAAAAAAAATCTTTATTGTAAAAAACGTGTTTATTGTAATATAGTGTAATGTTAATGCAAATTTTAAACTTCATTAAATGATCTAGGTATATTAATGAACTCTACATTTGGAAATGTGTAAATAGACATTCACATACAAATGCATAAATACAGTTGTATATACTGTGCATACAGCAGGCAAAACGACAGCGTTCAAAGGTTTGCCAACAGCAAGAAACTACACAACCTTAACACGTTCAAAACGCGTTAACACGCCGAATATGTACGTGATCACAAATTTATGTTTATGCGTTAACACGAGTATTACTACATGTTTTGACCCTTCCACAAGCCAGGAACACCTTATCACAAACTGTCAGTTATAATACACATATTAAAAAAATTATTTGAATTTTTGAAAAGCTGAAATATGCGGGCTGTGCTTCAAAATCTCAGTAGTGGCATTATTCCGTCTCTGGCGGCACAAACTCTGAATGAAAGGGTAGTGTTGTACTGCTTGTTTTACACTGTTTTGTTGCCGTACCAGAGCAACTCCGAGGGTTTGACAAAGTGCTTGAGGTCACATTATACACATTACGCTGATTCTATACAGCATTCCTTACATAGAGATCGAGTCTTTAACATTTTTGGAGTGTTCCAAAGTTCTCAAATGACCTAAAGTAGGCTATCAGTGAAGTATATTGAAGTATATTCTTCAGAGTTATTGTAATATGGACATGTAATATCTACTTTTGTTATATTTAACAATAAATAAATTGGTTGGATAACACATATGCACAATTCTTGGGAACACTTCCTGGAACTTGTTCGTAAAACGCCAAGGGTTTAGTTTGGGTTAGGCGTTTGACAATGACGTCAAAACAGAAGGACCAATGGCGAGGTGTAGGATGTGTAGTAACACGTCATTCTACGGTGGTACAAGAACAGATAGAAGCGGCGAATATTTCGTGATGAAGTTGTCCTTTCGGCTTGTATGACCATCTGCCCTAAAGTTCTTTTTCAGTGCAGATGTAATATTACTTTATTTATATATTACGTACTGACGTGAAGATTATAAACCGGATCCAATCTAAAGGTAGGTCCTCTTTACTGGAACAATTCTAGGCCGGTGTCTGGCGTAGCTCGAAAGCTAAGACACCGGTACTAGCCGCTAACGGATGTAGCGAGCTAACGTTAGCCGTTCGAGTGTACGGGAGGCTGTCTGTTAACCGAGAGCGAAGTAATAACTGTGAACGTATTGATTCAGAGGTGTGTGTTTCACCTTTACTGCACTAGATGATGTGAATGTCTTGATTTCGTGTCGAACGTGAGTTTTTATATTGTCGCACTAGCTTGTGCTAACCAGTTTGGCTAACTAGATAAGCTAGCTAACGTTAGCAATACCGTCATAGCATTTTGCTTCACTTCATAGAAACCTCGAGTAATAATACCATTTTTACATTTGAAATGATAAAAGTTACTGTCCTATTAATTTCAGAGACTAATTTACATTCTAATTACTAACTCTTAGTTCTTCTCGCCTTAAAATGTTGGCATGGATATCTTTTCCCAACGCTGTCGTTGTCACAGTTATGTGCAGGGATTATGGGACTCCAGTTACGTAAAAAAATAAATAAATAAAAACAAAATAATATTCAATTAAAAAGTTTCCAGTTACGTTATAATGACAGTGCCTAATAACAGCGGTTGCCCCACGTCATCATTAGAGCTGACGTTTACGTGGAACATTGACAGTGTGTGTATCCAAAGGTGCTTCTTTGCTCGTGTGACTAACATTTGTCCCCCCACCACCCAACCAAGTTATTAATTTCCAGTAAGTTGCTATGTTTGGAGATGGGCACCTTTCCATATTATGTTACAATCATGCTCCTGTTGATGTTAAACTGTTATCTCTCTTGCAACTGATGAGTTAGGAAACAGTCAGATTATGCCAAGAATGTTACATGGAACTTGTCTTGGTGAATCACACATGTATGACATGTAACATACTGAACAGAACAGACAAGCATACTGACTGTTAACCAGTATTTTATTAGGAGAAAAATGCTATATGCAATGCAAATACAATTAATAGAATAATGGTTAGGAACGATAGAGAGCTGGAAAGGAGCTAAAGAGATGTGAATATTTGTGCTTCAAGGTACATGGATTTTCTATACATATCGTTAACTTTCTATGCATATCGTTAGGGAAAGGCGCAATAAATAGAATAAAGAATAAAAATAATAAAGAGGTGGAAAGTAGCAAAAGACATGTGGATATCTGTTCTTAAATATGTTTATATTCAGAACATGTGCAGGTCTGAGTAGGCATATATTATAAAACTATTATTGGAAAAATATAATGTATGATATGAGCGTTTAAGTTGTGCAGTAGTTATGCAAATAAGCATTATGTTGCCAAGAAGTTACTGTAAAGCAGTGGGATTCAGTTTAAAGTGTAAGGTTTCTACTCTGGTCTATGAGCACCACAGTTCTTAAAAAAAAAAAAATAAATAAAAAAGCTGTTTTCGTGTCTTAACTTCTGTTTTGGTAATACCAAGCAACAATTCAAATCAGCAATTGCATGATAAAGTGCTAACAAACTGGGAAAAAAAACCAAGTAATTTGTCTGAAGAGTTCATTCTGACAGACAGGGTCAAATTGAACAAGAGATAAGGTATTATGTAGAAAGAAACTGATAAACTGGCCATAATGGGTAGGCAACTGGTTCAAGGGGTAAAGTCCACTCCAGTTAGTATAAGCCACTTTTTTAGGTTTATATTGTTTGTACTTTAGGTGTGACCCGGTATTTGACGTCGCTTCTACACGGCATAAAATTTTCTATGACGCATGTAGTATTTTTAGTCAGTGGCTGCTAGAAGGAACAATGTCATGAATGAACAGGCTTTCTTACAAGAATGCAGTACTGACTGAAATTTAAGACGAGCATTGTGGTATGTTGTAATTCCAGTTCAGAGACATTGCCCACAAGCTTTAAAAGCGTTTTCGGTTCTTTAGTTGCTCATTTTCAGCTCTGTCCCCAGTGTCCCTGCATAGTCGGAATGGCAACATACCAGGAGTTTATTCAGCAGAATGAGGACCGTGATGGGGTACGATGCAGCTGGAACCTCTGGCCCTCCAGCAGACTAGAGGCCACACGACTGGTGGTACCAGTCTCTTGCCTCTTCACCCCTCTTAAGGAGCGCCCTGACCTTCCTCCTGTGCAGTATGAGCCTGTGCTCTGCAGTCGAGCCAGCTGTAGAGCTGTGCTCAACCCCCTCTGGTAAGTCATATGTTTGTTTGTGATTGAGCGACATTGGTCTTGCACCTGTAGCGTGTTGAAACTTGTTGGAAGCTGACAAATAATGTAGTTATAAATTAAAAAATGGGAGTTTCTAATGGTTTCTATTAGTCTTAATTAGTTCATATGAATTTGTCTCTAAGGAAAATGGTAAAAATATACTTCTACATTGTTTGGGTGCTTGAACTGTTTTTTTTTTTTTGTTGTTTTTTTTTTAATAAATCGCAAATTGCTTCTGTTAATGAAGTCAAATGTTAGTCACATTTATTCTGTCACTCTATGGTAATGTAGTGATTATGCCACTATTGATTTGACTGGATTTAGAATGCAGTCTCTAAGTATTCGGACGGCGAAATACATTTTGGTGTGGACTCCAGCACATTAGAGGCATAAACTTCAAAGTGTTAAAGTTATCCTAAATTTTCCAGTTTAAAACCCCTGAAATGGGGAGAGTATGTATGAATATGGTGGTGATTGCCATATCATTCTCCCAGTATGGGTGTAAATATACAAAAGCTGCCCAACCTCATAGTCATTGTTTATTTATAAATCCAGTAAGAGTACTCATTTATTTATTTATTTACTTACTTACTTATTTACTTACTTGCCTTTCTTTAGAATGATGAACAAAATCAGTTTACCTATAGATTTTGGGTCATTGACTGATGGAGTACTTCCTGGCCGCTTGTGTATGTCTGATGTTTTGTTCAATGGCAAGGTCTTTGAGACATGTTTTCTTTTTATAGTCAAGTGGACTTCAGAGCTAAGATATGGGCGTGCAATTTCTGCTTCCAGAGAAATCCCGTAAGTACACATTTACTAAAAGCAAGTTACCACATTCAAATGAGAAATCAAGTTGGCAAATGTGAGAATACTTTGTGCAAACGTCTGCTGTTCCCTGCAAACTGGTATTATGAGTGCATGTCGTCTAATTATGCTTTCTTTATTTCAGTTTCCTCCATCATATGCAGGCATTTCAGAGGTGAATCAGCCTGCTGAGCTAATGCCACAGTTCTCCACTATTGAGTACATAGTACAGGTAAACACAGTCTGATTTTTTTTTTATTTCTTATTTAATTTTTTTTGTGTAATGTGTATAGAACACACATATTCAGTGTTAAATACACAGACAGCATACATATTGAACAGATGCACATATATTAGATAATGGATAATGCTTTGTTTGATACAATTGTCATTTCTCTGTGCACCTTTCTGTAGCGTGGTCCCCCAACTCCGCTTGTCTTCTTGTATGTGGTGGACACTTGCTTGGAGGAAGAGGACTTGCAGGCCCTAAGGGAGTCTCTGCAGATGTCTCTTAGCCTACTACCCCCAAATGCCCTGGTGGGGCTCATTACATTTGGCCGCATGATCCAGGTCCATGAGCTCAGTTGTGAGGGTATTGCCAAAAGTTATGTCTTCCGTGGCACAAAGGAGCTTGCTCCTAAACAGATACAGGTAAGTTGGATGTAAGTAAGGATGATGCTACATATGTTTATGCCAGACACACAAATAGCTACGGGATTCAATAAAGTGCCTGTGGAATGATGGAATGCATAATAATGAAACGGTTGCATCCTCCTTGCAGGAGATGCTGGGTCTGACGAAGCCCACAGCCTCAGGACAGCAGGGCCGACCTCTGGCCTCTCCAGATGCTGTCACTTCCTGCAGGTCAGACACTTTTTCTTTTCTATGTAGTCTCTATCTGCCGTATCTGTGACATACAGATGATTACCACAAGTATCTTGTGGTAACACATTGACTTAAAACACACTTATAATAGGCACATGCTTTAGCAAGGTCATTGATTTCTGTTCTTTTACTAGAGACAGGGATAGCATTTGAATTATTGGCTGTGATAACTGAGACTTGGACTTAGTTTTGTCTGTCTTGTATTTCTCAGATTCCTGCAGCCTGTGCATAAAGTAGATATGAATCTGACTGACCTTCTTGGGGAGCTGCAGAGGGACCCGTGGCCTGTTCCACAGGGCAAAAGACCACTTCGTTCTACAGGCATTGCACTTTCCATTGCTGTAGGACTTCTGGAGGTACAGTAATACTTATAAGCATTTTCCTGAAAGTAAATCCCCTCAACAATCGTTTTATGTTTACTTTCCAAATGTTATCACAGAGCTTAGGACACTTAGTACTCAGAGCAATGTGTTATCAAAAAGTATGCATTTAACTGCACAAGCCCAAGGGCGAGATGGAGATAGCGCCATAACAGAGCGCCATAACAGAACACCATGTCTAGGCTTTGACCTAGATACAGACCCAGTCGTTATGAATCTGTTGCCTGTTAAATTAAACCATTAGCTTCAGATGTCCTGACATTCAAAGAGCAAGTTAAATCACGTGGTTCTACATTAAGTGTGACTTGAGTAGTTAGTGTATACTTGTGCGCCATGTCTGGGGCATCTATTAAATTAGTGCACCAGCTGCATGTCCTCACCCTCCTATCCAGTTACCTCAGAGGTCCTTAGTCCATTTGTGACAACATATCATTTAATGCTGGCATTTAAGGGTCATAGGTTCCTTTTTTTACTGGTATGTCGCTTGCTGCTTGCACCTTGTGCTTTCTGCAGTCATTACTGTTGCATAACAGTTGACGTTCAACAATGAACCTGTATTCTGAGGTTTCATAACACAGTAAATGAGAGACAGTGTTTTAGTGTTCTCAAAATGTATTTGGTTTGAATTTCATATAGCAAACATGGTTAATATGGGAAACAATGGTTAATTTAATTGCTTTTTATAACACCAACTGCAGTAGTGTAATTCTATTTATCTGCAAATAATTCTGCTTATATGACTGTTGTTGTTTCTGCTAGACAACTGACAGGACTTTTTTCCCATGGTTTAGGGTACATTCCCAAATACAGGAGCTCGTGTCATGCTTTTCATGGGAGGACCTCCCACCCAGGGACCTGGCATGGTAGTAGGAGATGAATTAAAAACTCCCATCCGGTCCTGGCATGACATTCAAAAAGACAATGCCCGTCATATGAAAAAGGCTATCAAGGTAAACACACAGAGAATTGTTATTACTAACACAAAATAAGATGTCTTATTGGAGATGTGCTACATTTATGGTTTTTGCTGAAATGTTATAGTATTACGAGGCTCTGGCAAACCGTGCTGCAGTGAATGGACACAGCATTGACATTTATGCCTGTGCTCTGGACCAGACTGGACTACTAGAGATGAAGTGTCTGTCCAATCTTACAGGGTATGAAAGTGACAATCAGTAATATGTGCACACCTGCTTTTTTTAAATAAAAAGCCATTGTCTCCATAACTGTTCTGTACTCATTGTTGGACTCTTCTTTTGTTTTAGGGGACATATTGTCATGGGAGACTCCTTCAACACTTCTCTGTTCAAGCAGACATTCCAGAGGGTCTTCAGTAAAGACTACAATGGAGAATTCCGCATGGCTTTTGGAGGAGTTTTAGATGTCAAGGTAGTACATGTTTTGTGACAAGCTTAAGCGTATATGGTTTAATTTGTGTGTATAGTGTTTATATATATACACATACAGTTTTATATATATATATATATATATATATACACACAAATTTTTATATATATATAAAATTTATATATAATTTAAATATATATAAAACTAAGTTACTAGGACATAAGCCGTAATTTTCATCTTGTCTAATTCCCTGCTTTAATTTTTTTTTTTGGTCAGACCTCAAGAGAACTGAAAGTAGCAGGAGCTATTGGACCCTGTGTGTCTCTCAACAGCAAGGGACCTTGTGTCTCAGAGAATGTAAGAACTCTGACCACTTTGTTTCTTTAAACACTCAGAACTCCTTAATATTCAAAGTAATTCAAAGGAAGAACTAAGATATGTAGTGATTGGCAAGCCAGAAACACGTTTCTTGTTTTGTTTGTAGGAGCTGGGAATTGGTGGTACCAACCAGTGGAAGATTTGCAGTCTAAGTCCATCCACCACACTTGCTCTATATTTTGAAGTGGTTAATCAGGTATGATTGATTTTTTTTGTGGTAGAACAAAATGTATTTATGTAATAGTGAATGAGATCTTGCTATATTTTCCTAAGTGTGCATCATTGCTCTGTGTTCCTTTTTCTGTTTGTAGCACAACTCTCCCATCCCTCAGGGAGGCAGAGGGGCCATCCAATTTGTCACACAATATCAACACTCTAACACACAGAGGAGGATCCGCGTCACCACCATCGCAAGAAAGTAAGCAGTAGCTGCAGTTCTGCCTCCTCCCATAGACATGTATTTTGAGTTTTCATTCTTTTCTTGATGTCACTCATAGATTTTTCTCAATGCCACAATGCACTGAGGAAACCCTTTGGAATTTGCCCATTAATCTGTTTTACCTCGGGCTATTTCTCTGTCAGTACTGATGTAAAGAATGTGGGTGTTCCTTCATTCTTAAAATAGGTTTTGGCTTGTGGGTGGGATGTGTGCGTCACTCATACCTAACCAACCTGTTCTGTTTGTCCCACACCCAGCTGGGCAGATGCACAGTCTCAGATCCAGCACATTGAGTCGTCCTTTGACCAGGAAGCTGCTGCTGTTCTCATGGCAAGGCTGGGAGTGTTCAGGGCAGAGTCAGAGGAAGGCCCAGATGTTCTTCGTTGGCTTGACAGACAGCTCATTCGTCTGGTGAGTTCTGACCGTAGCCCTGCAAAAGAAGCGTCTTCAAAAGTTTGCTTATCTTGCAAAGGTGGTGCTTTTTAAAATAGTTTTGTTATAAGTATTTCTTCAACTTATGTATAAAGACATTTAGGTTTCTTAGGTAAAAGCCTGACTCTACTTGGGGCAGTGTTAGCTGCGAGTGCTGTTCATGTCCCTGTTCCCAACATCTGAATTGAATATCCCACCGCATTACGTTTCATCTTCATCCACGATAATTAACACTGTATCAATACATCTATGGTCAAACACCGAATATGTTGTTTGCGATATTTTAATAATGAAACAGCTGCACATAGAAATAGACTTCTGAATTTTAGGAGAGTAAGGGCAAGAGAAGTTCCTGTTAGTCCGTCTAAGAAGACTGTACAACGTATTTGGCTGTTTTCCGATATTGATTTGTGGTGTTTTTGATTTCAGTGCCAGAAGTTCGGGCAGTTCAATAAAGATGACCCTAATTCTTTCAGGCTGTCGGAATCCCTTTCTCTCTACCCTCAGGTGAGGCATTAACTCCCCTAATGAAAGATATTGATGTTATAGATCCGTTCTTGAAATGGATCATTTGACCTTTTGTCTCTTATCTTTTTGTTTCAGTTCATGTTCCATTTGAGGAGGTCCCCGTTCCTGCAGGTGTTCAATAACAGTCCTGATGAGTCATCCTACTACAGACACCATTTTGTGCGCCAGGACCTAACACAGTCACTTATCATGATCCAGCCCATCCTCTACTCCTACTCGTTCTACGGCCCACCTGAGGTTTGCTTATTCAAATAACCATACATCTGTTCAAAATGAAGTTTGTCTATGAGGTGTTTAAAGACGTGTGATTGTAATTTTTCTCAATTGTTTTTGTTTTGTAGCCTGTTCTTCTGGACAGCAGCAGTATCCTTCCAGATCGTATTCTATTAATGGACACATTCTTCCAGTTGGTCATCTACCACGGAGAGGTATAATTGTTTAACATTAACTTTGCATTGTGGAATTACTAAGTACTAAATAAGTGATATTTCTAATGTTGTGGATAAGCATCTCTTTCCAGTCATTATCTATATTTACAGATTGTTGTTCTTTTCCTTGTGTTTTTTTGCCCCTCGTAGACTATTGCTCAGTGGCGGAAAGCAGGTTACCAAGACATGCCAGAGTATGAGAACTTTAAGCAGCTGTTGCAGGCTCCTCTAGATGATGCTCAGGAGATCCTGCAAACACGCTTCCCCATGCCCCGCTATATTGACACAGAGCATGGAGGCTCTCAGGCTCGCTTCCTGCTTTCTAAAGTGAACCCCTCCCAAACGCACAACAACCTCTATGCATGGGGACAGGTATATATCACCATCATATCCTTCTCTTTCTTTCTTTTTTTGGGGGTGGGTAGAACAGGTTATTAATAGGGTTAAGTGAAGCGTTTTATGATTTTCCAAGGTTTAATATTTTATATACTTCGATTTAGTATTTATATAACTTTTTATGCATGTGGAGATTATATTAAAATGCACAGTACTTGTTTCAAGGTGTCAAAGAAACTGCTTATTGATCGGAATTCTTTTATATTAGGAGTCTGGAGCACCCATTCTCACAGATGACGTCAGTCTCCAAGTGTTCATGGACCATCTGAAGAAACTGGCTGTGTCCAGCTCAGCCTGAAGCACACAAAAGGGACATAAATCTGATCCCTCCCTGTGGGGGAAATTACCATTTTCATTTCAGCCTTTGGCCTTGACCCTTCAAGAAGTATTTTCATCTTTGTTCAAGAACTCTTTAGTATGTACCAAAAAAAACTTTTTAATGCCGTCAAAAGTTGTTGTGTACTTAGAAGTGCAATCTTCAACCATTGGACTTATTTAAAGGTTTCCTATTTATATTATTATATTATATTATATTATATTAGCATTCTGGCCAGGTTTCAATGCCTCACAGTTGTAACAAGGCCATAGACTCATTACAGTGTGGCTACGAGTATGAATATACATGTGATTCAGTCATTTTCCTGATTATGTAAAATTTAACCAGATGCATAGTTTGGATCCATTATTTAAAGACACAATCTGACTGTCAGCGTTCTAGTTTTGTGTCAGTTCTGTGTGTGTGTTACACCACTGTTTATTTTTTATTATTTTTATTTTTTTCCTCACTCATTTGTTGTATTGTGTGTTTTTTTTTTAAATCCCCTTCCCCCTTCCTCCTCCTCATCACTAGAGGGACCATGCATTGAAATTGTCTTCTGTTTTGGTGTACTGTGTCATTTTCAACTTCCTCACTAAGCCTTTTGTCCACAGGATAGAAAGCTCACAGTAATAATTTTATTTGTTTAATGTATAGATTTACATTCCAAATGTAACTTGACTGTGACTTGATTGTTAATAATGAATGCTATGCATAAAATTTATTTCAAAAAGGATTTCTGTTTATATACAATTTTTAAATAATGAATCTGAATTCAGGAACGTATTTTTCTGTTACCAGTTAAAAATCCAATTAACCTAGATAAACGTGAATCATGTCATGAAACATAAATTTGCATAGTTATAAACTTATGGTTGTACATATTTAAACTTTTAGATAGATCTGTGTAAAATGTACAGTGTTGCTTGAAATGAAATGGAGTCATAAGCTTATTAAAATATATACCACCCCAATTCCAAAAAGGTTGGGTTGCTGTGTAAAATGTAAATATATGTAAATAAAAACAAAAATGCAATGATTTGCAAATTCCATAGACCCATATTTTATTCACATTTCCATATTTTATCTGAACACATATCAGATGTTGAAAGTGAGACATGTTGCCGTTACCGAAATCATTGTTTGTAAACACATTTCGTTGTGTGATCCACAAATACAAGTTCTAGCTGAATCATGCAAAAAGGATGCCATATGTCAACACGATCCAGAAACGCTGGCATCTTTTCTGGGCCAAAGCCTATTAAAATTAATCAAAATTCGAAATTCTTTTTGGAAACCACAGACGCTGTGTCCCGCAGACTCGAGAGGAGAGGGACTATCCAGAACTGTGTCGCTTCACAGTTCAAAAGCCTGCCGCTCTGATGGTATGGGGTTGCATTAGTGCCTATGGCGTGGGTAGCTTACACATTTGGAAAGGTGCTGAACAGTATATAGAGGTTTTAGAACAACATATGCTCCCGTCCAGACAACATGCTGCCATAAAGTTCTAAATGAGTTAAGAATTATCATGAACTGGTAAAATGTCTGACTTTCAATATCAGACATGTGTTCTATTTTAGAGTGCTTTTTAGTAGCTGTAGAAAGTTTTGATTCAGTCCAGAATTTATAGTGCTATCGAACGATGGTAAGCTGTCCTGGTTCAATAGCATCACAACAGACCACAAGCATGATGCTGCCAACACTGTGTTAGGAGTTAGGATGAGGTTCATATGTTGTAATGCACTGTTTATTATTTATTTTATTTTATTTTTTTTACAAAACAATCATTTTAATTTAAACCATAAATATATATTTATAACACTCATTCATGATGGTGTACTCAGATGGTGTACATAAACCAATGTAGGAGAGGCCTCCAGGCCATTCGATGTTATACTTCACCATGACACCGTGATAAACGTCCTATCAAAATCTTTCAGTCGCATACTTAGTTACCAGATTTGACCCAGAAACCCAAATTGGACTACGCATGTGTGAACATCCACGTCATTGCTGCTACGGTTTTAAGGCTGCTGCCCAACTGTCCAGTTCAGACAATGCATGCGTAAGAACGGTTCAAAGGAGTATTTTTAAATATACAATGATGTTTATAATATTTTACACATTATTTAATTTACAGCCTTACTTCACGTAATTCTCATTACAGCCCTCTAGGACTATGACTAGTCTCTCATTATAAATACTTATAACTTATTTGAATTGGTATGTTTATTAGCATAGCATATTTAAAAATAGTTAAAATAAAACAGTATTCCAAATACTTGGGTAATTTTGTTACAGTTATCCCAGCCAAATAAGAATGTATTTTTACAAAAAGAAAGACATCACAGCCAAATATAAAATAGCAACAATCAAACTATTTCACCCGAAGCCAAAGAAATACTGAGCGCGTTCAAGTGCATTCTAAAGGAAAAAGTAACTAAATCTGTGTAGTTTTATTACCACGGAAAATATACCAAACCAGGGGTGGAGTGGGGTTGTGCAGGTTATAAACTCATTCAATATCCAAGACTGTTTATTGACATATTTCACTCACACAACGGAAAGAATCCAACACCCATAATACAATAAAGGGAACATTAAGTCACGGTAGAACGCAAAGGTTTTCATTTTCACAAAACACAGTAGAAAAAGAGGATGTGAAAAACGCCGCCGTTTTAATACTTACTGCCAGTACTGTAAAAACATGTTGGAACCGATACCGGAAACTACGTACAAGCGCTTCACATGCGTAGTTCAAATCGGGTTTCCGGTTCAAATCGACTTAACCACAGCGGGTGTACGCGTGCTATGGTGGAGAATGGCAATTACTGACAACTAGTGGAAATAAGAGGTATTACAGTATTTATTAGACATGTGACTATTACGTTTGCATCCGGCAGAATTACAGAGAAAGAGCACACAGTGGCGCTTCGATAGCCACGTTAAACGTACATTTCTCACCGTATAATATTATAATGTTATATTAAGACTGCGTAATTACTGTTGGCTCCCTTTGCAGTACTCATGAGACATGACCTAAGAAATTAGTCGTGGTCCAGAGCACTTGCGCCCTTGGGGTCCTTATTTGCATGTGTATTTACTTGGATCTGCATTAACGTTGTGCCCCCTATTGAGCCACGTTGGATATTCCAATCAGCTAATACGAAAAAAGCATTTATTTACAAATACAATTTCTTTGGGTACCGCCTATGTAATTCATTAGAATGTCCCAAATGCACGTGTTTGAAACTTTTTGGGACAAACCCATTGGATGTGTGTGATCTCCCACCTCTAGTGGGACATTCACACAAGTACAAAAAAACAGTACTTCAGTGGTGACTGTTTCAGTATCAAGTGATACCAAAAATATATTTGTAAAATTAACGCATAGGCCAGTCTTGTCCCAGTTAGTGCACTTGTGGTCTTACATCTCATTTCTCATTCATAGGGGTGCTCATCCCTGCAGACTTGGTTTGGCCTCTTTATCCAACGATCTTTGAAATATGAATTGATTTGTATACAGCTGTCTTACTAACATGATGCAAGAGAAGATAGACATGAGTAAAATTAATTTATTTACTAATTTAATGTGTATCACTGAGTTGCGTGTGTGGTGTTGTGACAGTACTTACACAAACATGAATTAATATAGTTAGCAAATACGTTGGAGTTTCAAATGGAAATACAAGGAGCATTTTTTAAATATTTTTCTAATAGTATGTATACTGAAATATTAAAGTATTCGATTTTAACAGCATTTCAATAATATACCAAACATCGTACTACTAGTGTTTATTTTGTGCACAGGTCGTTTTGGACTCTTATTTTGATAGCAAGCCTGTGGTCGACGACAAGCATGCTTTTTAGTTGCAGCCTTCACGTGGCCCGATGAAGCAAAGGAAGTTGTTTTTTTAAAGACAGTGTAAATAAACAACAGTTGAGAATGTCACTTGACGCTATAAAATGGAATAAACGCGCATCACTGCTGTATGCAGTCGGAATTTGGACCATGCTTGGGACCTACGGATATTATAGATATCAGCACAGAAACGACCCACGAGGTAAATCAGCTGGTGCAGACTGTGTCATTGGGTAGTAATGGCTAGAGGACAACAGGCATACATGCATTAATGTGTGTGTATATATGTGTGTGAGTGAGAGAGAGAGAGAAAGAAAAGTTGTTTATTCAATAAATAATGAATATATGTATATATGTACTGTACAGCCTATGCATGCTTAGCACGACTTTACTTGTTACTGATTGTAATGAACGGTGCTACAGTATTCTTGACATAACTTTAATGGTTTAGTGAAAAAGGGGTATGCCTGGTGCTGTTCTATATATCCTTTCACTGGATAATCTCCATTCAGAATGCTATGTAGTCTAGAACTACAACCCCTGGCAAGAATGATGGAATCGCCACTCTTGGAGGAAGATCTTTCAATTGTTTAATTCTGTAGAAAAAAATCAACCACAGAGACTTGCCACACAACTATCTCAAAATTCCAACCTTCTGGCATTAAGAAGCAATAAAAAAAGAAAGAAATGTAATTGTTGTAGTCAGTCACAATTGTGTTTTTAGATCAAGTAGAGGAAAAAAACACGAGAGATGTCAGTTGAAACAAAGGAGAGAATTAGAAAACTTCTTCAAGAAGGTAAATCATCACGGAATGTTGCAAAAGATGTTGGTTGTTCCCAGCCAGCTGTGTCTAAATCTGGACCAAGTCCAAACAAAATGGGAAGGTTGTAAAAGGGAAGCATACAGGTACACCAAGGAAAACATCAAAGCGTCAACAACTTAAAGCAATATGTCTTTAAAACAGAAAATGCACAACAAAACAAATGAGAACAAGTGGGCGGAAACTGGAGTCAATGTCTGTGGCCGAACTGTAAGAAATTGCCTAAAAGAAATGGGATGGGAGAAGGTTGGAATTTTGAAAAAAAGAGAGTTTTGTGTCATGTCTCTGTGATTTATTTTTTTCTGCAGAATTAAACAATTGAAACATCTTCCTCCAAGCGTGGTGATTCCATAATTTTTTGCCAGGGGTTGTATGCTTAATTCCTGTCAGGGCAAATTTATTCAACTGTAATATTAATTACTATTGGGATATTTCTGATATTTCTGGAAAATAGTATGTTCATGTTTATTATGTCACTGGAACATAAAAAGGGTCTCAGTGGATAAAAAAACTTGTGTGGTCGGTAATAAATCATTGGCTACTGTGCGCAACTTTTACAAGCACTAGACTATTATAGCCAAAAGAACAAAGTTTATACAATTTAAAAAATACAAATAGACAATTAAATGTCAGTTCTAGCATACCAAATGGTGAATGGCAAATGCCATTACTGAATTAGATTTTTCATTTTAACCCACATTTAAATGGGAAATTCTGATTTAAATTTTGGATTCAATGTGCTCCCATGCCTTACAGCATTTGCAGACTTTTGAGTTTCTGTTTTGACAACCATATTGGATGTATAGGCTAGTTCTAGGAATTCAGTTACAAAAGCATTTAGAATAGTCTGTCATGAACAGATAAAGTGTACAAATGTAAGTGTACATTAACATTGTTTGCAATAGCACTGTGTATCATAGGTTAGGTAAATTGGTGTGTTACTGAAATATACCCATATTAGCCTGCTGAAATGTACTGAGGTGTCTTGTGCATTTTTAATTCCGTAGACATTAATTATATACTTTTTTTCCCAGTTGAAATGCCCAGAGAGGAAGAAGACACAAGACCAAACGTGAAAAAAATTAAAACGCCACATGTGTCAACAACAATAGTCTACAAAGAAGATTTTGTGCCATATTCGACAAGATTTCTGAACCTTTTCAGACCCATAGCTGACAGCTCTTCAGGATGTCAAGATGATGAAAAATAAAAGGGACACAAATCAAACCTGGATTTGTAAAGACTAAAGGAAATGTAAAGACTACGGATTAATACAAATGAACAGTGTCTGTCATCCCACATATTCTGTGACAAAAAAAAATGTGAGCTGCATTAAAGAAAGATGCATTGCATTTGTCTTTTTACTTGCATGGTTTCAGAAATGTCAGAAAGGTTTAACTGTGTTAAAGTAAAGTGGTATGTTACAGTGCTGCTGTTTCTGTTTTTCTGTTCAAATGTTTTTTAATCACTGGGAAGGTTTATATAGCTTTACATTTGCAGTGTGTGATATTTGCGTATGTTTTAAATGAGATGACTAGTGCACAGTGTATCTGTTGCCATCATGCCAGCATTATTGCAAAGGGCCTTTGCAAAGCAAAACATATCGCTGCTGTGGAAACCTGCGGTCTCCAAAGAAAGAAAAACCATGTCAATGAAATGGACAGATTTTTCCAAGTAATTTTGGGCCTTTTTTGTCTATTCGTCAGGAAATATACACACAATGTAAAGGGCGACACGTATTTGTATATTATGTTAAACACTGAAAAATGGAGGTATGAGGTTTTGTTCCTGAAAACAGCGATATACAAATATAAAAAATAGGCGCAAACTTTTGGCTGTTATCCAGCTGTGATGAAAAATGCTAGCACAATTTACAGTTTAATCATTTTCTTAGTGGAAAAAGTGTCACTGATCTCTAATACCTGGAATTGAGAGATACAATTTGCTTTATTTGCCTGTTAAATGATTTACATATTATTTGAAAGACACATGAAAAATATAAGCTCGCCAGACAAAAAATGGTCACCTTTGACTGAAACGTACCAAATAATGTGTAATACTTCCACAAGCACGAATAATGCTGTAATTCAATTTGGCATGGACTGGATGTAAGTGACGTGAATGTTTAGCCACTCTTGCATCATGGAATTGGGCAGTTTGACCAGATTTCTGTCTTCAATTTTGACGAGAATTTCCTGTAGACTGGAATTTTTGGCACTGCTGGTAGAGCAGTATCATCGTACACTTGAGTACACCAGCTACTTCCTTCACACTGTGACCCTTGGCCAGCCCAAATGCAATCACTGCTTTTTGTCAATCATTAACATCTGCTTTGCAACCCACATATCAGACGAGATATTCACTGCACTGTGCTGCCTCTTTTTGATCTATGAATCCAGTCGTACACCATGCAATAATAATTATAGCCCCTTCATCCTTGTGTAATGCCATCTGCTTAAACACACATAGGGACAAGGTTTTGTCTGGGAAACTTACATCACCTTTCAGATTCCTTAAGGAAAAGCTTTAGAAACTTGATCTTACACTGAAAAAAAAAATGTTTAAAAGAAAAAGCTTACAGTACGGCAATTCTAAAATGACATGTCCCATGTCATTACACGCAAGGTGCTGGAGGATAGCAAGAACCTAGGTCACAGAGACTGCTCAGCTAGCTAGTGTTTCAGTAGGATCAGTGACTGAAGTGACACCTGCATTCAAATCATTAGGACAGACATCAGTAAATAGGGTTAGAAATTGTATATGAATATGCACATTCAATGACAGTGATGCTTGTGCAATAGTGCACTGTGTAAGACAAAAGCAGAAGCACAACTGTTCCTCAGGTGACTGAGCATGTCAACGCAGGACGTGATCAGACTATGTTAGAACAGTCTGTCCACAACTACAGTAGGGAATTTTGCAGAAGGCTTGCAGTGCATCAACCCCTCATTACAAAGGCACATTTGAGAGTTTGTTGGTGCAAGAACCACAAGCACTGCACTACAGAGAAGTGGAAAAAGTTAAATGCTCAGAGCAGTCATTCTACACTACATTATTAACAACCAGGTGAGAGCGTGGGTGGCATACCTCAACAGAACAGTACAGGTCTGAATGCTCGACCCCTTATGCTGTCAGGGGCATTTTGCTCTCATTGCTCTCTTGCCCACCAAGAGGGAAGGTCTTTACTTTAAATCAGTACGGAGCTATTCAGAGTGACCACTTTTATTCTATAATCAAACATATTCTATAATGATGGAAAAGGGCACTTCCAGGGTGTTCACAGGTTGTGAGGGGTCATTTGAGAGAATGATTTGAGGAGTATAAAAATACTGTCAATCACTGCAGACACTAGATCTCAACATCTGCGGGGAACTTATTTTAGAACATGCTCTCCACCATCATCATCAGAACACCAGTTCAGCACAGTTCCAGAGACTTGTAGAATCTATGCTATGGTTCACTGAAGCTTGCTGTAAGCCGTCACCTTACTGATAAATATTGTAGTTATTTTCCATCATAGCATACTATGCATAGTCTAAGAAACAGACAAAAATAAGCCGTTAGATCACAAAGTATTTTAAGATCATGAAAAACCTGTGTTTAAAAACATTATATGCAAAAATGTACCAATTAGGGATGGATGGGTGGATACCTAAATATCAACACTTTTGATCCTAGGATTTACTTTAAAGAATCGATTTGGGTACAAAAATGTCATGGATTGGATTTGTAATCTCTCTCAATTAAAACCAATAAAAATAAACCAAAACAAAATGCTGCCATAAAATAGGTGTAACGTAGAAACAACTTTTCCTTTTGCCTTTGTCCTCAGCTCTCAACACGAGCTAGTGCATAAGAGCCCACTTTAAATGTAATGTACAAAGGTGACACTAAAATATGGACTTTATTATCTGATGAATTATCAAAAGACTCACAAGCAAAAGTTTGCACATGTAGTTACTTCATTTCCAGATGATATGTAAAGTACTAGTGTAACTGAACATACTGTATAATTTGAACATTATCGAACAATGAATCGAAAGTAATGCTAATGAAAAAGAAACAAAGAGAGATCTAATTTCTGAAAGGTTATTTAATATTATGTCAGATATTATGTGTTAGAATTTATATTTATTATTTATTGTATATTATTTGTCATGTGTATTTTGTGTTATATGATGTTACGATTTTGTTCACATTTATCATTTGTCAGTATTCAAAATAACATATTTTAAAGTATCGGTATTGTTACAGCCTTGGAATTACTTGATATGGGATCAAATAGAAAAACAGTGATACTGCCCAGCGCTAGTATGGATGGTATAAGAACGTAGGCCATATTAATGCAGACGGCACTGACGTAGGTGTGACGCAGGTACTAAAAAAACCCCCACTAGGAACCGGAAGTTAAAATATTCTTAGGGGCACAACGCCAGACAAAAACAATGAAAGCAATCGTTCAAAGAGTCAGTAAAGCAAGTGTAGTAGGTAAGAACTAAAGCAGGGCAATGTTTCAAATGAAATAGGATTAAAAACTTCGTGATTGCTTTTCTTGTTACGTAGCCAAAAGCTAATAAAACAGTCAGGCTTTTAAAATATACGAGAGAGTGTTTATTTAATCAGCTAACTATGCTATCTGAGATTGTCGCTGCATAATAATAGTAGGCATAGTCTGTGTGCAGCAGTGTTGATCAAAAACTTGGTATCGCGTGTAAATGAATTCGCCCATGCGCGATGCCGGCTGTCGCTCATTCAAATATTAACGTTATGGTTATTTCAGATGTGATGCAGTTTGCATTAGCTCTTATTGTGAGTAAGTTCCTAATTTTTTCCTGTGCAACTTTGTAACAGTCGGGGAGGAACAGATCAGCTCCATCGGGAGAGGTCTTTGCGTTTTGCTTGGGATCTCAGCTGAGGACACACAGAAAGATGCAGACTACATGTGAGTAGTGCTGGATGTTGATCAAGGTTGTGGTTTTAGTTTGTCTTGGGGTTGTAGGTAGTTAATAACTGTATTAACACAAAAGCATACACATTTTCTAGTCCTTATACTCTCAGCCACCTTGTTAGGTACAACTATATGGTAAGAGGACCTGAGAAAATGGACAGTGAGTATGCATACAAGTTGCTAATGAGTATCTGTGTATGTCTATTTTTGGGTCTGCATCTGTTCACCAGGGTGCGTAAGATTCTGAACCTGCGTGTATTTGAGGATGAAAATGGCCGTGCATGGAGTCGCAGCGTAATGGACAAGGAACTGGAGGTGTTGTGTGTGAGTCAGTTCACACTGCAGTGCATTCTCAAAGGGAACAAGCCCGACTTCCATTCAGCCATGCCTGCTGAATTGTCCCAGCCCTTTTACAACAACATTCTGGAGCAGATGAAGAGTGCGTACAAGCCAGAGCTTATTAAAGGTGAGGCTAAACTAGTTTGTCAAGAGGCCTTCCTGCTCAGGTTTAAATATAATATTTATACATTATTATTAATTAAATTAATAATAATTAATAATTAAATGCCACAGTGCAAAGGTCACAGCATACGCTATAGAGGCTTGGTGTTGCACGATGAATTACAGTAACAGGAAGGGTCAACCAGAAAGAAACTGATCAGGCTTTTTGTTGCAGATGGCCAGTTTGGGGCCTACATGCAGGTAAACATCCAAAATGAAGGACCTGTCACCATTCATTTAGAGTCTCCTCCTGGGCCCACAGATGCTAAACAGGTACCACGTCTTGCATTTATCACAGTATATACTAGTAAGTAGGGATGTGAAACTTACTGTTCGCTTTGACCTTTGAAAGAATGGACAGGAATCACTGTTTTTTGTTTGTTTGTTTGTTTGTTTGTTTGTTTTATGATTTTAAACTCTTGTTAAATACATTGAACATGTCTGGGGTTCAGTTTAAACATTGTAATTTCTTCAAGTTTCAGTATTATTTTAAACATTGATGTTAAACACTTTAGGATGCATATACATTTAAAGCCCTGTTCCTCTTTTTTGTCTCCCAAATGAAAGCTTTCCAAACTGGAAAAACAGCAGCAGCGTAAGGAAAAAACACGACCGAAAGGTAACTCGGAGTCGGGAAGGGAGAAGGGTGCCTCACGCTCTAAAACGGACCCTAATGCTAGCAGTGGGGCAGAGGGTGATGTGTCTTCAGAAAGGGAACCATAGCAGAGGGTGAGTTATGGGCCTTACCATTCCCACATGAAACTTGAAAATAAAATGTGAACTCCATGTAAAGCTTCTGGCGAAAGTAATATTATGTTAACAAATTGCAATTTTTTTCTTTATGGGTAAAATTAAAGAATCAGGATTTTGTTTGGCGTATGATGTCACTTCAAACAGTGCTTTAATTGTGGTCAGAAACATTGGCACAATTCCAGCTTTACTTCCAAATAACTCAAAAATTAGATTTACTGCAAGAACAGATGAGATTGTCAAAAGTGGCTTTCCACAATTTGTTCCACTACAAAGTAGTAATAAGTTATTTTCTGTCTAGTTAATACAAAGGGTGTTTTCATGCAGCAGGTAAAAGTGGCCCAGATTAGATTTTTGTGGTAGGCAGTTCAATATATCTTTTTAACATGACCTATGTGAGACTTTTGTCTGAACAGCTCATGCTCCTAAACTGACCCACATGTGTAAAAGAACAGTGCTTCACGTGGTATGCTCATCCAGATGTAAACAATCATGACTGCCGACGGATGCAGGTTTGCTACTGAAGATTTCCGTTTCATCCTTGCCAGCATCACAGGAGCGTTTGCCATGTTCCAGTCGCCACACAGAATAAGCCAGAATACATTTGAGCTTGCTGTAGAAGAGCATGTTATTAAGTCACAGCCATGTTTTTGATTTGTATTTTAGGTTTCTTTAAACTTTGCTTTCAGACTTTTAACTTGTACTTAGCACTGGTCACCTTCAGGCATTTATGTAAAAATCTCTTTGATGGAGTAGTAGCAATAGTGCCTTCCAATTTTGTTTATACAGAAACATCAACCCAAATGTTTGAGGTCTGTTACTTAACTATCCCGACACTGAAATCCTCCCTCACCGTTGTTGTCAATTTTCTTTCTCAGCAGCACAAAATTATGACAAATGTTGAGTTGAATTGACAAAAAAGTTACATGAAATCTTATCTGGCTGTTCAGACTAAGTTGCATTTGCGCATATCGAATAAGTATCAGATCACACATCCTTTGAATAGAAGACCTGAACTTCTAATCATGACAGTTGTTTCTTAGCACCTTGACCACTTGTGTTTTACAGTCTGCTCTAGGTGTCTTAGATTTTGCCCTCTTTTGACTGTTGCTTTGAAATCACCACTTCAGAACTGTCCTGCTGAAAGACCTGTGACGCTTGACAGAAACCCAGTTTAACTGACACTGAGCCCCGTATTGCGTTCTAGAAGTCTTCAGTAGGGTTTGATTTGTGATATTATTCACACATTCAGGGCACATAGCGCCAGAAGCGGTCCCCAAAACATCTGTGAACCTACTCCATGTTTGACTGCAGGGGCTGTTCTTTTTTGTTCTTTTCTATGAGGGCCTTATTTTGTTTTCTGTAGCTAAAACAGTGATGTTCTTTCCCAAAAAGCTGGCCCTATTGTAACTTGTTTCTGCTGCTCAGCTTGATTTTGTTCATATCAATGTTCTTTCTGCACCATTTAAACAAGCCTTCCCTAAACTGCATTAGCTACACAGGCTGCAGACTTCTGGAAGACTTTGTGTACAGTGGACAAAAATCAAGATATCTAAATTGCCTACACTAAAGTGTCAAAGGTGTGTTGTAATTATAAACTGATAGGCTACCAACATTATTATCCAGTCCAGTTTCAGAGTTCTGTGTGGAATAAGATCACATCTGTGTTTTAATGCAAACAAAGCATGGTATACTTGTATACTCACGTAAATAATGATTTTCTGGAAGAATTGGTGCATTATTTGGGAAAATGGCAAGGGTGTTATTATTTCTGGCCATCACTGTAAGTACAGTGTCCTCACTGGCATAGTAATGTTGCTTGTTTTAATGCTCTTTTCCATTTCTTTTCTTGTTTGTATGTTTGTTTGTGTCTGATTAGGAGGGTGTGGGACTGATCTGTCCACTCTCCAGATACAGGCTGCCATCTTCAGGGACTCCAAACAGTGTAGCACAACTAGACCTGACTCTCATAATGACATGGTCATTATTTTACCATCTCCATTCACCCTTCCAACCAACTGTACAGCCTTAATTTCTTCTCAAGCTGGGATTCTCGCTAAACATCCTGTGCCAGAGGAGGGGGACAGGGTGAAGTCAGCCAGGATATACTTTGACCACCGTATTTGTGCTGTTTTGGAGCAAAATGTGAATGTTTATGTATAGTTTACCATTATCTTGAATGCATACCTGTATGTGATTTTAATGAAAAGGAAATCATGACATGGAGTAATGAAGACATGTGTCTTTATTTACATAAAGGCTTTTTTTTTTCTTTTTTTTTTTAAAAAAGGACATACACTGTTTAAACCAGGCTTGAAGTTGTTTCATTTTGCTTAAGCANTTTTTAAAAAAGGACATACACTGTTTAAACCAGGCTTGAACTTGTTTCATTTTGCTTAAGCAAGTTCATTTACAACCAAACCAGCAAGATTTCATCTTAATGAAAAGTATGAATTTGAGTTTTAAGATTTACTCCTCTTAAAAGTTTTTTTTTAATCTGACTGTCGTCATTCATAATAATATATTCTTGCTCATGAAATGAAACTGTGGGAGATGCACTTAAGACCAGCAGTACACTGTATTGAGCCTTAAGAACCAAAAAATCACAACCTAAATACAGTCAAAAAGCAACAAACCATTCTGAACATTAATCTTTAACAATGAATAATATTTTTATTTATAATGTGTCTGTGTTGGAGGGGGAGGGGAACGGGGGTCCACAAGGTTTGTAAGAATAGTGAAAGAACAATGGACTTGTTGTGACACAACCTACTTTTCCGGTGATGTTAAAACCTCAAATAGAGAAGAAGATTAGGTTACACACATACAACTGAATTAGAATAGAGAAGCCCATTCTTCTAGTCACTGTGCGGGGGTGTAGGCAGAATATATTTGAAACGTTATTCATAATTTCTGTATTATCAGCTGGATGTTTGGGAGCGCTTAAAGTGGAAATGGCGTAGAGCCGTTTCTCTCTTTATTTTTGCTTCAGTCTTTGATGTACGTTTTTATATATATGAGGCAGAACCTGGGTCACTCCTATGAAAGACACATGACCCAGTGAACCTTTGAGCGCTCCGCTCCTGTCTGTCGGTGGTTTGGAGTTATGAGCGGAGAGGAGACTGCGTGATGCTGAAGCGACATCGTAGTAAAGCGTCTGCTGTGCGACGATAGTTGCCGAGCGTACAGTAAAGAGGTGAAGTCTAGGTGGCGAAAATCCGGGCAGTGCACGTCTTGGATGGACCCTGCTGTCACCGAGAGTTTCTCTTGAGGCACGGCGCCTTATGGTTAGTCACTGAATTCTTTCGATGCAGGGATATGTAATTCTTGTACATTTTTTTCTTATGTGCTTGTTCTTGTGTACAGGTACCCTCAAACGTGTATCTTTATGATTCTTTCCATCATAAATTCTACAACATTACTAAGATCTTTTACAATCTGATCTGAGAAGACCCCCTGTAACAGTAAGCAATGCGAATTAATCCCATGTAGAACCTGGTCAAAGAAAAAATAACACCTTTTTCTGTACCTTTTCTGTACCTTTTTCTATCCTTAAGACCTCCCGTTGGTGCATTCAGCAGGTGTGTGTGTGTGTGTGTGTGTGTTTTACTCTGTAAAACAGAGTTGAAGAACAGAAAAAAATGGAAGCAAGGCATTTAAGACAAGTCCACTTCAGAATTCACTTAATTTAACAGTGTGATGCTTTAGACCAACTTGCTTGCTTTCAGTTACATTTACAGTTTTTGTTCTCATGCATGATTAATCAAGAAATCAAAATGAGGAAAGCAAAGAGCAGATAATTGGAAAGCAGGATCACTTTTTTTTGGTCCCAGTTGATCACTGTTGCTACTAAATTGCATGTGGCTTTGTTTGTCCGCAGCTGTGTTGAGTATGTCCTCTTACACTCCACTGTTCAGCTGAGACCGCTTGCCAGACTGAGGACCTCTTCCCCAACAGAACCAACAGTAAGAATAGGGCTGCACAATATTTTGTTTGTTAAGGGTTAGTGCGATGCAAGCTGCACTATGCAAATCAGCACTCTATCAAATCCCTTTGTTTTCTTTTTTTTCTAACAAACCTGTAAGCGTCTTGACAAATCACAGTTACAGGTGATTGTTTGTGGGTGTTTTGAGGAAGCAAGGTAATCCAGCAGAAGTAAATCATTTTGGTCAATAGAATGCAGGAGAGAAATGGTACATTAGTAATTTGCCATGTTATATAGTTGCAATGTAAGTATTTTATATACCTTGTAGCCAAATGATAATTAAACAATTCAAGGAATTAACAAGTTGTGTGACCTTGTGTAAACAGACATTCTCCTGTGTCTCCCAGTTTATTCTACTTTGGAGTTATTTCAGATGTACTGCGCATGCAATGGGAAAGTTTGAACTCAGTAACTGTGTGGACATAATGCACTCCTAATTAGTGTTTCAGACTGTGTAATTGTGCTAACTGGAGTGTGTATAATCTCATCCTGTTTCTTCTACTCTTCTCTGGCTGTTGGGCCATCATGCCACCCAACACAGTCATGCTGATTGTGTTTTTCCTTTGAATTTTGCTCTAGTTTCAGGCTGTCATAAAATAGTATGTCTGTGTGTGTTTAGAGGTTAAAAGGGAATTCCACTGTTTTTTAATATTTCTGCATAATACATTTCTAGAAATTAAACAGTCATTCAGAGTAATGTGTGATTGTGCTGAAACTTACAGTTAGAAATGACTATAACAGGAACCAGATATGAAGCGAATAATGCCCCTAAAGGCTACCTCACAGATAGTAATTACATGAAATGGTAATAAATATGTTTCCTGATGCCTCATGAATGATAGGGAAGAGTATTTTTAAAAATGTTAAATCTATTTGGGAGGTAACAAATGAAAAGGGTTTAGTGTGTTTGTGTTTTGATCATTTTTTTTACTTATTTTTTTTACCATTATCAACATCACAAATAAAATTTTAGAATGTGTGTAGGTCCACTGGTCATTTTTGATTGCAGATAAAATGGCAATATTTGTGTTGTAGACATTGTGACTTCTGGTTCCTATCACCACCATTATGGTGGTTGAAGATGTTAATATTCTTCACACTGAACTATGTTACCCTAAAACACTCTGAATGAGCTTGTTTACATTTCAGTGACTGAATTATGCAGACACGTGGAGCAATAACAAAAAACAGCAGAATGTGTAGATATCTTATAGATAGTTAACTGTCTCTGAAACATCAGGAAAATGACAACTAGAGCTTCTTTATGCTCGGTGATGTGTTCTGCAGAAAAAATGGTTGAGCATACTCTTTACCAGGCTATAATAGTATGCAAATTGATCTCTACTTCTCTCTGGGCACTGGCTTCTGCCAGTAGACTTTAAAGTAGGGCTCACAGACATCTCTTTATCCTGAAAACTTCCTGCACATGTGCACACACGCAGTGAAGCAAGTGAAGAATATACAAGATACACACATCTTGCATAAAATGATCTAAGGTCTTACAAAAGCTTCGGTATCACTATTTTGATCGGCCCTTATGTAGATGACAACAGAGTATCAGTTACACATTAACAACATTGAAGTAAATATCTTTAAAATACATTAATACATTACTAACATTAAGTAGACTTAATATGCTACTTGCATTAAGCAAAACCTAACCCTAATCCTGGCCCTAATCCTAATCTCAACCCCAAACCAAATCCTAGCCTAATCTCAACCTAAAAATCTAATTATAACTCTCACCCTTGTCCTAATCCTAGCCTTAATGCTAACTTCAACCCAAAACTCAACTCTAGCCCTCACCATGGCCCTAATCCTAAACCTAACCTTATTGAAAGCCTAACCCAGTTAAGATCCAGTTACAGGATGGTGTCAGTAGCAAGTCTGTAAAAGCTTGGTGAGGATGTTGAGATGGTCTGTATTATGCCTGTTACATGTTCAGGGCCTCAAATTAATATCTATAGATATAAGCTAGGGCCCTCCAAATAATTCTAAATAGATTTTCTTTACACAGCTAGAGTCTCTTGTTCATTTGCTGAGTGTTCTCAGATGGTTAATTTCTGCTTTACCATTGATTTGTTCCTTGCGTCTGTAGAGTTTTTATTTCATCTGAAAAGCCCACTCAAAATACAACTTCCCCAATGCAGCTAGCACATCTGTAGTGCAATTGCATCAAGTCTTATGTCTTATGTTTCCCCAGTCTGTTGAACAAGCAGGGTTTTTAAGCAGCCAGATCAGCATGGCCATGAACACAGGTTCCCTTCCCTGCAGGATAAAAAGAACTGGGAGTTTTTTAAAGGTAAGCTGTGACTTTGCTCTCTCAGTCATTGTTTTTCATAGATTCGTTCCCTCTCAGTCAGCTATTAGCTTCTGTTCCTCTCTGATTGTTAGTACTCTGGTATAAATATTCCCTGAAGTAATCGTGGTTTTCCTGAGATCTTCTGACAACAATACTAAAATTCAACATCACAGTAGTTTCTATGTACTCTAGGCCACAGTGTTTCAGATGATATTTAATAATAATAATAATAATAATAGACTCAATTTATATAGCACCTTTCTCATACCTTTCCCATACTAAAGGTGGCTTTACAGAAGAGGCAAAAACCTTCAGTAAAATCACTAAGAGATAAGGGTTTTGAGTTGAGCTTTGCAGGAGGTCTAGCAAGGATGATATAGAAGTATGAGCCTGAGTTTCTATCTTTCATAGAGAGTGAGAGGCAAACATGAGCAATATTACAGAAATAAAAAAAAAAGATAGAGCTTTGAGCAGAGCCCTAATATGAGGTTCAAAAGAAAAGGCAGAATCAAAAAGTCCAATCAAGTTATGGACTATTGTGGAAGGTTTCACAGACACACCGTCCAGGTTAACTAGGTTAAGTTAATAAACCCATGCTTTTTAAAAAACTTTATGATAACAGAATGTAAATATTAAAAGATATTAAATATTAAAAAAACTATTTAATATGTTTTGAACAGAAACTTACTAAAAGAGGCAAAAATATGTTGTACACAAATGTACTTGCCATCTACTGCAGTGCCACAGTAGTCTCTAGAATGCCATTTTCAGATCAATATCATATATATCATCTATAATCATATGTTTTGGGCATAAATTTTCAGGTCTTTACAATGCAGAGTGACGAATACTGTGTTTCAGTATAAAAATACTGCCATCTGTAGGCCAATATCTTCTTAGCAATCTTATTGGCTTTAAAGACTTGAAACTAAAACTTGGCAATACAAATGTAAATTGCCCTTGGCCAACTCCACTTATACTTTCACATCCTTCCTGAGTTCTGTTATTTGCTTAGGGACTACATGTTTATGCTCACAGGCTGATAAGCAACTGAAGCTAGCTGCTTACTGGAGACACTACATGGACTACATGAATTTGGGGCTGGAATGCTCTGTAATGTGTCCAGTTTCCTGAACGGGTTTTTTGAGCACAGGAAGGTGACTAACTGACTTCCTGCCTCTGGATGAATATTAGAGGAGGCTTGAACATTTGTTTATTTTCAGAAGAGGAGAGGGTCTATCCTGACGATGTAAACAATCATACACTCTTTGTCTTTCATTGTTACCAGAGGATGCCTCTCTGTCTCTCTCTCTCTCTCTCTCTCTATCTCATATTAGCTTCAGTAAAAGTCTGTAATTGTTCACTTTTCTCTTTTTGTAGTTAGTAGATACATTTGCATCAGAACTTGATCAGCTGGAGCAGGAAATGGTGTATACAGCCTCACAGAGATTCACCCATCATCCTGAAGCCTCTCTCTATCCAGAGTAAGTAAAAGCTCCGTTTTTTTATTCTTTGTCTTTTCTGTACTATACTATACTATACTATACTTTATTGTTATTCTGTACTATATAGTGATAAAATACTATATTAAATTATTATTATAATATTATACATTTTTGTTGGGTTTACTAGAATAGATTTATATTCTTTAATTTCCCCATAAAATACAATATTTTTTCTGATATGGTACCTAAGTGTGCTTGTAGGTTCTGAATGGGATTTGTTTAGGCTGGTTGGTTTAGACTTTGCTAGATTGTTGAACCTAGAGTCAATTGTATTTACATTTACATTTATGGCATTTAGCTGACGCTCTTATCCAGAGCGACTTACAAGGTTAATCATATTACAGGTAGGCCAATGTAGTGTTAGGAATCTTGCCCAAGGACTCTTATTGGTGTAGCACAGCACAGTCACCCAGACCGGGATTCGAACCCCAGTCTCCCACATGTGGTGGCTCCCTGGTGGGTAGTGGTGTTACATGCTGAGCTACACCAACCACAGAATTGTCTCAGCTGTGGTTCTAGGTTAGCCCATGGTATGAATGCAGTAGGGTGGCTTAACTAGTCACTAAGCAGATATATTGAGGAGGTGTTCCCTTCTAGAACCAGTGTGCTTGCGGTGTCTGGCTGGAATTTGTTTTTCTTCTGGTAAGGTTGGCTTGAAAATTTTAATTTACTTTGGCTTAGACTGGTCAACGCCAGAGCCGTTCCACCCCTACACGTGCAATAAGGATTGTGTTACGAGCTAATACCACCTTGTAACAAGGCAAAGGGATGGGATTTCAAAGAGGTGTTTCAGGCAACTGAGAGAAGTGTTTTTTTTGTGGGAGAGAGTTTCTCAATCTGGCATGTGCTTTGAGCTTTATAACTCTGCAGAGTTTACTAGCATAATAGGTAAAGGGACATTCTGGTCTAAAACCTGATGCTTGATAACTTTAGCATGTTGTCTTCCTCATCGATCATCATTTTTCCATTTGACTAATGCATTGTTTTGACTGCAATGATTGTTTGAAAATAGTTAATACAATACAGAGACAGTTACTGCTATAATATATTCGGCTTCCTAGAAGAAATATTAGCTGTCTGCCTTCCTTCTGCACTGAAAAAAACACCTAAACAACCCCCTCCACAAAAAAAAAAAAATAAAAATCAGTGTTGTGTAGTTTACTCTTATCTTCAAGGTATATTATTAAAAGTGTTTTTTACTAGTGTTTAAACCAGAAAGCTCCACTCCAAACATGCAAGTAAGCATGATGTTTACAAAAGTGTAGCAATGACTACATGTGTCATTAACTGAAAAAGGGCAGCAATAATAATAAAATGCAGTTGATATAACCTTGTGACACATATTTAACTTTGAATTACTTCTCTTACTCTCTCTTGCCTGATTTCTCTCTCTTTCCGTGTAGAGTGGAGGGAGAGGTGAGTGGGGTTTACTTGCAGTCCCATTTGGGAGGAAGATTTGTGAGCGACTGTGTAAGCAGACACATGAGTGTGCTGGACAAGCTCACTCTCACACACCCCATTTGGTTACTTCTGTCTATTACAGAGCAGGAGGCCACTCGCATTCTACTACAGCAACCAGCAGGGGTGAGGAGAAGAAATGTATGTGTGTGTGTGTGTGATTGTTGGAGTAGCCTTTAGCGGTAATTCTGACATCTGCCCCCTCTAGGCATTTTTGGTACGACGTTCATCTGCACTACAGAGAAAGGTGCTTCTGCTTCGTGTGAATAATATGCCAGGATCTCCTGTAATCCACTACCCTGTAAAGGAAAGTCTATACAGTATGTTGATTCTCATTCGGACACTACTTTCTGTTTTAACATTGCCAAAATAATAATTTTATTTATGTTTGATTTATTATTTTGTGTATGTCATGCATTTGTAATTCAAATCAAACTCTGTCTTAAATGAACAAAGCGTAGAAGCGTAGGGGTAGAAAACAAGAATAGATGCCTGTTAACAAAGATACAAGAAAACTGAAAAACAATGTGCAAAGGCCTTGAAATGATCAAGTTTTCTTTTCATGTTTGTGGCTCTTTTGCAGTATGGAAAACTATGTAATTTGATGTAGTAATTAAAAGTATATGTTAAAAGAATAGGAAAAAAAGAAAAAATGGCATCTTTGATGGAATGAAAAATGGAATAAAAAGTATAGAAAAATATTTATTCTGTTTTCTAAAACATCAAATTTCAAGTGTTTTACATGGTGTTTGGAGCAAACAGCCAGTGCAGCCAAATTGTTCAAAATGTTCACTGCATTAGAGAGCGTAGGTCACTTCAAGCTTCATGGCCTCGAAAGTAAGCATGATGTGTAACTGAATGAACACCCCCACGTCCCAAGTACTTTATAATTGTATCAAATCGGGACATTCATGGCCAATTATTTTGAAAGAAAATGCAGATACACATAGCATCACAAATAAGAAAATGTTAATCCAGTGATAAGAAAAGTAAAATAAATAAATAAATAAATAAAAAGTTTCTTTTCTGTGTTTGGATACCCAATTGGCTGCATTCATCGTCATTTCCATGGACACAGTAAATTAACAAGGCTGCACACCATGAAGGTGAAATTATTAAACTTTTTTCCACCTCACGCTTGGTTTTATTTATAAAAGAGACTTAAATAATGGCAGAACAAAAATATAATATTACTAATATGTTAAGAGAAAGTATAGATAGCACTGATTTGTTCACTTACCCTTTGGGCAGAGATGTTTCACAGTGAAATGTGGTCCAAGTGTGGCCGGAAAGGAAACAATGGCTAAATGCAAGTTTTCTGAGTTCTGGCTCGACAATGCCAAATATAAAGGATGCCAGTTAGCAAAAGAAAGCTACATGCAAACTTGTGTAAAATCATTTGACATGTGGGAGGTGGCAAGTGTAAGCCATATTCAAAGGTAAACTGTCACACTGTCACAGCATCCTCTACCCCTGGAGTCACAACTTTTTTTTTTGTCCCAACCCAAAGTGAGAGCACGACAGCAAGTAATGAAGACAGCAAGTAATGACAGCAAATAATCTTCTGGCAATTGTTTGACAACATTTATTAATATGATTTATTTACATAATGTCATCTATCCAATATTTAAAACGGAAATGTGTAGAAACAATTACTTTAATTAATTAATTAAGTATTTTTCCTTTTTTCTTTTTTTAAATTTCACATGCCTTTTGGAAAGGCACCTGTAACCACATCTATTACAAGGCAGGCATAGGAGGGAGAAAATATGTGTATATTTAATATCAAGATGTACAGTCCTACAAAGTTTAAAATCTGTATAGATAGAGCCCAAAATATTAGTAATGTTATTAATATTATTTTTAAATATTAACTCATTGGACATACAGTATAAATCAGCTTGTTCCACTTGATCCTTTAAAATGAAAATAATGGAAGGATTGAAGATCAAAGAGATTCTTAGATAATAAGCACAATTTATAATTTTGTTTTGTTTCTGGTGTAATGTGTTTTAGCGTTCTCTTTGGAAGATTCAGGAATCAGCTTTGCAGATCTTTTCCGTCTTGTGGCCTTCTATTGCATTAGCAGGTAAACTTCCTAAAAAGCATCATGCTGTGTCACACACTACCTGATGTTCTAAAGTGTTCTCCTCATTTAGCTAAAAATAAACTCAGATTCGTAGGACGACGTTTGAAGGTTATTTTGGAATTATGTGTTTGTCCTGTCTATCTGAAATTAACTACTGATGTGTAAGGAATTGAGACAAACCTGTAATACAAGTGAGAGTGATCACACAGAAGTCAGGTCATATTTCAGTTCTCTCACATCTTGACCCATCAGTTGATATGGCCCTGTAAGAGCCTTAGTAGCCCTGCATGGCATCAAATGTAGCTTGCATCTGTATACATGTGTATGATCATTCGTTGTGCTTCCATGACATCTTGATGGTATGGGTTCATTCCCCCCCTGTGAATAAATATATAATAACAACAACAACAACAACAACAACAACAACAATAATAATAATAATAATAATAATAATAATAATAATAATAATAATAATAA
>CM067476.1:13427243-13473427 GCA_034552555.1 Semaprochilodus insignis | reverse complement strand
ATAATAATAATAATAATAATGTATTTTCTGATTAAATTAATCTGATTAATCTATTTTATAAAACATGTATTTATTTAAAAATGCTGTCCCATATTTTCATGTCACTACCATTTTAGTCCAAAATTAGCACACAAACAGTAATTGGGCATTAAAATGTACAGAAATGTGACCTTCATAAGAAAATCAACGGAATGTAATTTGACAACTAAACTTTTGCACAATATTATATAGAGCAACTGATGACTCTGTGACATGTAGTCAAAGACACAGATCAAATTTATAAGTACCAAGATGTTGTAAAGTTTTAATTAAACAGCAAGTTAAAGAGACGTTTTTAAATGTTTCCTAAAAGTGTTCACTGAGGTTGACTGTCTAATAAAAGTTGGTATTGAGTTCTACTATTTAGAAGCATAATAACTAAAAGAGGTCTCTCCATGTTTTATGTATTTTACGGAAGGTATGTGCAGAAGGCCACTATCTGCAGATCTAAGAATGTAAACAGACAGACAAATGCGTAAATAAATGCTATCCCATGTTTTCATGTCATTACCTTAACAGACTATAAGTCCATTGGGAGAGCTTTATTTTAGCCACACCCCTTCATTTTAGAGCAGGAAGTGAGAGTGCATCCATGTCCACATGGTGAGCAGTTAAATCCTATTGTTTTGAAGTAGATTTGCGTCTCAAGTCTGAAAAGCAGTGTGTAACGCTTAATTGTGACTGTTGAAACTGCAGTAAAGTTAGCCTTTTTGCACTTTAATGCAAAATATTATAATTTGATGTGCATACAACTCATCAATGCTGTGTTTGCTATTCATGCTCTGGCTATTGTTTTTAAATTATATTTTATATGAACATATATATATATATATATATATATATATATATATATCAGTGTTCTCAAACTGGCACTGTAATCAGTGATGTATTGTAAAAACATTATGTAAAAGCCAGAAAAAAACTGTAGTATTCATTCAAGTTTTTTGGCAAGCTTCTATTTCTTGCTTTCCTTCCCTTGTTTATTTTTGACCATTCTGACACTTCCTGTCTGTCTGTCTCCTATGATTTCCTCTAAAGAGATGTTCTGCCCTTCACCCTGAAGCTTCCTGAAGCAATCAGCTCAGCAAAGACCCCTGCAGAACTAGAGAAAGTGGCCAAGTTAGGAGCAGGTACTGCACTGCGAGCAGGCCACCACAACAGATCATAACTATAACCCACTCCACTCATTAGCCTTATTTTTTGCTACATATTAATGTGAATTTGGGAAACAAGGTTAAGGGCATGTGGTACAAGCACTGTTATTGTATCCCTATACTTCATGTTTCTGACCACAGGTGTAAAGATATTTAGCTTTTATAGTATACCATCATAAATGATTTAGCATTTATGATTTTCAAGTTGTTTCAAAATATTACACATTTGTCTGAAAATATAATGTCATAATAGTGATCACAAATAAGACCCCATGATGTTTGTCATGTTTACTTTTTACATTATTTATTATGAAAGATAAAGAGCTTGTAATGCTAACATGGGAAAAGCTGACTGCTGGACTCTCACTCTGCTTTCGTTGCTGCACTGTTAGTCACACTCCCTTTATGGTCTCATTCCATGTTATTATTAGTGTTGCCATGTAAGTGTGACATGAATGGAATTAGCATCAGAGTGAAAGTGTAACTGTGGGGGTCTCTGTATATATGTGCAGTCATTTGATCACCCTAAGTCAAATTACACATTTTGTTGATTTTCAAAGTGTTTCAAAGATACAGAAAAGAAGTACAGGAAAGAAGCAGACAGTACCTATAGAATGTCCAGGCTGTAGCCAAATAACTGCTATAGGCCAGTAGGCAGGAAGAATGAAACTAGGCCAGCTGAATGTAATGGGTAGAAAGGGGGAGGAGAAAAAGGAGGGGCGTTCTCTGGCATATAAAGTTCACTCCTCCACACAGAAACTTTGTTTGGATTTGAGTGACTCAGAGGCTTTTGGGTGTGTTAGCATGTGTCTGTTTGTTCGGGACTTGAGTCAGCACATGAGTACCGTACTGCAAAGCTGAATTCACAGAATGTTTCAGACATTTTTGAAACCTTCAAGACCGTGAAGATTAGAGGTCACTTTTCTCTCTCTCTCTCTCTCTCTCTCTCTCTCTCTCTCTCTCTCTCTCTCTCTCTCTCTTTTCTCTCTGTCACACACACACACACACACATATTTTTGCACAAACCAGGAAACAGAAGGAAAGCAAGAGTGAGTATTGGTACTGACTGTTTATATTATGTTAATGTGTTTGAAAGACTCTTTAGTTACTCTTGTACTGTATTGTTCTCCTGTTTTATTTTATTTTTTGCCAGGATTCTGGGACTCTGAGACTCGTTCTGGTTCACTAGTTCAGAACAAATTTTCCAACTCCCTGCTTTGTGAATCATTGGTAACAAGGACACAAAGTCGGGTAACAAGGACACAGAGTCAGACCCTGTCAGGACACAATGTTTCACCCAGGCAAGAAAGTGCTCCACCTGCCCTGACCCGTACCTGCTCAGCTGCTCCGCATAAGGACCAGAGTGGCTCTCATGAGGCACTATCCTTCTTCAATCCACTTTTTCTCCAAACACACCAACAACTGACTGTGAATGCTGTCGCAGACATTCGCAAGGACCCCTTCAAGTCTGACTCTCAATTGCAGGGGGCCACCAGTAAATCCCGGCCCATTCCACCACCAAGGCCGCCTCCACCTCGTCATCTGCCTTGTCGTCCAGCTTTGCCCCCAGGTCAGAAGAGAATGCCTGTGACAGCTACATGGGCCAAAAGCAATCAGAGTTTAGCACAGAGACCCAAACTCACAGGCACTATGGGATCTAAATATAGTACTACAAAAAAAATCCATGCACCGCCACAGATACAGCCGGATATTGATCATCACCGCTGTACCTTTGCACTAGATGAAGACAACATCGCCATGGCATTGTCCCAAGCCAACCAAGCCTCGAAGGCACCTCTGAGACATACAAGTGAGGTCCTTCAGCTTTGGGATAGAAAAGGAGAGCCAGGCCAAGGATTAAGTGACCTATCTACCTCTTCATCTGATTCACTGGATTCGTCCCTGCATCCTCACAATTCAGATCTGTCTCTTAGCCCAGACCGAGGTCTGTCCTCAGACAACAGTAGCGATGAGGAAAAGGAGGATGAAGAGGAGGACGACTATGGTGCAGAACTTCAGAGGGACCTACAGCTGCGGCTGCGAACCTCCCGTAACTCTAAAAAGCTACTGGCAATGGGACCAGTGGGGGCTCATCCTGGATCACTTCTGATCCTGCCACGGGCACTGAAAGGACACTTCCATAAGGTCAGGGGAGTCCTGGGTGTGCTGGCCACTCCTGAGAGACGTGCCCTGTGCCGTATTATTGAACTATCTCGAGACAAAAGCTCTTACTTTGGCTGTCTTGTACAGGACTATGTAAGCTTTGTGCAGGAGAATCACAGTTGCCACACATCAGGCTTGGACCTGCTGCAGACCATCCGACAGTTTTTGACCCAGATGAAGGTCTACTTAACACAGGGTTCTGAGCTGAATCCTCCCATGGAGTCCCTTATACCTGAGGACCAGATTGGTAAGAGTTTCTTTTTTTGTTTTTATTACATCTTTTCAGTATACACGCTGTTCTCTTGAAATTAAAATGAATAACTTTATATAATTATGAATTATTATTAGTTATAATTGGGTGTGTTTATATCCTCTATATGTATTTCTGCATCTAGAAATATTTAATACTTGCATTTTAGAATCCAGACATAATCTTAAAGTACTTTATTTATAGTATTTGAAGAATGTTATGGGGGAGCCTATGAGGAACTTTTTTAAGGTGCCAGAAATCAGAGTAAGCCCATTTGAATGCTAAGTGAACTTTTTAAAATATACTTAACAAAGAAAGTTGTCACCTGCTTAAAACTAGTTACTGCTTCTGTATGTGTGTCTAAATGATGCTGACCTTCATAGCATAGAAAGCCCCTCTAAACTGTGCATTGTGGCATACCTTTAAGCCGTTTCTTCTCATCTTCTCTTTCTTGTTCTCCGGCTTTTGGGCTCCAACCTCCCTCACTCAAGCATTCTAGACAACATAATGGCACAGTAATAACCCATATTTTGTTAGGGGGTACCCTGGTGACAATGGGGCCCTTATTAACTGCTTATTTTGCTTATTAGGTACAACCAGCACTGTTCAGTTGACTTGCTCTGCATCTCCGATTTGATTATCTTTTACAATGGTGGATATCATTTAGCATTAATTGCAGTCATTATATCTTTCACTGTTGAGTACATTTAAAATGAGGCTGTAGCTGCTATGCCCATAGTCCAAATTTTAGGGCTTCATTCCCTAATGACACCACAACACAATGGCCAGCACATGCTGAATTGACATCCCTTCTGTTCGGCAAATGAGAGCAAAAGTCTTGAATCACGCAAGTTCTGAAGCTCTGTGCAGTCTATGCTTAAACTATATGTACCATAGCTACTCAATAGCTACTCTTTGTAGCTATATAACAAACACAACCTAAAGTATAAGATAAATTGATTCCTAGTAATACAGATAATACAGATAATATACAGATAATCTCAAAGCGTGTTCACTTGGACTTTTTGTCTTTTATCCTATGTAAATATGTACCATGTACGTGATGAGTACATACTGCTAATGAAAAGGTTGGAGACACCTTTCTTTGTTGAAATTAGAATTTTCTGTCTATTTACTACTCAGCTTGATGTACTGTTTTGACAGTTTTAGTTACAAAAACTATTGTTAAAGTGTTTCCAAGTGAACCATCACTAATATTTTTGCTAACTTTGTTAAGCATTTCAGCTGATTTTTTTTGTATGTGCTTAGAAGGCAGTACTGTAAGGACCAATTAGATGGAGTTTTTTAGCATAATGGGAAATTTGTTGTTGTCTTTCCCAAGCTACCTTGTTTTAAATAACTACAGCAACATAATTCATCTCAGTAGTTTATTGGGAACTTTTAAACTACAATTTTGGGAGGAATAGGTGTATCATAGGTTAATTGTAGGGGTGCAGCAAACCATTTCAAATTACAATTTCATACAGTACGTTGACATCTCAGTTTAATACATTTTCTGATGCAACAAAAAACAGTGGCTAAAGATTTTTCTTATGTTGATATGTTAATGCTTCTATTTTCAGTTTATTAAGGCATACAATATTATACAAGTACAACATTTAATATAAATGCTGTGCTTTCTAGCATTCCAATCTAATGCTCTGGCCACAAGCAAATGTTAGCGCCAAGCTAACATCTAGCCACAAGCATGTTTATCACAATATAGCAATGCGAGATATGCTGTGAAACAGTTTTATTCAATGCGGTATGTTACATTGTTACATCCCTAGTCAATTGGCTTTGGAACTACTGTTTATCTGAGAATGAATGTAAACATCTCTCCAACAGATGGGGTGCTGGAAAAAGCCATGCATAAATGTGTGTTGAAGCCTTTGCATGGCTCACTGGAGGCTGCCCTGCATGACTTCCAGGTCAGCAGTGGTGCATGGCAGCGGCTGCAAGAGAATCTGGCCTTGGCCAAGGCCAAGCAACCAAAAGAGCTGGGAGTAGATGGAGCACAGCCTCCAGATTCTCATGGCATTGAGAAAATCCGACGCAAACTCCGTTCCATGTGCAAGATGTACTCACCAGAGAGGAAGGTCATGGTGCTTTTGGATGTATGCAAGCTCATCTACAATGTCTTGCAGGATTACTCAGGTGAGCAGGGCAATGTCGGTGTGAAGAATCCAGTGTGTGTGTGTGTGTATTCTTTTGTGTGTGCTATTTGGAAAGTCTGACATATTATTACGGTCATTAAAAAATACCCTCTAAAGGGAAACTATTATTTATTATTATTATTGGAGAAGGAAACGGCATTGTTAACTGTAATGTGTTTGAAGATTTATGACATTTTTTGGTAATCCCTGACTATTTCTAGTGGTCCAGTTGTTATAACTTGTTTATATAATATTAAGTCTTGACTGGCTGTTTTTTTTTTAATTAGTGTAAAAAACATGATATATGATGACAACCATATGCTGAATCATGCAATACAGCATTATTGTGCAGTTAAAAAATAAATACACTAATAAAATGCGGGATTATGTGAAATTAGGAAAATGAGGAATCTCTGTTGGAAATGTATTTCTTCCTATGTAACAGTGGCAGGGAGGATGTTTGGGGCTGATGACTTCCTTCCCATGTTGACTTATGTGTTGGCTCAGTGTGACATGCCTCAGCTGGACACAGAGATTCAGTATATGATGGAGCTCCTGGACCCCTCTTTACTGCATGGAGAAGGTAGACCTCCACACTATCCTCACTCTGACACATGGAAACACATGTGCTTGTTTTTACTTTTCACTTGCATTACACTTGCGGTCAAGTCTGTAAATATTTGGATGTTGACATTTTTTTCCTTGTCTACCTATGCAAATTGGAGTTGAAATTGAACAACAAACAGTAAACATGTAACAGGTGAAATGAAAAGTAAATATACAGGTACAACAGAATTATTATATTATATTCTTAGCCAAACATTTAATTGTAACTGGAAGCTGTGGTAAGGTTATTCTTTGTTCCTTTCTTCTTTAAAACATTTTTAGAAGCACCACATAAAGTGAACATAAACTCAAGTACATCTGTTTTATAATTAAATGAAAAAAATGAAAACATAAACTAACAACTAATATTAACATTCCAATCTGCTCTCAAGGGATCTTTGATCTTTGAAACCAATGAATATCAACAAGCACATAACATCCAGTTTAGCCATTAATGAAATATCAGTTGATCAGATGCTCAACCAACAAATTTTAAAATCTGCAGTGGAGGCATCGCACTCAGCTGGTCTCAGCAACAATTTTCCAACTCTCACCAAAAACAAGACAAGAACAAATCCAAAAAATTAGGTTGAAACTGAGACTAGACCAGGACCACTAGTTAAAGGTCTTGACACCATGGGATTGAGTATGACAAACCTAGTTTCTGTAATATTGTTTTCTTATCTAGAGTAGGATAAGACTATAAATTTAGTTATTCTGTAATAACTTCTGTCCTAAATTCATTCCTAACTGAATGTGTCATGGTAATTAAACAGATTAGGGAAATCTTCAGAGCTAAGATGTTTCTGTAATATGGCCCCAGATATAATATGGCCAAAACATGTTAAAAAGCATGTACAGTTATGGAACAAGATCTTATGGACAGGTGACTCAAATGTAACAGAACAGTGAGAAGAAAATGAAGACACGAAGGAACTGCTCATATTTCAAACTCCTTGTCTGTCCAGCATGGTGGAGGTAGTGTTATGGCATGTATGGTTGCCAGTGGAACAGGTTCCTTTGTATTTATTCATATAAATGTGATTGCTAAAAAACAGTAAGATAAAGAAATAGCAGTAGAATGATCTGCAATGGCCAAACTAATCACCTGACCACACTTTAAATCAAGCATGCATTTTTCTTACTGAAGGCAAAGCTGAAGACAGTGTCTGGGGATGTCTATGAAATTACAAATGCTCACTGACTGCAGAATATTTACAAACAAGTAAACAACTGGCCATTCCATTTACAATATATATGATTTGTTCTATTTCCTGTTACTTTACTCCAAATGGGGGTGGGGGCTATATATGAAAATTGTTACAATTACTACACCGTTCACCGAATTTAAATGTAACCTGAAGCTGCCAATATCCTCCAATATGTTGTGGTTGAAGCAAGCATAACAATACATTTGTCAATGTCCAAATTTTTCAGACTTCACCGTAGATAAAGCAAGGGATGCCAGGATGCATTTAGACAATCTGATTGCTTAAGTTGCTTCTATACTTGTATGGGCCTAAAAAGAACATTGCAGGAACTTGTTGGAGCCAGCCATATCAATGGTTTCCTGTATAAAGAGTTTGGATACTGAAAGGGTTTCAGAAACCTTAGGGAGTTGTCTGTGCTGTGCATTGTTACAGCACTTCCTTTGCAGACTCATTTCCACCTGGGTGTTGGTCTCCTGTTCTCAGGCAGTGGATCATAAGCCTGGATAAAGTGTACAAAAATACATTTTGTACCAAACAGCACACAGGAAGATGTATAGTTTAAAACATTCCAGCAAGAAGTGATTTAAAAAGAAAGAAAACAAGAGTTGGCATTGTCATTGCTTTCCACCACTTGATGCTCTTGGAGACCAAAGGACTGAAGTTTGATGCTGAACTTTTTTCTTTTAGACAAGTAAATAAACAGCTATTAATGCTAGCAGTGAGGACAAGGGATTGTAAACAACCCAAAGTTCTGATGATGCTGCACGTTATTTGTTTGGAGTATGAATTCGACAGGCTCATCTTACAAATTGAATCATCTTACAAATTGCTCCTTTAAAGACTGGTGTATAGCAAAAATGGAATTCATTTTCTTCTTCTGAAAATCTTATACATAAAGAATTTTAAACATTTTAATTACCAAACCTCCCTAAATTTTTGGCAAGTGCTATATACTGATGAAGTAAAAATTTTTAGGTTAGGCACAATTACCAAAGGTATGCTTGGAGAGCAAGGAGCAGTATCTTATCAAAGGAGCACTTTGCAAATAGTTCAGCATAAGATGGACCTGTAATGTTTTGGGTTTATGTGCCAGCCAGTGGTGAAAGAAGTGTTGTCCAGGTAGATGGAAGAACAGATTCCACTAAATATCAGTAAATACATGAGGCAATATGACACAGCCATGTAACTGAAGCTGAAAAGAGGCTGGGGTCTACAACAGGATTATGATCCAAATCGTACCTCAAGTCTGCCATGAACTACTGAAACTTTTGTGTGGCCCTCACAGTTCCCTGACTTTATTCAAAAAATGTGGGTAGATCTTAAACATGCTGTGTATGCAACATGGCCCAACTGTGCAATTTGAGGTGTTCTTTAAGAAGAATAGAACAAGAATAGAATGACTCCTAGCTGGCTCCAAAAAGCTTTTGCAACCCATTATATATGTGAAAAGGGATGTTTGTACTCACCTAGCACTGTGCAAAACACATTTTGCACAAGCTACAACTACTGTTTTATTTTTTCATTTTCAAATACTATTTTATTTTACATCAGCTCAGTTAATGAAATATGAAGTAACTGTGCATTAATATTTGCAGAAAATGTTAGAATATTTAGAATAGTTAACTGTTATAATATGTTAGAATATGTTAGAATATGGAAAGGATTTCCCAAACTGTAACATACAGCTGTATATGTGTAGGCTTTATCATTTGAATAAGTATGACCTCAGTGTGTTGTTTTCTAGGTGGATATTATCTTACCAGTGCATATGGAGCCATGTCACTGATTAAGAACTTTAAGGAGGAGCAAGCAGCTTGTATTCTCAGTTCTACCACTCGCAACACACTGCACCAGTGGCACCAACGACGCACAACTCAAAAAAACCTTCCTTCTGTAGAAGACTTTCAGGTATTATAGCATGTATACGGTGATTCCATGACATAGGAAGTTGCGATGTCTACACTTTTAGAACTGCACATGTGTTGATGATTTCTTTACTTATTTTTTACATTTATAATAATAATAATTGTAATGCTATTATTGTCATTTGCTTAGCCTTATTTTTTAAACCGGAGCTTTGTTGGCTAAATTAATATATTAAACAAAATAAAGATTTCCAACACTTTCTGTTGGCCAGAGTTCCAAAATAAATGATGCTATAATTAGCTAACTTGCATTTTCTTAAACTGCTATTTAACACAATGACCTATGTCCAATAATGCAATGAAAGACAGTGTCATCCCTGTCTCTGAGTAGTTTTTCTGGATGCCAAACGTCATCTAACCTAAGTCTCGTTTCAGGCTCATGTACAGCTGTCAATTAAGGGAAGGTCAAAGCGAGATTTGTATTTATGACAATAGTGTACATGTGAAATACACTCTGCAGCTGTAGCAAGAACACTTCTATCTATTTATCTAATAAGGCATCTTTCATCTATACATAGCCACCTAAAATGTGAGGGTGTTGCTACATGTTTTTTCCTGCTGCTTACTGTAAATGGTGTGCCATTAGAAACCTACAAAATGCACTCTCATCTTGTTTTTCCCTAAAATTGAGTCTAAATTGTTTTTACTGGCTGTGCCATATGCTCCTTGCTTTAAAATTGACAGTAATAGTAACAACTCATTCCAGACAATGATAAGTGAGCAGAGTATTGCTAACACATTACAATATATAATTTAAAATGATTATTTCACATAAATAGCCCACAAAGAACACAAAAGATATCAGTTATGAGTGCATAAGAGCATATGTGATTTTGCTGCAACATTTAAAAATTAACTTATTGTCAGCTCATCAGATCAGTTAACTGAATGGCACGTTCCTGTATTCATAACATTATTGTTCTATTGATATTGTTGTTAAAATGAATATACTTTAACTTCTGTTCTTCGTATGTATGTGTTCAGAATTTCCTGCGAGTGGTTCTTCAAGAGGTTGACAATGGTTGCACAGCTAAAACCTTGCAGGTGCGCCCTTTTACAACAGCTGAGGAAGTCTGCCGCCTCTGTGCCAACAAATTCCGTGTGGCTGATCCAGAAAACTATGCTCTCTTCCTCCTCACGGATGACAGCAGCCAGCAACTGGCCCCAGACACTTACCCTCAGTGGATCAAGGCTGAGTTCCACAGCCGTCCTAACCCCCAACCCTTCTATTTTGTCTATAGGAAACTGACAAAACCTAATGGCTGTGTTCCATCGCTGCGTCTCAACAGCAGCTGCCCTCCAGATTGACTCGAGACTGTTTGTGGACTATGGTTGTTGAAATATTCTAAGGATCCACTATATGCTATTACCATATATATATATATATATATATATATATATAGCATATACACTAGAAGGGGAAACACAGCCTCAGTTTATATTTTTTTACATTTTTGTCTTGCTGGAAGACATTTAATGCTGTTCTGAAGTATCAGAGAGTTCATAATGCTCATATTCTACCAATATTCTAAAGACCCTTACAGTATAACACTCCCATTTCCATCGTCAACAGTGTGGAAAGTTATTTTCTGTGTAATCCAACTAAAGCATTTTGTTCATTGCAATTTTATTGCTGTAGTGTTGAGCTTCACAAAGGGCAAGTATGTGGATCAGTTGACCAAGCACAATCATGTGTTCCCAGTCATTTTGAGGAGTAAGTAGAGTTAACAATCCACAGCCTTCCATTAAAATAACTCCTTTAATCAATCTGTAATAGGTGATTTTGTAGAAACCAGAAAAGATAAGCAGGTTTTTTGAGAAAGTTCCACTAAAAAAATTACACTCCCTCCTGCCAAAGCCACTTCCCTAAAGAAACAACAATGCGCACAGCCTCACTAGTCAAGATATTGGAGAGAGGATACTCAAAACTACAATGCAGGCAGCAATGAATTTACACACACAGATTACATAAAAGATAAACATAGCTAACTAGCTTACAATAACAAATTCCCCCATGAACAAAACAAACCAGATGACTGTTTATTTTACTGTCCTGTGCCTTTTTACTGTAGAAAATGTTGATTTGTTGATTGCTTTCAAGATATTCAGAGTATTTTAGGAAATTTAACAAAAATGTTTCTAAAATAAATCATCTACTCTACCCTTAATTTCCCATAAGTGACAACTTCGCAATCTCTCTGTGTGTAATAGTGTGGAGGTTTGGAAGTAAATACACTGACTATATTGCTGAAATCAGTTAGGACCTTTTGTTTTTCTTCTACTCTCAAACACCAATCTAGCCCTCAATTACCCTCAGACAGTGCACATGTTTTTCTCTATCACTGTTTTGGGAGCACCTGGAAGGCCCTAAGTACTGTTTTGATTGCATTAGGAAATGTGAAAAACACTTTTAAAAAACATGAAGAAAAAAAGACCTTGTCTTCTTTAGGTAAAGAATTTCTAGTAATGTGAATCTTCTGTGTTTTAATACTTTTCCTTTGCTGACTGCAATAGTTGTGCCATATTTTGAATATTAACATAAAAAAAATGGTACTGATGTTTTTCATGACATATTTACCAAAATGTTTCTAGCTTCAAAGTGAACTGTATGTGTTAATCTTAGTGTGATTTTGTTTCACCACTTGAAGGAAGTTCAAACTGAACTAATGAGAATATATGGATATATATGTACATATGTAAAAAATATTTGAGCTACTATGCAGATATGAGAGTAATATACAGTATATTGAAATGTTTATGATAAATTTGCTTGGAAATCACAGTTTTCTACTGAGTCATTATTATGATGTCAAATAATACCTGCTCTGTGGTGGTCTTTTGGGGGTGCTGATCATTAAAGAACAGGCTAACAAAGTATGCAGAAAAACAGATGAACAACAGTCTGTAATTGTAGATATACAAGGTGCACCTACAGTGCCCTCCGCTATTATTGACACCCCGATAAAGATGAGTATGTATGTAAAATATTTACTTTTTGGTGAAGTAGCTTACTCTCCTATTGAAAAACTTGAAAACAACTTAAAAAAAATCCCTCATCAACAAATAATTTTTAACAAAACACATGTGCCATAATTATAGGTACTTCTGCATTTAATACTTTATACATCCTCCTTTTGGCAATAAAACAGGACCTAGTCTTTTCCTATTACATCTTATGAGGCTGGAGAATACAGGGCAGGGAATTTGCAGACATTCCTGTTAACAGAATTTCCTGAAATCGGTCTTAGGTCCTCTCTTGTACCCTCTTTAGCTCATCCCACTGTGGTGGTTCAGATCAGGGGACTGAAATAGCCATGGCAGACTTGATTTTGTGTTCAGTACACAAATGTTTGTGCTTATTTGGACTTGTTTTAGACCATCGTTTTGCTGGAAAATCCGATGACAACCCAGAGGCAGAAAGATTTTGATTTAAAATGCTATTTCATGGAGTCCATGATGCCATGTACCCTTATGAGGTTCCTAGGGCTTTTTTTTGGGGGGGGGGGGGTGGTTCTCACAACACTACAGATTCTCTGCCATACTTAACAGTGGGCATCAAGTTCTTTTCAGAACAGTCATCCTTTTTTTTTTTTTTTTTTACACCAACACCCAATGTCTTGGCATACCTTTGAAATATTCTGTTTGCGTGGAGGAGGCAACCTCCTTGTATCTACACTCACTGTCCATTTTATTAGCTCCACTTACTATATAGGAGCACTTTGTAGTTCTACAATTACAGACTGTAGTTCATCTGATTCTCTGTATACTTTTTGCCCCTTTTACCCTGTTCTTTAATAGTCAGGACCTCCACAGATCAACCACAGAGCTATTATGTATATGCACATCATAAAACAATAGTAGCACTCAAAAGGAGTTGGATTGCAATGCTACTCGAATGGAAGATAAAGGTTACCAGAAACAATACATGAAAAATTAGACTGATATGGGCAATATTTATTGAGCTACACATACAGAAGTAGTGTCTCTCAGTATGCCATCAGGCCACCATGTTTGCTAATGCAACATGCCAGACATCTCGGCATGGAGTTATAGAGGCTCCTAATGGTGCCCTGCGATAATCCATTCCATACATCTTACATTTTACTACCTTCTGGATGTGTGACAACAAGCTGTTCATCTTGGTGCTGACCACCGTGCCTCCACACGCTGAGTCATTGGTTGTCTCCACCAAGACAAAAGTGGGACTCATCACTGAAAATGATCCGCTGCCATTTTGAGTCACTCTACGACAGTCTGGCACAACGCCATTGCAGTCTTTGGCAATGTTGACGTGGTGTTAAGGGCATTCATCGTAACAGTCTGCATGCGTGTCGTCCTGCCTCGTGCATCCATCTATCAATGGGTGCTGGCACTAACATAGTGATTCATAGAGGGCATCACTGTTTGCTCAGTGTCTGCAATTGTGGTTGGTGGGTCAATGTCAGACAGTGTTTTGGTTCTTTCTCTCCATGGTTCGTGTAAGTCTTCCAGATACTTTATGTCGCTGGTGCATGCCTTCTTCTATCCACTCCTGCCAAACAACATGCTATGGTTATATCTGCACAACCGGTATGGTATTTGAATCAACTTAAATTATTTGTGTTTCTCTTGATATCCAACCCGCTCAACGAGTTTCATACCTGTCAGTTGATTCCTTTAGTGTGCAACGAGTAATCCATAGTTAATTGGACAGACACAACAAGTTGTGTGAGGCAAGTGTGCACTGATTTAGGCATGCTGTTTGCACGATGCTAAAAGCAAATGTGTTTGATGCAAAAAATGTGTTTTTGATTTTCTTTGGAGCTCCAGTGCAAATAAAAGAGACAGCATTAGGAGCATAAATTGCAAATTACATTTTTTTCTGAATCATTGCTTTAATTTTGGACTGACCTCCTCCGAGTCAGGACACTGTGCCTGACCGCTCCTCATCACTTCCTCTCCCGCCCACCCCTCTTCTTCTCTGCTGCTGCAGCAGCTAGGCTGTCACCACGGCGACAGGCCATCACTGTAGCGACTGACCCGCCTCAGCATCACTCGTCTGGGCAGCTGTGTCAGCTCGCAACCGCTGCAGTCGACAGTAAAGGAAAAATGCTTACGGCCATGGTCCTTTACGACCACATGCTGTCCTTGACACGCAGCTCAGCTAGTGTGTTTAATTAGGTGTGTAACTTTGCCGACAGCAACGCAGCCTGATTGTGTTTGTGTCCTTTAAATGCGTTTCATCTGTTTATGAAAACATGACCTATGTATACATTTTATGACAATTTGAAGTAGCTTTAACCGTGAGCTAACGTAGCGAAGCTGCATCCGCGCCACTGTAGTCGACGGCAGTGGTTGGGAAGGGAAAGGAGGTGGGAGGGGGGCAAACCCCTCTTTACACTAAAGCAGGCTGATGTGATGTAGCGTATTGGAGCTGGGTGAAGCGTTCACAAGACACAGCAAGCTAGCCGAAGATGGTAGCGGTGTACACCTCCGCCCAGTCAGTTGCCTCCACCGAGTGGATTGTCTGCCTTGACAAGAGGTGAGCAAAAATATGTATAGTTGTTTTTCCAGTGCGATTTGCACCCCTTTGTTTCAGAGTCCTGTGGCTGCAACAAGGTACCGGCGTGATGCCCATCCACCATCGGCGTCCACTCCTGTTGCGTTTTAAGATGATCATTTGGTGCTTTTTTAGCATCATGTCGGGATACAGGGCACTACGCATTCAGAAACGGCTTGTCGTTATAGGCTATGTATCAGTTGCCGATTATCTTCAATAACAGTACGTGATTTTGAATACGCCGCTTGCGTAATCTCCAAAGAAAAACGCCACATTCACGATTTTCTAACGCGTAGAAGGCTAAATGACTAGCGGCCAGTAGAATGAGGCTGTGGTGCTGCAGGGGCACAGGCATGCTTCAGACTCTGTGCGTGTGTGTGCGAGTGTTTGAGACACTAGACTAACAGTGAAGACCCCTTTGGCATCCAAACAAAAGAGTGAGGATAATAAAGTAGCAATGCGTTGTTATAGATAAGGGCGTAATGCTTTTCTGTTCACTGAATTCCGCGTGGTTAAATGTTTTATTGTAGCTGACCTGCGTTTTACTACATGGCTTATTCTTACAGTCAGGAGGTACTGCATTGCACCCCCACACCCCCCCCCACACCCCATTCCGAACCCCAACCTCTCCTTAGCACACTTCTCTCAGGTTACCATGGCAATGAGAGGAAGTGTGAGATCACCTCAAAGTCGGTAACATTATTCCGGCAGCAGCTGATGTCTTCCATTGAGTGTTTAAAGCCATCAGGAGGAGATCATGGTTAAATGAATCAATATTCCTTCAGAGTATCTTTTGCTTTTAGTACCATGCACTAAACTCTGAAGCACTCAGGACCGGTCTGGTACACTAAAGATCAGCGCCCACAGCACAGAAGTATCAGTAGATGCTGAGCTGTGTGCTGTGTCTTAATACAGACATTATTTTAGAAGGTGTACATTCTTCATTTAGCCATTTCATTTATGACATGTTGAGGTGTAGCTGTGCCCCTGTCAGTTAGATAAGGAGCTGGTTCAACTGGGATTTGACTCCTGTTAACCTTTGTTTTACGTACTGTGAGACAGAGCGAGTTACCTGTCTGTGCAAATATTCTTGCAGCACTGAAATTGGGCAGAGGTAGTTACATGACCTGACTGAGGCAAAGGGGGAAGAGGAGTAGGGTAAAAGAAAAGGGCAGACCCAGTAGTACCTCTGGACACATCTGATAGATGGGTAAGGACCTTTGGAAGGGCCCTTTTTTGATTTTTCTACAATTGGCAGTGGTAAAGATGCTTCCAAGCCAAACAGTGGTAAAGAGACAGAGAGAAAGATGACATGCAGGCAGTAGCAAGAGATGGGTTTACTCTGGTGGGGGTCTGCAATGCACTTCTTGCATTATGTGCCCATTGGATGTGTGCTTGTTTCCACACCACTGGCTGCAAGCACATAATGCATGGCCTTTAACACACACGCACACACACAGACACTGAAGAATACAAAATGACTGGTCAGAATCACTCGGGTCAGCAAGTTTTGGCTGACGTAACCTGCAGGCAAATGAACAAATACAGATCACACTAATTGCCATGCTTTGCAATAACTCGTCTGGACAATGATTTAGTATTTTTAATGTCTTTAACATTGTAGATATTCTTGGTACAATGATTTGTCATATAGCATGTGATGCATTGACTATGATGGTTTGCTTAGCTACAGGCAAGCAGAGGAAGGCATGGAGGAATCTTCAGATGTAATGTAAGCAGAAGTGCATACATTGTGTCTGCAATAGTATTTGATGAGATTGTCTTATCTCTATTGGCACAGTAAATTACCATATCCGTAGCAACATACACATGCCCCTGATTCAGAGAATACAATGCCTCTCTTTGAGACTCTGTATGATGCTTTTACACAATGCATGCATACACTTACTTTTAATGAGTTGAGAACAGATGTAGATTATTCCTGTTAGACCATGCAGTTGAACAACTGCAAGAGCTGGACGCTGGAAAACGGGCAGGAGAGTGGTGTCCTGGTCAAGCTAAGATAGCGTGCTAACCGCCCACCCCCCCCCCAACCACTCCCCAGCATACTCACAAATACTCAGCAAATCCACAGTCCTTGGACAACAAAATCAGCGAACTCAGGGCACAGATCTTGTTCCAGCGAGAAACATGTGACTGTTGTACACTTTGTCACACAGAGACTTGGTAGTCATCAGAGATTCTGAACAAAGCCATTGAGCCTGCTGGGTTCTCTGCGGGAAGAGTAAAAGGGGGTGTATGTTTTATGATCATTAATGCTTGGTGTGATCAGAGTAATGTACATGCTGGATTACTGCAACACCCCCCTGCCGCGATACAAAACCCTCCCCAGACCTTTATTCGGCGAATCTGATCACTTCTCCATCCTGCTCCTGCTTACCTGTACGAACAAGCTTAAATAGGTACCATCCATCAGGGAGGTCCACCGCTGGTCAGACCAATCAGACTCTGTGCTCCAGGTCTGTTCTGATGATGTGGACTGGTAGATGTTCTGAGAAGTGTCAAACAATAACATTGACGAATACACAGACTTTGTTACCGGATTCATCAGAAAGTTCACAGAGGATGTTGTGCCAACAAAAACAGTCTGTGTTTACCCCAATCAGAAACCATGGCTTAACTGTGAAGTTTGTGCAGTTGTAACCGCACCTACCGCTACTTTTAAATCAGGACACACGGGAGTATATAAAGGACCAGTTATGCTTTCCGTAAGACTATAAAAGCCAAATGTAAGTACAGAGCTATGGTGGAATCACAGTTCAGCTTGTGGCAGGGGTCAAACACAATAACAGACTTTAAGAGGGAAACTCTCCTTGTGGAAAACATCATTCCTGCACCTCCAGACAAGCTGAATCCTTTCTATGCTCATTTTGAGGTAAATCACGCCGCATTCCCAAAAAGAGCCCCCACTATCGCCAATGCAACTACCCCACTGGTCTCAGTTTGTGACATGTGCCAAGCCTTTAAGCATGTTTAGACCCGCATGGCAGTTGGACCTGATGGCATTCCTGGACGCATCCTTAAAGCATGTGCACATCAACTAAGTGGTGTCACGCGCTCACTCACAGCCGGCAGCAGAGCAACATCGCCAGAGTACTGATTTTCACCTGGAGCTAGCTCTTTATAAACTGCTCTGTCCGTTTACTCCTCGCGAAGTAACGTTTCTGTTTATCAGTACTTACCATGCCATTATTTTTCTCATTCCTGTATTTTGTTTTCTGACCCTTGTTTTTTATGCTCGACTACGTCTCTGGTTTCTTCCTTCGTTGTTGTTGTTTGCCGGCCCCTGACTTCCTGCCTGTTTTGACCTCGCTTTTTCTCTTGCCCTCTTCTAAATAAACTTTCTAGCCCTTCTGTGCTCGTCCTGATTTGCCCGACCCTGACAGGTGGAATCTTCACAAACATCTTCAACCTCTCACTCTCCCTCTCAGTTGTGCCAGCATGTTTCTACTGATCACCATTGTGCCAGTTTCAAAGTCAGCCATGGTTAACCCCCTAAATGACTGGCACCTGGTTGCTCTGACATGACATGACTACATGACTTCATTAACAGGCTACTAATGGTGCTCTGTAAGCGACAGTGCCAGTCTGCAGTGATAGCAGAGGAGGGTTAAGTTCAGCTCCTCACTGCTTAAATACATTTAGGGCGACGTATGCCTTCAAAGAGGGGGAATGACAATTATTTATTAGCGCCACCAAAAATTCTTCGGTGATATGAAGCTGAACTTAGCTTTTTAATCGCCAGCTTCATGATCGAATTTACCCGTTCCACTTTAAATGGTGCAGCAACCTCAGGTAACAGAACGTAACTGCATTTAAGGTGGAACGGGAAATTTTGCTTGGAAGCGACCAAGATATCAACGTATTACTAGCAATTGTTACGCATGTTATGTAGAAAGTGACCATAAAATGCTATTACAATGGTTATCTTACAATACCGTGGCTTTTTAACAGAGAAAATACTTATATTTATGGGTCTCTTGGGTCGCTTGCCGATGTATCGCATTGCATTCTGGGAATTTTCTCATAACTCTCCATCTCAACAACAATCGGGACAACCCTACCCCTAGACATGAACGCACAAAAAGGAGAGGTAGGGCTAAGTCTTAAGGGCAAGGGGTGAAATGGAATTGGGCCTTAATCTGCTCCTCACTACCTGTCACCAGGACCTCGCCTGCTGACAAAACAGATCCACTGATGATGCAATAGATCTGACACTGCCCTCTCCCATCTGGACAAAAAGAACATGTGAGAATGCTGTTTGTGGACTACATTTCAGCCTTCAACACGTTCGTCCCCTCAAGGCTCAACATTAAGCTTTGGGATCTGGGTCTGAACAGTTCTCTGTGCAGCTGGATCGTGAACTTCCTGACAGGCCGAGACCAGGTGGTAAAGATGGGTGGCGTCACCTCCTGCTCACTGACCCTTAACACCGGAGCCCCTCAGGGCAGTGTGCTCAGCCCTCTCTTGTACTCCTTGTACAGCCACGACTGCACAGTCAAACACAGTGCTAATGTTATCATAAAATTTGCAGATGATACTACAATTCTGGGCCTGATCTCCAATAACAACGAGAAGGCCTACAGAGAGGAGGTCAGCTTTCTGACATGCTGGTGTCATGAGAATAACCCTTCTCTTGATGTCAACAAAACCAAGGAGCTGATAGTGGATTTCAGGAAGCAGGAGAAAGTGCACACAGAGTAGAAAGCTCTGCAGAAGGTGGTGCAGACAGCTCAGTACATTACTGAGGTTCAGCTTCCAAACCTCTTGGATTTATACACCAGCCGCTGCCTGAGGAAGACTAGGAAGATTTTAAAGGACTCCACCCACCCTAGCCTCTGTCTGCCGAGGGGGAGGAGGTTCAGAAGCATGAAGTCCAGAACCAGCCGGTTCCGAGATCGTACTGATGCATTGGTCTATTTATAATCACGATGATCTTCATGGACAATCCACACCCTTACTCTCACCATCAGTCTGCACTTTACATGTAGCATATCTATACCTGCACATATAGATCTTGTTTACACTTTTATCTAAATATTGTATATCCGAAATGTATATATCTTTTATCTACCACAGACTCCCCTAACTGCGTATACAATAATGTCTACATTTATATTTTTGTTATATATAGCTGTATATTTGGCTTACCAGAACTATTATGGTTTTTAGTACTGTGTATAATTATTGTATAATATGTATTTTGTATTTAAGTACTGCAAAGGACTGTGCACCAAATATATTCCTTCCCTTCACACCTGTGTAAATGTGACTTGACAATAAACGTGATATGATTTGCTATATCTTTAACACTGCACCCAAAACATGGGTGTATGGAAATAAGTTCTGGGAGGCTCCTAAAGTAGTAGGTCTGTGGATGTGCTATCCAATATGTTTGATATTTGCATTTCCTAATAATTTAAGTTCTCAGTTTTCTTTTTGACAAAGACACAATGGCAGGTTTTGTGGCCACAGTAAAAATCCTTACAAGTTTTAATAACATGCAACATTTGCATGTAAACATCTGGATGTGTAGCTGGGCAAAATAACAGGAAAAGGGTAAAATGTATAGCAATCCATTCAAGAAATATCAGATCTTTCTGCCATGTTTTTCAGCATATACTTTGTAGTATTTATCTTTATGATGTTTGTTTTATGAACCTTCGACCCGGGTTTCACCTGAACTTTGCTCGTTATCGCCCTGCCTCCCCACCCACTTCCCCTAGTTGTCCCCTAAAGTGTAACTCACATGTATGAGCACAGTTGTGTGTGGTGAGATGCAGAATATTAAGAATAGCAGTTATTGTACAATGGGATACCACATGAAGTTCTATATTAATGACTGCATTACTGTATGTTCTTTGTTTTTGTGTTCTTCAGACCAGCAGAGCGCTCAGGGGAGGATGTAGACATCATTCTGGCCAGGCTGAAGGTTGTAAAGGCCTTTGAGAAGTTCCACCCAAATCTCCTACAGCAAATCTGCCTGTGTGGCTTCTATGAATACCTGGAGAAAGGAATCACCTGTAAGTAGAAGCTGTGCACTGTGCCTTCAATAGAGGCTTCAGGCCTAATGGAGATACAGTATCTAAAATAAGAAAAAGTTTGAACTAGTGAAAATTACCCACCTTTTCCCTTCCCAGTGTATCGGCAGGGAGATATTGGCACCAGCTGGTATGCTGTTCTGTCTGGCTCACTTGATGTGAAGGTGTCTGAGACAGCCAACTATCAGGTGAACAACAAGCACATACACCAAATACTGAGTATTGTCTCATGTTGGAACACTCATGAGTGTGTGAGTTAATTTGTTTAGATAAAATTGTGTCAGTGTGCTCATACACTGACAGTTTTGAGTGGGTCGTGATCCCAGTCACTGGCTTCTTCAATGTTTTGTTGCAAGAGGGTGGTGGGAGTACTGTGGAGAATCTGATCATGTTTCCTAGAGAGCCTGGGATCCAATGAGTCATACTTGAAGCTCCATTCACTGGCTCTAAACAGCTTAACTCTTCCATATAAAGGAAGAGGGATTCTGGAAGAAAGTTTAAAGAGTCTGCTAAGGACCTATACCTACATTTGACACAGTTTCATTGATACATGATGAAATTAAACCTCATTTAACTATTCAGGTTTGTACATGTAGGGCTCCTCTCCAGTAGTTAGTCAGGACTTTAGTTTAGTCTGCAAAAACTAAAGAAAGCTGGATCAAATGTTTGTCATTTCAATGCAGCTATGCAACTATAAATATAAAAGGAAAAGCAATAACAAGGGCTCTTTTACTCAGCAGCCTACACTACAGGCTACCTAATGACATATTCAATCAACTGGTAGAATTGGTGTCACGCTTCCGGGTCTCCCCGGCTTCTTCGCTCTCCTGGACTCCACTTCCCAGAGGGCTAAGCTCGATGACGACATGTCCACGTGTTCCCGGTCCCAGATTCTCTCCGGGTCACCTGAGTTTTAGTTCAGCTGTTTCATATCACTGTCTGTATTTAAGGCCCTGGTTTACATGTGCTCTTTGCGAAGCTTTGCCAAACTCTGGTTTGCAATTCTGAGCAGTATTTCTGATCTGTGTTTATTCCGGTTTTTACTTCCTTTTGATCTTTTTTCCCCTCTTGGATTCATTCTGTTACTCGCTGGCTCTGGATCTCCGTTTTCCCTCTTTGGACTCTCCCTCTCGTCTTGCTCCTCTCAACCTGTTCACTCTCTCTGCCTGCTCTTTCTGGTTCTGACCTGCGCCTGTCCCTGACTCCGTATCTGCCTTCTCCCCTCGTTGCTCTGTTTATTGTTGCTTGGTTGGATTGCCCGCTTGTTAATAAAGCCACTCTGACTTTTAGTTCTGCACACGTCGGCTTTGGAGTCTTTTGGCCTAACAATTGGACACTAGTGAACCATTTGTTTTATAGGAAATGTTTCAGTATACATAATAATTTATGCTTTAAATGATCATTAATAACCTAAAGTGTGTTTTATATAAGCAAATAGTCATAAGTGTTTCATATCCAAGATATAGGAAAAAATGTTTCAGGTATATGAACTACATACATACATTCATAACATAACAAGAGAATAAATGGAAACTCAAAATAACAAATCAAAATGCACGTCCAGTATAAATTAAAACCAAATCAAGACCAAACTCAACAAAACAAAGGGAAAACAAAAGCCAAAAACAAACTAGACAGTTAACCGTGTACTACTGCAACAGGGTAATTTTGTATGAACAAACCTGCACCTCATTGAAAATACAGTGGAACAAATCATAAAGGACTACTTATACTGTAGTCAGCTCACAATTGATTAAAGGTTAATGTTGCTAGCATCTTATACAAACAGATGTAGCAATGTTTTTTGCATATGTTAAATAATTCTGTCTGTTAGACATTAAATCAGCATTCAATGTAAATCCTGCTTAGCTGAAATCTACAGTAAATGACCGGCCTAATTATAACATTCCCATGCTTATTTTGTTAAATATGCTCTATAAAGTAGTGTACCTTGTAACAGCTTTACACCCATTTAATGTAAATCTGCTTGTTAAGCCATGACACAGCGACTTTCACATCCAGGTAGTAGCCTGTACTACATCGGCTAAGGCTCTCATCATAAAGAGGGGGGGGGGGCATACATGATTGCTTTACTCACCTAATTGGAGGTGGAATGGATGACATACGTGAGTCAGACATTGACTAGCATTTAGAGGGCTAACCTGTGGTGAACATTTTAAATAGTTCATCCCGAAAAGAGGACTAATAGGCGTCTGTCCAGGTATTCTGCCGGAAGGAGGACTGGGAAAAACCAGACTGTCTGGCCTAAAACCGGACGTGTGGCCACCCTAGGCTCTAATGTTAACCAGCTACCTAACCTAGTTAACCTTAACCTTCTGCACCTACTGGCAAAGCCGACTTGATGTAGTCTATGGGTTTTTAGGGTGTTTCTTGCTATTAAGCCATGTGTTTGTCGGTCAGAAAAGGGCTGACGAAGATAGCTGACTAAGCAGAGCTAATGCTAGCTATATTCACTTTAGCTGGACATTGTGGCAAGCCATTTAGCCTAAAATGACACCCGTGATACGAGTCTTAACTCTGTTTTTACTTCACTTCAAATTTGAGAGCATTGTAGTGGAGTTTCTCCTAGTAAAAATGATTCCAGTTATCTGGTATGCCATTTTTATTAGTCATATTGTCAAGTATACATATCCATAAATCAATTTTGACTAGTAATATGATACCATTGATTTGCATTCTCTCTTATCCATAATTCAGTTTATACTAGTAAAAACTCCAAATAACAAGATCTGCAATTGTATTTGTACTAGTAGAAATTATAATTACAGAAATCTACAATTTAATTTCAACTAATTAATTGAATTCTGACTAGTAAACATATTAAGTCAAGATATCTTCAATTTAATTATGACCTTTTACAATATGCACTAGAGATATGTACAGATTCAGATTTCTAAAATACAGTTGTAGATATCTAGAATTCTCTTTTGACTAGTAAGAATAACATTACTGATATCTAAATGTAGATTTATAACTAGAATGCAGTTTTGACTAGTAATAATGACATTTTATCTTTGTATATGTAAGATACAGACATCTGTAATTACATTTTGACTAGTAGGAATTATATTAGAACAAGTAATAATTAACAATAAAATATCTCAAATGAAAGTTAGTACTAGTCCATACAAGCTTTACAGATGTCTTTAATGATGTTACTGAGATTTAAAATACAGTTTGAGATATCTACAATTCTAATTCTTACTAAATTACATTTCAGAGCTCCTCAGTGGCTTCTTGAATACATAAAAATGATAATATTTGCATTCCATGCATTTATGAGAGAGACATTAGGTGGAAAAGAAGATGATATGTGTGCAGCAAGTCATTGCAGGGCACAAAATGGAAGGCAGTGAAGAGAAATGAAGGGTAGAAGAAGATTCACTGAAGTTAAGTATTTGTATGTGGCCACATGAGTGTGGGGCAAACAAATTAAACAACCATGAAAATTGCAAACCATGAAAAATATATTATTATATCAATTAGATTAATATGAATGCCAAAACACATGGCTGCCAAATGTGGGTAAACTTTGGCAAGAGATTTGCCTCATTGTGCTAATGTGCTCAGCGTCACACAGATACGTCAGACTTCTGCATGTGAGATAACATTGTTTTAAACCTACACATTGAGTAACCTTTGTTATAATTTCATTTAGCAAACTTAATGGTAGAAAACAGCCATACAGCAGGAGGGACTTTTATTTTGAAATGTAGTCTGAAGAATCTGTACTGAGGATGTGACAGAGAAAAGAGGCGTGTAGTCTCCTTCAAATTAACATATGAGTTCTGACTAGTAAGAAGTCAGTTTTAGATTTTTGACAAGTTATTTTTGATAAGTCATAATAATCAATCACCGAGTGACGTTTTCATAATGGAGATCTGTAATATTTATTGTTTCTAGTAAAAAGGTCTATGCTGATATCTGTAATTACATTCTAAAGAGATTACATACATAAAGAGATCTGTAATTCAGGTTTGACTAGTAATAATGCAATTCATACATGTGAAATGTATAAAATATACATTTTACTAGTTAAAAGTAAATTACAGATATCTATAATTCTTATTCTTACTAGTCAGAATTATATTTTGACTTGTCAAAATAGCATTTTTACTAGTAAAAACTGAGTTACGACTTAACTGAATTAGATGGTGTGATTTTATGCTAAAATAAAGTAAAATAAAGTGTTAGAATGATAATGGAGTCGTTTTTGGATTTACACTACACCGAACACAGGCTTTGATTTGAACTATATTTTGCACTTATATGACCAGAGCAGAGTTGAGCTTTAAAAAGCTTTCTGAGTGAAGGATGTGTGTCCCTTATTAGATTTTTTTTATTGCCAGCCTCCTTAATTTAGCTGTTTCTTACAGATTATGTCAGTAGATTGCAGTGCATCAAGAATAGATTCATACAAGGCTGAAGGCTCTATTCTTATCTTTTTGATGCAGTCTTGTCCTAACAATAATGGAAGTGTGATCAATCACAGAGCAGTACAGATGGTGTTACCAGTGTAACATAAAGAAACACAGTAAAGGAATAAGTAACTAAATGTTGAATGCTAAAATATAACTGTGTAAAACATTGATAATCTTCCACACATGCATATGTAAAAGTGCTGTCATCTGAAAGTATTCAGGAAATTGTAAATAAATCTATCAAAACAATACTTGAGTAAATGTAATTATTATATATTAGTAATCCCTCCAAGAATTGCACATCCCCCTAAAACATCAGGGAGAATAATAAAATAGGTAACGTGTCATCCAAAAACATTTAGATATCTAGAAACCTCCTCAGCTGCTTCTGGAGACAATGTGCATAGATTAATGGCTAGAAGAACCCTGTACAGACATGGCATCTGTGCAAGCAGCGTCAGTCCTGACCAAGGGGCAAGTTTTGTGAACCAATTCTGTGAATGTCCTCTGGACTTTTTTTTGGAGGGTCAAAGCCTGACATTTTCATAATTGCCCCTGGCTCACTTCTGGAGAATTCTCCTAAAAGACGATCTCCTTCTCTATCTAACAGAAATATTTAGTAATATTAAGTAATAATAATAGTGATGTAGCAATTTACCTGAGTAGTTGTTCTCCTCTGATTTGGCATGTTTCTTCTGGGTAACACTTGTTAAATGCACCTTGAAATACATCATTTACATAAAGAAGGTTAAATACAATGAAGGTTTTTTTTATGAACAGTTCAAGTTTAGTAACAACAAAAAATACTCAGTATAATTTAGCCACAACACCTGATGTGAATGTGTGGGAACCCTGAGTTAAACACCCTATCTTTTTAGCCATGATTTCTATTACTTTGTGTAAAACGCAGTGGTTACAGGGCTGAATCTCTATTGATTTGGAGTCTGAGCATTTTGGAGAACACTGCTATATAAGGAGTATGGCTTGATTTAGCATAAATACATTTTTCACATTACAACGTAACTATAATGTGGTGACACTCCCCCTGCTGTTGTACATGGACTGTGTGGCAGACGTACTTGTTAAAGAAGTACTTGGTAAAGAAGTGCATCTACATGGAGGACTGCCTGAAGAGGTAAACCTTTTAAAATATTATACTGAATATTATATAATATTTATACTGAAGTGTTTAAACGTTAACCAAAGAGACAAATCTAACTAGCTACAGTTAGCTACTAGCTAACATTAGCTCACAAATATAGGATAGCATTAGCGTTGATACCATTTGTAACAGCTTGTCTTAAGCTGTTAGGCAGCCAGTGCACGCTCATTCATTCCCTTAATTCTCAATAGCTTTCTCGGTAGCACTGTACTTTACAGATTGGTAATAAGTAGGTAATGATATGGTGATTTTACGGTAACAAATTGTATTTAATGATTAATTAAATGCCAATTTCCTAGTTGTTGCTACATAATAAATCAGAAATTGTAGTGAGTGTTAACAAGGTCATTATGAAAAGGTGAAATAATGGTAACAAGTTGTACTTACCTAAAAAAATACCTGCTTACTTTGTAGTTCTTTATGTATAAGAAGTGAGCAGTTGTAGCGGTAATAAGGAAATAATGCCATAGAATAGATTTACCTCATATCTTCCTGGGTAACAGTATATGTCTATAGGTGGGCCTACATGTGAAGCAGAAGACCCTTTAGAACTGATGTTATGACCTGATGGGAGGGGTTGTAAGTAAGAAACAATAATTAAATAATGAAAATAAGTTTGTAAGTAAGTTTGTGTTTTAGTACTCTAATACCCTGTAGTTTCACTGTAATTCCTGCCTGTAACTCACACTGTGTCTGATCATCTAAATACATAACAGGTAAGAAATAAAACAGAAACAAGTAAATTAGTATTTTACAGCCCCAGTACCAGGGAATTACAGCAGAACTACTTCATTGATTTTGGATTAATAACTCTAACATTATATATTATATACAAATACTCAATTATTATTCTCTCTTAGTGTTCATTAAGAACTATAAAATAAGTGGGTCATTTTAGGTAAATAAAACTTTTTACTGCGTTTTTTAAATCATTTTATTACTAAATACCAATACAATGACTTTCTTTTAATTTATTAATGACTAGAATATGTGCATATAATATTTAGGAAAGTACTTGTTACCATTGTGTTTCTATTACATTACTGCCTTGTTGCCACTACAATCGCTCACTTATTATACATAAAGAACTATAAAATAAGCTCGTAATTTTAGGTAAGTACAACTTGTTACAACTTGGTACAACTACCATATCATTACCTACTTAGTATCGATCTGTAAAGTAAAGTGCTACCGCTTTCTCCTCTACCTGCACAGGGCTTTATATTTTACACTGGTAATGGAAGAATTATGGCCAGAAACCTGTATTACATTCTTTACTGTCACATTTTAACTTTTTAATATGGTTATAGTTTTAAGTTATTAAGTTATAGTATTAAGTAGTATTAAGTTATAGTATTTAAGTTAGTATTAAAGTTAGTATTAAGTTATAGCAAGTTGACTATAGTTATGTGTAGTTGTTTTTGTTAAGCAGTGACTTGCGTAAGCTGAATGTTCTTGTCGTGTTGATCTGCTGCTACAGCATGGATGAAGACTAATAAATATTTCTTATCAGTCCATTTTGAACCATCACTCGCTATTTGAAGCTGCTCTCTTAAAATTTTATCACAGAAAAATCCATGTAAATCCATCCAGAGGTTTTCAATAAACAATATATTTTATGTTTTCATTTATTTCCAATAAATATTTCAAAATATACCATGTTTTTATGCATTTAGTTTTATTTTATTATTATGTTAGTGGTGTTCTCATTTGTGTTGGTTATCCAAAACGTTGCTGACCAATGCAGTCTCCTGTACTCAAATAACTTTATACTGTATATTTGTCAAAGATGAAACATTTTGATCATTTCAAAACATTTTGCCACAATATTTTAGTTTGATTGCAAAGATGTGTATAGACACCTACAGACATGACATTCAAATAGAACATGTCTGAAGATGCTTGCAGAATGATTTGTTGAAAAACAATACGTATAATTTGTTAAAATTAATTATATTAATTTGTTATTCTGCTCTTTTGTGTTTTTTCTTGTAGAATATTGGGTTTTTGAATATGTGATTTAGTGTGAAACCATAAGTACCAATAATTTGCTTTACATTAATCAGATTGTGGTGGCTGACCTGTGTTTTTCATAGCACTTGAGCTCCAGCTGCTTAATTAGGAAGAGAAGTTTGTCCAAACCAGTGAAGTAGCAGAATTTTGGAAATTAGCTGAAGGTTCTCAAAAGGTAAGAGAACTAGGGTAATTAAGGGACCATATAGGGACGTTACTGAACGTTCTTTAAAGGCAACAAAACCAACATTGTTTGAGAGACCATGTGAGGACATTACTGAACGTCCTGTGAAATCATTTTGGGAAACGTGCCGCCAGGACTACAAAAGGGCAAGTGACAAATGTTCATAAAGGCTTAGGAACGTCCTATAGCAAACTTGATAATACTACCCAAATAAGGATGTCCGCAAACTTTCAACTCATAACAACGGATGGTAACTCTTGCTAGCTAGCTAGCTTTTTATTAAATTAGCAAATTGTTAGCTAACTTTGCTCTGAGCATCTGACAGCAACTATTATTATATAACAGATAAAGTATTCATTCATCACATTACATTACCTTTGTCTTTTTTCCATCTTTCATCCTTTTCTTGTCTTTTTTTCACCCCTGGGCAGCAGAGAGCTTCAGCATTTTCAACATCTCGACTGGCAGCTGCTAGGTTATTAACTAATCTTTGCATTTCGCTTTTTCACTCACTCGCGTACACAGACATGTGAACCTAACTAGAGCGTGAGGAGAGGGGTTTCACATGTCATTGAATGCCTCATGGCGCACGCGTCACAGAAAATATTAGGGTATATTATGAAGTTATGATGTTGAGGGGTTTTTGCAGTATTTTATGAATAGTAGCAAAAGCTATTTTTCCTACTATTTCTTTCCTTACTTGGCTCCCCTATGGATGGACGGTACCCCTAGCATTTGCCTATACCACCTATGCTACTTATCTTTTCAAGCATGATAGTGAAATTGTGTATAATGTTTATCTCACTCTTGTCAGCTTAACATCATTTGGAAATCATATCTGAGAAATTTGAAGGAATTACTGAGAAAAAGGCAGAGCACAAAGGGGGTACTCCAACAGGTCAGTGGTCCTAAACTCTTGTCTTGGAACAGCCACAACAAGGCACTGTCGTATTGAGATGCTTCATCAGGGTGTAGAGAGTGCTGGTCATGCAAGACATTTTTGAAACTTGTAAAGGGCTGACAAATTTCCGCACCAAGATACACTGGTAATTGGTAATAGGAGGCAAATGTGTGGAATTGTTGCGGCTAAAGGTGTCACACATTGACCAAAGTCGGGTAATTTATGCTAAAGCACTGATGACTTCTTAAATGTCAAAGTCCAGGAAATTAAATGTTAATATCTATTTATGTGTGGGAAGTCTTTCTAAATAATAATACAACTCAGAATTGCAATTATAATCCATATAAGTGTCACCACATTTCTTGCATGGTTCTCATTGCTTGAAAAAGGAGATTAGTATCTGCAGTATTGGAGCCTAATCCAACTCCTCCCTCTGGCAACTCATTGCAAAATCAATAGAGAACAGCACATATATGATCTGCAGGGGCAGATTTAGTAATTCTGGGGACCTAGAAATTGGGTCCTTGGATACACATTTTTAAATTAGATTAACCATCTACACAGCAGTGATAACACATCATTTCAAATGTTCTGTTGTTCAAATGTTGGGACAGACTATTGCAGAAGTATTAAGTTAATTTTTTCAATAAAACATTAAGTAATCTTATTACAGTTTGGGAAAAGTAATTGGTAACTTGTAACAAATTTCTGTGGAGTCAGTCTGTACTAAAATCAATACTGGCATTATGTACTGCCTGCTGATACTGTGCAGCCGCCAGGCCATAACTAGGATAAAAGTTTTAATGAGGTCCATTTTGCAGCGGAGTGACCAACATCAAACAGTGAACAACACCAACTGCACCACAATACCGCAACAGGAAATACTCACACAGTTAAATAGACTATTATGTTGAGTGAGCATGTAAAAATCAAACTTATATTTCTCAACTAATTACTAATATAGCCAACTAGATATGGAACCTGTAGCCTAAACTGTTTGCTGCTTTGAAGTAATGCTGAAAATAATCACAAGTAACAGCTATTTTGAAAATGCATATATTTAATTTGGAAAAGAGCATTTAACATCAGCACATATAGTATATCTAATTAGTTTTTTTTTTTTTTTAATGGAGCCCTCGGCTAACGGGGGCCCTATAGCAACTGCCTACCTTTGCCCACCCCGATGATCTGTTTTGCAATTCTAACCTTCCTACAGAGACTGTCCTGCAATGATGAATATTCACTTTTTAAAACAGATTTGTGTGAACATGTGTAGTTTCAGGCCTCTGTAATAAAATGTGTGATATTGTTGTAGCTATGTGTGAGACATAGATTTTTTTGTAAGTTCTCTACGGGGTGCTCCTCTGCTACAATTAAGCACTTAAATTCAGCACTGAAATTAAGCACTGCAAATCACCCTTATACTTGTGGACAGGATGGCTCAGTGGTTAATCCAGGGCCATAGAGCAACACATGCAGTGCTTAAAACACGTTATTAGAAAACACGATTTTGTTGCTAAAGGGCTTATATTCCTGCCCCTGTGATGTTAAATCAGTCTTTGACAGTTTTGGGTAGCTTTCTTTTTTGAGTAGATCTCTATATGTAATAGTCTGTTCTGAGTTATATACCTTTGATAACGTTCATGTGTGTAACTGTTTCTTGAAAGTGACACGTGTGCATGGTGTCCAATATGTGATTTCATAACTCTAGTGATAAGCAATGACTTTGTAATGATAGCACGAATACATTTGAAACATTTGAAGATTAACAGACACTGTGATTCAGAATTGATTTTCCTTCTCTTTGTCTTTCTCTAGGATGCTGTAACTATCTGTACACTGGGAATAGGGACAGCATTTGGAGAGTCTATACTGGATAACACTCCACGGCATGCCACTATCGTCAGCCGAGAGAACAGTGAACTCCTGCGCATTGAACAGAGGGAGTTCAAGACTCTGTGGGAGGTGTGTTTTTTTCTGTATTCGTTTTGGAATATCAGTGCTTGTGGGTTTGAGTTTGAGAGTGTGTCCATAAAATGTCTGCCTTCAGCAAAGCACCACAAGAGGGGGCCAGTGTGGTTTGAAATATCTGTGACACTTTTACTGTGTGTGTGTGTGTGTGCGTGCATGCGTGCGTGTGTGTGTATGTGTGTGTGTTTGTGTGCGTGTGTGTTGTTTAGGCTTATGCCACATTGTGGGGACCAAGACCTGTTCATATACTCACGTTGTGGGGATCTTTTATCACCACAATGTAAATCATTGATTTTCAGGTCAGGGTAAGGTTAAGGTTTGGAAAAGGGAGTGGATGAGGCTATAGTTAGGGTTAGGGTTAGGCTAGTAGTAGTTCTAGTTAACAGTTGGGTAGGTCTTCAGGGAATTCATGGAAGTCTGTATAATGAAGCAAACACAGTGCTTATCTACAGTGTCAACATTAGAAACCTGTGAGAGCACAATTTCTACTTATTTGCCAAGTCAAACATGTTGGGAAAAAAGTGTTATCACCGTCGGTTGTAATAGCCTTTTTCAGGGTCTGTCGGTGGCCATTTTGTGTGTGTCTCCCCTTTGTTGAAATTGTGTGCAGGTCTATGATTGACCACTTGGGGGCACCATCTAGTATAAAGGGTCATCAAAAGGCCATTTTGGAGAGACGTTCAGGGTTCTGTCCTCTTCAGACATCACCTAGTGAAACTCCTCTCCAGACCAGCCTGGCACGCTTCACCACTCTTCACCTCAGTTTATTTGTAAAAGTTCTGGAAAAGCTTTGTTATTAAGGCTCTGTGGGACGTAGGGGGTTTTGGTTTTATTAAACCGTTTCTCCTGTTTCCAAAGTAGGGAGTTAGGGTTATTTTTGTGTGTTTGTTTCTTTTTGTTTTAGATTTAGATTTTGTGACCTTTAGTTGTTTTGTTTGTTATTCTGGCATTTGTCTGTCACCTGAAGCCAATGTCCCAACATACCACTGAACATTTTGATGAAAATAAAACTGCAGTTTTCTGGTTTGGGGAGAGAACCCACTCTAATTCTCTGTTACGGTCTGACCCTAGACTAGGTCATAAGAAAAAGCATTAAATGTAAAATGTCCCACACATTTTTCCAATATGTTGAATAGATAAAAATTGTGCAAATAGATAAAAATTATGAATAAAACTGTACAGAACTATTCTCTTCATAGAGGCTATAACATCAAAAAATACATTTTTTACCAGGGCACCCAAACTTTTGCAATCAGCTTTATATTATTTTATTTATTTATTCTTTTATTTTTTTGCAGGCTATGTATAGATGTGTTTTTATGTTTATGCTGAAGGGAAAAGAACAAATGACGAAAGAAAAACAGACAACTGCCATCATAATATGGTGTGTGGGTGTGCTTATGAGTCTATGTGTGCATGTTTGTGTACGTCCTGCCGACAGCTTATGGTCTTCATGATAGTACGCCCACTGGTTCTTAAGTCTGTTAATGTTTTAAATTAAAGCTCTTTTATTTACTGTAGTTTAAAAGATTTTTCTTTGATTAAGTGATATCTAGGTCTTATTTTTTAAATGGTATAGAGCTGTCATTCATTACAATGAGTGCTTGCCTGACTGAAATTAGGAGTTATGCTTGTGTGCAAAAATTATGTATTTACAGTATCAAAGTCCTCTACTTGTTATCAGATATCACAGGACAATGAGGCATCTGTGTTGTCAGTGCTGCATATGTAAAAAGCGTCACCTCTTGCTCTCAGTTTACAGCTGACCATATGTGCTGCTTTTCATGTTTTGTTTATTTCTATCCACACACACACACATGCTTGTGCTGCACTCACCCACATACAGCCTGCTGGTGTGTTGTTTACTCATTGGTCAGAGCGAGATGCTGGTTTGAAAAGCTCTGAAAGCATATATGGACTGAAAGGACTACAGTGAAAAAGATCAACATTAATTATGCATCAGTTTATTGAAGCAAATGGTGAAATGCTCTTTGTCTCTATCTCTCTCAGCTGCTATATGCTTAAAGCTCCAGATTGTGGGATATATTTGCCTCTCAAATAATATATAACTCAAATAATAATTGTCCTGTGGGGTTCCTGACTATTGAAGAACAAAGCGAAATGGGGCTAATGACTGATTGGCCACCCCAAAGTCCGAAGCTCAACATCACTGAATTTTTGTAATTACGTTGAACATAAGAAGCAGAAAATGTAACCAGCCTCTAAGACTGAACTTTGAAACCATGAAAAAGTATCACTGTAGTATTCTTAGGAAAAAACTGAAACCAGGTCTCCAGAAAAGAGTGGAAGCTGTGATAAAGACAGTGGATGGACATGAATACTGAAAATTTTGATGGTAAAAATTATATAAAAATTATATTTATGGTTATTTGGTCAATATATCATTTAAAATAACTAATGTTTTCACGTATGATTGCATGAAGATAAAGAAAATAACAAAAGTTGATAAAAGATTTATATTTATTGCTTTCCTCCTTGCAAGATTTTTTGCTCATTGCTAAGATAAAAGGGTCAAACGTTATGTGGTCTAGTGTTTTAGGCAGGGATTAGGCAGGGATATGTTTACTACAAAAGATTCAGTTGATTCAGTATTCATAATAAATATTTTGGCAGTAAAAAGAGACCACTAGCTAGAAAATCAAAAATTCATGATCATAGCCCAATAGTCGAACCCTAAACATAGATCTGGGCTCTATTTCTGGAGAGAACAGGGCACCAATTGGGACAAAATGTACAAAAAGTGACATTGCAAGCTTTACGCGTGAGAGAGAAATGACAGTGCACCCCCAGTAGACTGCGGCAGAGAAAAGCATGCTGGCCTGAACTGACAAAATAACTCCTGTAGCCAGCTGCATACTTTAAAAGATCTGTTTCTGTAGAACAAAGAGTGTGCTCTGGCCCTTTCTGTCCATGTTATCTTTCCACAAACGTAAACAGGAGTTCTAGTAGGAATCAGGTGTAGAGGGGAGACAGGATAGTTCCCTAGGATGCTTCTGTACTGCTTCTTATAGTTTCCAGCCTACAGTTTTGGAGCTTCACAGACTGTGGCCTATTGATCAGGTCTATTATCCAGGAGGCCGTGGATGCATCAAAGGGTATCCCTCTAAGCTTGTTTCCTAGTTGGATGGGCAAGATGGAGCTAAAGGCTGGAGAAATCAAAGAACACGATACATGCATAGAAACAAAGAAACTATAGGACTGCTGCTTTTTTTCTTTTAACCACACTGCGTCTAAAAGGTTCTGAAGCAACTGACAATTAGGTTGTATAATAACACTATAAAGGGCATTTGTTGTTTTCCTCAGACATATCTGGGAAGAAGTCATTACTTTGATGAGAGCTGCTTTTAGTGATTAAAATTAATCATGTTGTGGTTTATGGTGGCTTAAAAGACAATCTGATCTAATTTGCAAGGTGCAGAGATTGAAGGACCTTCTTAAAAACTGCTATTAAATTTTTTTGCCAGACTAGCCAAGCTCTGCTCAAAGACAGATTTTAATGTGCTAAATGGTATTTTTTTTGTGCCTGATGGGTACACACACACACACAACACACACATACATATCTGTCTGTCTGTTCAGTGTAAATGCAATTTAACATCTTTAATAATTAATAAGACTGCCACCTCTCGAGAGCCTTTTAGCAGCCCATACTTCTCGTTTTCTCGCTTTCTCTCTAGCTCCCTTTCCCACTCTGTGTTCTTTTATGCTCCCCATCACGCTCTATCTCTCTCACTCTCCCCCTCTCACACTAGTGGTGTTGTGTGAAGAGTGTGTTGGGTGCAGCTTACTGATTGGCTTACAGCAATCGCCTGGCAACGCCTGGAGTCCAGTCACACATAAAGACAACTGCGCGCACACACACAGACACACACACACACACACAGACAAACTTACAGACATGAGTGTGTGGAAGTTTTGGTGTGTGTGCATGCATCTGTGTGTAGAGGGTTTCTTTGAGGAAGAGGATGATTTCAGAGCTGTAGTAGATGATGTTGGCGTGTTGGCTTTGCTTCGGTAGTGCAAGAGACAAGAGTCTCTTTTTTGAGGGAATCTGTCAAACTGTGCTACGCAACCCTTCCCTAGGTAAGTCCTGTTTGGAAAATGTTTTTGATTTTCTTTGTTTGCTAGGTGTTTGCTAGCTTGCTAGGTGATCTATGGTCTATACTGGTATCATGGTACTGGTGTCAAAGAAAAAGTAAACATTGTGATGCATGCTATGTATGGTAAAAAATGTCCTCAAATATTGTGATACTGTATTTTTGATAACATATCTGTATTAAACATAATACCTACTGGGACATATTTGGAAAATGTTGTGATCTATAACTGTATCTCCCTGCATTAGTTTAGTGTAAACATCCATATGCTAGTCCTGAATGTATATCATTATAGTTCCTGACTCTATTGTTGACCACAGTAAAGTGTTCTTCTAGTGAATGTGACTGGTGGTGCAAACTCCACTAGTCATCAGTGTTCGGGTTGCAGCAGTATAAACTTGCAGGAGCTGCTGTGAGCTGCATGTTGAGGAGCTTCTCTCTCAGACCTGAGTTCAACTTATGTGTTAGGCAGGATGAGGAACAGCCTGACCTGGCAATGACTTAAGAACAAGAACACGCTTTCCTGTGTGTGTGTGTGTGTGTGAGTGAAACTGTGAATTACATAATCGTGGTTTAATTCAAACCTATATGAGAGCATCCAGCTGGAAAGCGTAGAGAAAGCGTTTTTGTTCTGGTGTTTGTGTGTTGCGAGGGGGCCTGGAGGTTATTTGGAAAAGGGTATGTTGCCATTTATTTAAATATAAGTAAACAGGAACGATGCAGAGTGGCTAAATGGGTGTGCTGAGCATACATATAAAATTATATTTATGTGTTACAGTCTACTTATAACATGCTGTAGATGGTCCAAAAAATCCAAGTGATATGATCATTTTATTTTAAAACTGCATTAACTTCATTGAGGCACTTAAGGTCTGTATCATCTGATTTGTTCAAACAAGCCCTCAGTCTGATAAAAGTTAAACATTTGGTGGTATTCATGCTTCTGTTTTGTTTTTTTATGGTTGAACATTGGACACTTTTTCTTTCTTTGCAGAGACACTATATTAATGGCTTTAATGAGGCTTTAGAAAGGCTTTGAGTGGCATTGTTGTTGACAGTTAATAAAGGTTGACTGATTGGCAATTAAGGTTGCTGAAGCACTGTTCAAGACCAATTGCACTGTTCTGTTCCTTATAATGTCCAGTATTTTTTTACTTTACTGTACAGCAGTTCTTTCTGTTGTAGTATAGTAGTGTGCTATTGTGATATGTGTAATTCACATGTCCATACTATTGTAATGCAAAAGAATATGAATTCACCTTTTTGTTATATGAAAGTGACCTGCTGCTTAGTGTAGTTTCTTTGGAGATAAGGAAATTAGTACAAATCAAGGAAGATGGACAAAGACAGTTGCTTACCAACAAAAACAACTATTAAGTTATTCAAGAGTTCAAAACATTCTTAAAACAAATAGAGAAAATGTGTCCAAATATGTAGAATGTGTAAGATCTGATATAACATTCAAAACTGTGAACATCAGATTAAACATTGACTGTGAATATTACAAACAGAATTACAAACAGAATTTACTTAGAATTTCTGTGAGCATCTGTGAGCAATAGGAGAAAACCAATCTGCACTTATGCTTCAGATCTGACAAAAGCCCAAAGGTGTTTTTGTCCATCCTTCTACGGTGAGAAGACTGTGCAGCAGCAGCATGGTATTAAAGGATGTGTAACTATCAAGGAGCTGTTTCTAAGAAAAACTATTACACACAAAAGGACAATTTGCCAGTTAACCGAATAAGATGCTTGTCTTCTCAGAACAATGTACTGACCACCCCAGTACCCAGACCTCAACATCACTGAATGTGTTTGGAAGTACTTGATTTGAGGGAAACAGAAAATGCATGGACACACCAAATACCAAAACATTTTATATTATATATTATATATAGTTGTTGAGGCATCTGTTGTAGTTTTCTATTAAGTATTTTTGTATTTTGCATGTTTGTGTAAAGTAGCAGGATTTTCTGAGATAAAGCTCTAAATGAGGATGTGTGTGCATGTGTGTGTATATGTTGTGTGCTTGGGTAAGGTAGCTCCGTCGTTTACAGACAGCTGTTCCCTCAGCTGCATCTATTACATCATCATCCATCACCATGGACACACAGACACACACACACACACACACACACACACACACACACAGACTGGACAGAGACATAAATGAGGGAAAAATATGAATATTCACAAGGATGGTTGCTAAGCCACAGTGGGCTTTACTATAATTGGGTGAGCTCTCTATGTGCTGAGTAGGAAACTGTGGTGACAGAGGAATGGGATTATTCCATAAATACTCAGTAGATATGACTGATATGTAGATATGTAGATATGTCCCTGTGACATGTAGTAATGTGTGTTACAGAAATACAGGCAGTGCATGGCAGGACTGCTCGCACCTCCTTATGGGGTGATGGAGAGTGCAGCTAGCAATGACAGTAAGTATCTCTCACTTTCTTACACACACACACACACACACACACACACACACACACACACACACACAGACAAACATTACTTAACATCTCAACCAGTTTGATCCTGTCAATTGTAGAACCTGTTTTTTTTAAGATGATTCCTACTAGAACTAAATTGTTATAATCATGGCTACCTGTTAGACTAGCTTCTGATGAAACATAAAGTTAAGCAGAGCTGGGATGATAAGCAATTTTGAAAAAAATCAGTAAATCATGATACAAAAAAGAGTTTATTTCCAAAATGCAGTATATCTATGTGTAACAATTTAGAGTAAATGAACAACAGTTGATGTATAATGGATAACATAATTGTATTTTTCTAATAAGGTGATATAAATCATAATATAGTATTGATATTTCTTAGATTCATAGCCGACTCACAACAAAGTATGCTGTATAAATCTTGAAAGAGGTGTGTAATTCAGTAATTGATAAATCATTATTGAGAATAAAGAATATAGGCCTATGTCCGGAAACCTTAGATATGATAACTAAACGCTCAACTAAGTTAAGAAATAATCTTACTTTAAGCAATATATCACAGGTCTGGACTTTTGAGTCTTGGATTTAGTAATATTACTGGTGGTACATGCTTGACAAAATGAAGGATTTCAATATTCTCTATATTCTAGATTATGTTTGATGTACTGCATTGTCTAAAAAGTGACTAAAGTGATGTTTTAAACAAAGCAGCATGACCTTTGAGTTTTACATTACATTTATGTTGTGTCTTCTTTTCTTCCTATTATTTGATTATTCAAGTGCATTTAAACACAGAGCATGGGTTACTGACAAAATCTGATTATCTGTAGTCATTAGATTATTAAGTGCGTGTAAGCGTACTCATATGGCCATGAGTCTCACATTCTGCTCTACAGTGAAGGGATGTAGCTAAAATAAGACCCCACCTATGCACCTAAAGTCAGTTGCAACATAAAAACGTGGGACAACATTTTATCAGGTTTTTTTTTTTTCATTTATTTTTGTATCAGGTTTTTTTTCATTTATTAACACTTGATAAATCTTCTAAATCTAAAAAATAAACACTGAAAATATGGAAAAGTAATTTAAGGAATAGGGTTTGGGGCAACCATGTCCCCATACAAAGTACCCTATAAATCATACTTTTGTATATTTTAATCTTATTACTATCTCAATGAATGCCTTGGCTTGGGTAATATATAAGTGTCTGTTTAATGCTTAGAAATGTACAGTGTGTGTTTAATCTGTTTGTCTACTTGTCTTTTTTATACTGCAGGAATGCCAGACAAGGACAATCTTAGCACAGATCCCCTGAATTTTATGTCAAAAAATCTGAACAAGGTATGTTTACGCTCTTTCTGAAAATGTTTATTTTAGGTTTAACTGACAAACCAATTTTATTGGGAATATAAAGACATTATTTAACAGAATTATGTATTTTATATTGGCATAAATGAAAACTAAAATGCCTAATACAAAGTGCTAATGCTGGATGTGCTTACTGTTCTACATCATTTGGCCACATGTTCTTATCCGCAACAAACCTAATGTCCTCTTGTTATACACTTATGAAAAACTACTAATCTAATCTGTGCTGGAACAAAATGACTCCAGAAGTGACCCTTTAATTAATGGTCAACAACTCTGTAAGACTTCTGCTGAGATGGGATGTATTTGTGATTGGTCTATTTACATATAGTCAATGGACAGTTTGTCTCAAACTATCATGGGGTTTGATTGTTAAACGATATAGTATTTGTGACTTAGCAAATTGATATGCAGTTTATTTTCATGTTCAGTTCAGAGTATCAGTTTTATAAACATGTACACAACTATTTACAAATCGAGCTACAGCTCGACTGTTTCGTTACAGCAGAGACACAATTTGGGGAGTTGGGGTCACTGAATGCATATTGTATTGTTATTGTTAGAAATGCATTGTTATTGTTAGAAATGAGGTGCGATTACAAAAACTGTAATTTACAAGCCATGTCTACTAATTTCATTGTTTCACAGCAGTCCTCACTGGGCTGAACACTCCTATGGCTGCAGGTGATTGTCACCTGTTTCACATAAATGCAGTGGAAATGTGTTCATGGAGAATAAAAAGAGCCATCTGATGAATGGGGGCCATTTTGTGTAATTAGTGTCAGACAGGTGTGTACAGGGGTTTGAGCTTTTGTTTTAGATTTAGATTGAAATATAAGATCTGAAAGGCTTTCTCTCCCTTTTCTCTTTTCCCCCTCCTTTCTCTCCACAATTCTTTCTTTTCTCACTCCTTTTTTTCTGTTCATCGCTCTACTCATGCTCTCTTTTTTTCCATTATCCCCATTCCCCCACTTCTCTTCAGGTTCCATCAGAAAAGATTTTGAGGGCAGGCAAGGTCTTACGTAATGCAATTCTGGCAAGAGCTCCCCACATGATCAGAGACAGAAAATACCACTTGAAAACTTACAGGTATATTTTGTATATTGCATTTTTCATTGAACATGATGACAAATGATGGCAACTGATAATAAATATCCATAACACATATCAGTATATCACTGTTTATACTCACTGTGCTAATATCAGTTATATATCGGAGTTATTTAGTAAGTTTATTTTGAATATTGAATGTAGGAATAGTTTTTCCAGTGACTTCAAAATGGTAGCTGAATTTTAGTTTTTTTGACATTTAACATATATGTTAATTTATACTGTAAACATTGATATGCTGTTGATCGGCACTGGTTATATGCACATATGTTTGTTTGATGTGGGTCTCCAGACAATGCTGTGTGGGCACTGAACTGGTTGATTGGCAGCTACAGCAGAGTTCATGTGTTCACAGTCGAGCCCATGCAGTTGGCATGTGGCAGGCTTTGCTGGAGGAGGGAGTTCTTAACCACGGTGAGACTATCTATCTATCTATCTATCTATCTATCTATCTATCTATCTATCTATCTATCTGTCATGATAGCTTATATTCATTTTATAACACAACTGTGAATATTGTATCATAGCCTCATTCCACAACTTCAGAAATATGTGGGATGTCTTCATCATTGAGATCTTTTTCTACAGTGGACCAGGAGCTGAACTTCCAAGACAAGTACTTGTTCTATCGTTTCCTTGATGATGAAGAGGAGGATGCGGTGTTGCCTAGTGAAGATGAGAAGCGAGAAGCAGAGGAAGAACTGCAGGAGACCCTCCTTTTCCTCTCTCAGATTGGCCCAGATGCACACATGCGCATGATTCTCAGAAAAGCGTGAGTGCACAACTGCAGTACCCTCAAGTTAACATACTTGATTTATTTTGAATTACAATCAGGGAAGACCTTTCTGTTTTGGTTGTTTGTGTTGTACCTTTGAAACGTAGAAAACGTTTTCCAAAGTGAAGTTTTTAAAAATAAACTGTAATGAGCTACAATTATTATATTCAGGACAGAATGAAAGTATTAGAACCTAGTCATGACATCAAGTTTTTGCCTTTTACAAGTAGTAATAGCATACAGTTTATATTTTAATGTAAAATATGGATTTAGAATGTGTTCATTTGAAATTTAATTTCCATTAATATGTGCACCAAGGAAATCCAGACTTGAATCTTTCCTGTCAGGTCAGGAAGGTGATGGGCAACTACAATAGTGGTGGTGACACATGTAGCTTATTTTTGAACTGGCAAAGCTGAGGGCATCTTGCCTCTTGTTACAATCTGTCTCAAGTGTCACCTAGTGCAAAGCTAAAACACTGAGAATCATAGTATTTCTTAAAGTGTTTGTTGTTCAGTCTGAAAATGTTTCCATCACAGAAATCCCCAATTTTAAAAGAAACATGAGATACTTTACCCACCATTCTGACTTGTTTTTTTTTTAATGCATCTCTGCACAGGCCAGGGCAGAGGACCCCTGAAGACCTGGAGATTATTTATGATGAGCTGCTGCATATTAAAGCTCTTGCTCACCTCTCCAACACTGTAAGATGTGTTTATGTGTTTGCCTTTTTCATTTACTCTTTCATTTTCCATGCACTGTATGGAATTTCTGTATTTTTAACTTTTGTAACACTCTTGAAAATGAAACTGAAATGTTTAATACCCTGGTTTGCAGTTGTACACAGAGTTGCCTTATCAACTGTGTCTGTGTTGCCCTCTGCAGGTAAAGAGAGAGCTTGCTGGTGTCCTCATATTTGAATCACATGCCAAAGCAGGCACAGTCTGTAAGTGAATGTAGTCTTAACATTTTTGCTTCTGTGCTTTGCTACTAATTTAAGATATATAAGTAATTGTTGTTTACTTCACATCACATCATATTTATTAATCAACCATTATGTTGTTTGTATTTGGTATTTAGTGTTTAATCAGGGTGAGGAAGGCACTTCCTGGTACATCATCCAGAAGGGATCTGTAAATGTTGTCATCTACGGCAAGGTGAGATTGACTGCACAGAGTTTCACTGGCTGTTACTGTGATCCCATTGCATGAGATTCTGTGCCAATGAAATGCTGTTCTGTTTTTGTAGGGAGTGGTTTGCACTCTGCATGAGGGTGATGACTTTGGCAAGTTAGCGCTGGTCAATGATGCTCCACGTGCTGCCTCCATAGTTCTGAGAGAAGACAACTGTCACTTCTTACGAGTGGACAAAGAAGACTTTAACCGCATACTCAGGGTGCAATAGACACACACATGCGCGCACACGTACACACAACAACAACATATGTTATTAAACTTACAAAGGCATTGTTGTAAAATTAAGAAATGTCTTCCCCTGTTGTATCTTATTGTCTAAATGCATGTGCATATGTATGTGCAGGATGTAGAGGCAAACACTGTACGTCTAAAGGAACATGATAAGGATGTATTGGTGCTTCAGAAGAGTCTCCGACCCTCCAGCCATGGAAATGTCCCTGCCCACTTCAAGTATACACCTGCCAATAGATGTGTTTCATTTTTCTACCATCTACCGTCCATCAGTAAATAGCATTTAACATTTATTCTCATATTAATCAGTATGTGTTTGGTCAACAGGTACACTGTGATGTCAGGGACCCCAGAGAAGATTCTGGAACATTTGCTGGAGACTATGCGTCTGGACATTCATTTCTCTGACCCAGGTTAATAGTTTCTTACTCTAAATGAGCAATGTATATTTGATAGCAACGGACAAAGGTAAACTTACTGACCACAATGATAAAGAATAAAAATTAAGGGTTTAGTTTTGTTGAAATGGATGATTGTTAGGTTGAAAGATCTGATTGCTGAATTACTGCCTTTCCCACACAGATCCTGCTCTGGATGATTTTGTTCTCATGCACTGTGTCTTCATGCCCAACAGCCAACTCTGCCCAGCCCTGCTGGCCCAATATCCTACCCAAAGTCATCCCCCTAGTTCAATTTTAAATTCTGTTTTGCATTTTCAAAAGATGACCCAAGTTGTTTTAGCAACTAATTTCTTTTAAGAATCAAAACATTGAAATTATTTGAGTATTTTAACTTTCCTCAAGGCAAAGTTTGTCCCTTTGTCTGAAAACAGTATGTGTATGTTCCTTAGCATGTGTGTACCTACCATTCTCAGGCATCTCAGGGTTCAGAACAAGAGCGCATGGACTATGCTGTGGCTAGTAAGAGACGTGTGCTGAACCTGGCTCTGCGGTGGGCCAGCCTACAAGCCCACCATCTACTGGAGGATGACACTGCACTCAGCTTTCTAGAGGTTAGACACACACACACACACACACACACACACACACAATTGTCTCATCCGTGGGATTGTAGGACTTTAACATTCTAAACACCAACTGTCTCCCACACTGAGAAAGTAATTCTTTGTTTAGTTGAACATACAGGCATGCATTCTACCAGCCTCTTTAAATCAGTGTCAGTTTATTAGATACATGTTGGGGCAAATTTTAACTGAATGCCACGTAGTATATACAGTTGTGTAAAACACACTGATTAATTATGTGTCACATTCTGGTCTGATGGAAAAGTGTTTTTTCTTTGGTTTATTGAGAAAATTTGACTGGCCTACACAAAGCTCCAACTTCAGTTTTAATGATTGGAGCACCATTCACAAGACAGCTCTAACCACACAATATCAGTGCAAATACTCTTGTGGCTGAATGAATTTAAATTCTCAAACCAGCGTTCCAACATTTAGTGTTAAAGCAAAAGCTTTCTAGCTAGAAGAGTAGAGGCTTTTACTGAGGAAAACAAAAGTTCCCTCTTTATTCCCTTGATTCCCTTTTGGTATGTTATTATTATTATAATGCATATTATTTATTATTATTATTATTATTATTATTAAGTATGTTATTCAGCAAGTGTGCAAATGTTTTTGAATATATAATATTTGTACATAGTACATATTAAAAATCTTATATCTCCACAGTGAAAACTTAACTATAGAGGAACAATATCATTAATTGTAAGTTTAATGTATATAAATGTAAGATTTTATTCCATGTCATTTTGCAACATATCTATTGGTCTATTCATTATGAAGTGTTTACACAATGTAAAGGGCAACTGCCATCTTCAGCTGGTGTAAAAAATGTAATTGTGATATTTCGACATGACAGCAATGAATACATGTCATATTCAATATATACAACATACAGGCAAGTTGATAATCTCACACTATTGTGCCTGAAAGCCTCTTTGTCTGTGTGTGTGTTTGTGTGTGTGTGTGTAATTGTATGTATACAGGAACTTTATGGATTTGTATCAAATGACACCAGAGTTTTACGCCCACTGAAGGAACTACTACCAGAACTGGAGAAAATCATTAGACAATTGTAAGCATATGTGAAATGTACAGTAAATCTATGCGTACTGGGGTGAAAACTGAAGTATGTAGAAACAAACTCTTTTTTTCTTTCTTCTCTCAGCCCCGATGATGCTCGAACTTCCCAAAAAAAGGTGATTTTTTATTGTGTCAAACAGTTTGCATGTTAAATTATCTTTAATTTTCAGTTAAAATGGCTATGAGGTAAGTGTGTGCTTCTGTTTCAGTGTAATATAACTTGTTGCTTCCTTTTCAGCATAAAGTCCTGCTGCGGCAGTTTAGCTCTGGAGAAGAGAGGCTTGCAAAGAAACAACCAATCAGGAGCTTTGATGACAGTAAGTAGATGTATAAATGGTACAGATGTGGATAAATAACAGTAGCATTACCAGTCTTATGTTTCATAGTGTTGTCCCTCATTCTTGTTTTCTTGCTCTTTTTCTTATGTGTGTATGTGATTTAGTACTACTGAAAGTATACTGCAGTGATCACACGTATACCACCATCCGAGTTCCTGTGTTGGCGACTGGGAGAGAGGTGACAGCAGCTGTAGCTGATAAACTTGGTTCTACTGAGGAGCTGCTTCTGATCAACCTTAATGCTTCTGGAGGTATTCTATGCAAAAAGAATTGCGTGTGGTATCACAATAAGAAACTATTTCAGTAGTGCCATATAATATTACAATAATAATTTATGGAATAGCATAATAATAATATGTAATTTTCTTGTAATATGGGGAAAATGGGGGGAAAAATCCTCTTCAAGTATGATGCACATAAATCATATACTCTGTGCTTGATAGGAAAATCATGTGCAGGTCAGCACACAATATAATGAAATACATAGAACTAAATTTTGTCATCTTACCACTTACTATGCGGCCCCCTGGCAACTAGTGCAGTAGTTTTACAGAATGTATAATTTATATGCCAAATCTACGGTGGCCGAGAAAGCCCAACACACTGCAAGTTAAAAACGCGCTGCAAAGTCTCAAAACACAAGCATCAAAATGACACGACTTGCACAACATTAGCCAAACGCGCTGCAAGATCTGAAAACACAAG
>CM067476.1:13369197-13418981 GCA_034552555.1 Semaprochilodus insignis | reverse complement strand
ATATATATATATATATATATATATATTGCTCTGTTTTAATTTAATATAGATCAAACATAATTTATTTAGTACTTCTTTTAGTAGCGTTTCACATTCTGTCACATGTCTTTTGGAATACTAATCATTGATTTTCTCTTCTTTATGCAGAAACTACCCAGTAAATTTAAGAAGTTCTACGCAGAGTTTGAGAGTTTATTAGTATGTATAATATAAGCTTCATGTTAGTTATTTTAATCAGGCTACTGATATTTCTTTTCATATACATTCCTCACTGACTGCTTTAGCTGCCGCTTATCAATGCTCTCTCTGATTAGGATCCATCCAGGAACCACCGTGTGTACCGCCTCACTGTGGCAAAGATGGAGCCACCAATCATTCCCTTCATGCCTCTCTTTATTAAAGGTAAGGCCAGACCTAATCAAAGTGATAGTTATCTTAATGTACCTTGTGTCTTTTAGGTTATTTATCCCCATAGTAACTTTTTTTTGGTGAACATTAAGCACGTGCAACAAAATGTATTGAGATAGCACAATCAACAGCAACAGAAGCAAGAAATACAGACACTTTTTCATTCTTAATTTTAACCTCCAAATCAACATTGCAATCAACAGACATGACTTTCACGCATGAGGGTAACAAGACATTTGTTGATGGACTGGTGAACTTTGAGAAAATGGTAAGTACAAGTTCATTTAAGCTTTTGAACACTGAACTTTAACAATGGAGATTGTGTTCATCATTAATATAGGTGATTGCTCTATACCCTGATGCCTATGTATATCAATATTGTATATTTGCACACTGTTTGCTGACTGCACTGGTACTTTACTATTGATACCACTGTACTTTATCTGATCCATGGCCTTCAAGGCTCCTTGCACTAACAAGGACCTGCACATGTTCCTACTTACGTACCATTTACATTTAGTTCAGCAGTTATCTGTTCCTACTACTTCTAAATCATTATGTGTAATATGCTTTGTTGGAGGACCACAAACTGAAACTCACTGTATTTAATAATGGCAATAAAATGGTAAATAATTACTGTACATTGTAATAACATTTTTTCCTGTGGATATCTTTAGCGTTTGATCGCTAATACAATCCGGGCTATGAGACACTGCAGGAGCCAACCCTTCAGTAAGTTTACTCTGAAGAGATGTTACATCTGGAGAATTTTGCTAAGTGCACAATACAAATAAGCCCAAATAATTCCCAATTATTACATAATGAACTGATCACATTATTTCAGCTGATGGCAATTATGTAAGCCGACCGCAATCATTTTATGTAGATTTTAGCCCTATGTTTACATTACGACAAACACAATTTAATTGGATGCTTTTCTTTTTTTTTCCACACAAATTCGAGGAGAAAGTGCAAAATGTTTTAATTCAGACACATCATAAATCTTACAGATCTTGCTGAGATTTGAACTAATATTTTTGTTAGCTAAGTTTGACCTGTGTTTGTCAGTGGTTGGGAGCTACTAAGTATCGCTTAGAAGCGAGAGAACTAATCAGCTAATTTTTAACCTTTTACTTTTATACAATTGAATTGTCTTTCCCCAAAAGACTATTCAGTTATTCCAATTATGGTCATGGCAGTCAGTCATCAGCAAATTAATTTTATATAAAAAAATACTTTCTGTGAATTGCTGTTAGCAGGTTTCAGGTTAATTTACACAATTTTAGATCAGAGACATTGAATTCAGAAAGTGAATTTAACCAGTTTGAAGAATGTGTTTGTAATTTCCAGTTTTGAGCTGATTTCCACATATTTGCTAAACAGGATATTTTGTCTGGATGAGTTGAAGAAAGCAAGCTTTTTATTTGTTTGTTTATTTCTCCTAGATGTTGAGGCATCTCCGGCCAGTAAGAATCCTCAGGAGGTGCGCAACTATGTCCGGCAGCTGTCTGTGATTGACAACCAGAGGACCCTATCACAACTCTCCTTCAGACTGGAGCCAAGACGAGCCTAAGAGCCAACAAGCTCAGTGGTCTCACTTCAATGTCAACATTTTCTTTCTTCTTTTTCTCATACCATAGCAGGAAGTGGGTAGAGTGACTTAAACCAATACACAAATAAAGGCAGTTTAAAGGCAGAAAATAATAACTTACAGGGATTCCAATGATTTTCAGAATGTGTGCATAATTCAACATGTAAACAAAGTGATTGAGAGTGGTTTTATTTGAAATGCTCCATAGAGAAACTTATTGACTTGAATTTCTTTACAGTAGATGTTGATGGGTAGCAGGGGTCGCCATGTCTACAAAGTAAAAATTTTGTTTACTATCCAAAACAACCAGTTAACCTACACCTCTGTCTTATGCTAAGTAATATGTGTTGTCTGGAGACTGCAACGCCCTGCAAATATCACCGTGAAATGTACTAAAAAAACATTTTAGACCAAAACTTTGTCTGAAAGCAAACATATAACAATGTCATCAGATATCTGGTTTGCATCACCACCACTGTGAACAATTCTAAAGTCTGCTACAGCAGAGAATTTGACATCAAAGTACTTCATTCAGCAAAATTGGACGAATTCCTCTTAAGTACCGAGTTCCATAAACTGAAGATTGTCACCTGCAATTCCTCCCTTTTTGATGTAATCGTGGTCTAAAATAAATGCCAAACTCCAAAAGAGGCCTAAGTTAAAGTAATGTAAATGTTCTGTTGTTCTCAAGCAACGGAGTGAAATGAAAAAAAGAACTGACTGAAGTATTGTGCGAATGAAATGAATTAAATAAGAGGAATTAGTAAATTGCAGGAAGTAGGTTTATTTCTACTCAAAAAGTGCAAATAATATATATTAAAAATACATCCAGCAAAATAGAAATCTGTCAACATATTACTTGACCACAGGTAACTGAGTACATGGAACTAGTTACTACCCACCTGTGTTCATACCTGGCATATTGTATCCACCATTAGTAAATTCAAACTTCAGCTGCAAAAACTGTTGAATACTGACTGTGTGTGCTACCACTGCCAACTGTTCAATGTGTCCTTGTATGTTTATGGGCATTTGTTTGTGTGTCCATTTGATGTTTTAAAAAGTGTGCATGCTGGGGGAGACGTGTGAGTGTGTTTGTACAGTGGTATGCAAAGGGTTGAACATCCCTCGTTAAATTGCATGTTTTACTCTCTAAGTGAAAATAAGTTAAAATATCCTCTTTACATATTGCTATTTTTCTGCACATTTTTCACATTATCTTAAAATCAGCAAATAAACACCAACTGTGCTATAAAATGTGCAAAAGTGTGTTCTCCGTACAGGATGTGTACTTATTTTCACTTAAATACCAAAACAAAACAGTTTGATATGGCCAGGAATGCTCATACTTTTGCATACAACTGTGTACGCATATTTATTCCAGACTAATGATTACTGCCAGTCATATCTACAGATTTAAGAGTAACCTCATTTGCTGGCATTCTATTAGCTGATATTCTGTTTTAAATGATGCATGTATGTGTGTGTGGGTGTGTGTGTGCGCGTGTGAATCTGGGTCTGTGCGTTAGTGTCCTTAGATGCAAAGTGCAAATGCAAAGTGTACTACGATAATCTGAGGCTGTCTCATACTTTAAAAAAGCAGTTAAGTCATTCCTCTAGTAGACCATCAAAGTACAGTGTAATCCTACTTTCCACCTAACCTTACACTTGTATGGCCTTTGGAACACCACGTATTCCTAGAAGGAGCTTTTCTTAAGGTCTCTAAACAATACTTCCCTGAGTTCAGGTAGGTCAGTGGCATAATGTGTACATTTATGAAATGTCACACTAATGATGGCCTGCTAAATCTTACAGGTCTTCAAAATCTTGTGTTCTTTTTATTTGAAGCCTGTTACAGTAGGCTACATCAGTATTTTGCGCAAGGACTATTTTTATTGCTGGTATATTTCTGTGCTAGTGACTTACCTCTTGCCATAACCTGTAGCATTTCTGATGTCTTTTTGTATATTCTGACATATTTATATATTTTTTTGGTTGACATCATTTTGTTAATTTATTTTAATGAACCTCAGAATGCCTTCTTTGTTTCCATCCTGCCTAGGAGAAAGCCTCTTGTAGAAGCTGTAGAGCTCTTAAGCTGTTGGAATATGTCTCCACTTACCCTGTATATAGTATAATCTAAATAAATGTATTGATCAACATTTTCTTTCTGATTGTGATGATTTACTGTGGTAGCATGTTATTAGGGCCCCAAATGCAATGTGAATGTTCTGTATTAATCTGTGTGAAAATGTATAGATTTTATTTATCTGCTAAAACGTAGGCACCATAGAATGTAAGACTACAAATTTCAAAGTTTCTATAACCCCACTAGCTTCCTAGTCAAGTAAATGACTCACAATCCATTACAATTCTTTAAAAGCAAAAACAAAAACAAAAAACTTAAGGACCTCATATTTCTGTTGCACTGGATTTTATTCACAAACAATAACCTACCAGTTGGTGTTTGCAATATCCTTACATTCCCATAGCCTGAAACATTTTTAAACAGTGTGTATAGATATGTCCGTTAATTTAGTCATTGCAGTGCATCAAAATAGGTCTTATTTTGCATCTGCAGTGGCCTGTCCTTTGTCTTGGGCCTTGTGGTCTGAGGTTCTCACTCTGGCCCGTTCCGTAATCCATCCTTGGTTCAGGAGGGTAAATAATTCAGAGAAACTATGCTTAAATGGAAGTATTGAGCTTTAGACACACTTGAGTGATAGTTAATAAAACATCAACATGAACAAAAAAAATCATGGCAGTCTCAGTCCTAAAATTTACAACCAAAGCACATCTTGCCAAACGAGTGTGTTTGTCAGATGGTTCTTTGTACACTACAAGTGATATTTGATCTGTATGAGATAGTGGTTCAGGTGTAGTAATCAAACGTACTGTGTGGAAAGAAAGATTGGGAAATGTATCTGTAGTTTGTTCCCTGCTTACCGCGACTTAGAAAATGCAATTTCAGAGATTTCAGGAGGTTATGTAAGCAGTAGGAGGCGGGAAACCCGAATCTCTGCCGAATATCCGATTCCAGCCGAACTTTACCAAGCTAAATAATAATAAGGAATAATAATAAGGAAATAAGGAAACTTGGTTGTTGGTTGTGGACGTGTCACTGATGTTTGACCCGCATAATTGACTCTAATCCAAACCTCACTATTCCTGGCGTAGCCGCCTTCATGATACGAGTTACGTCGTACGTTGACCTGTGTTGGTCTCCCACATTCTGACAGGTTGCCAGGTTTGCGCGCATTGCAACAGAAATCACCCAATCATGATTCAACAAAAAATCCCTAAAATGCACACATTTAATACAAATTACGTCATTTCGAGTCATCTGTGTCAAGTCAAAGTCAAGTCTCAAGTCCTTAAATTTGCGACTCGAGTCAAGTCATGTGACTCAAGTCCCCCAACTCTGGTGTACAGTATGGCTCATTATAACATGTTGCCATGCTGTTATTTTGTGAGTATTAAATTAGTTATTTTAAACTTTTTAATCAGCCATTTTAAATATAATTTCAGCTTGGGCCAGCAAAAGCGAACTTTATACCAAACAGAACACTCTTTAGTTTACCATTCACCGTCAAAAGAATCAGAAGCAGCAAGTAAAAACTGTGAATAAGGAGCCAAATTAATCAGACACTATAAATAGGGAGCCAAGTGAATCAGTAGCTGTGAATAAGGAACTACTTCAGCCTGGGTTGGTGCTGTTAATAAGAGGTTAAAGATAGCAAATTGTACTGGTGACTGGATCAGGCATCTGGTATTCCTGCTCACAGTTGGGCTGCTAGAGTCTGGAGTTTTAGCTTTTTGAGTACAAATATAATAAATGTCACATAATAAATAAAATGACTGACTTTTTTGCTCTCTAATAGCCACTCAGAGTCCTGTGAAACTGCACTACCTGAAACCTGTAGAAATACAGTGTTTTTCCTCTTTTACTGTGTGACGAAAGTACATTTTCTATGGATAAACCCAGCTATGAGTGATTACTTTTGACTGGTTTCTTAGCCACGCCCCCAAATGAGTGTAATTGGCCAGTGATTCAGTTTCATTGTGGCAAGAATTCCTTGCTGGTCAGATGCATTTTGTTTTGATTGCATCTCAGTTGTGTACTACACACTAATACTACACAGTATATATTATGTACTAGTCGTAATAGTGTGAGTTCAGCTTCTACACTTGCTAGTACACAAAATATTAACATACTACACCGTTTCTTACTAACAGGAAGTGATGAAACTTACATCATACCAAGCTGGACTCTGAATGCTGCTTTGACTCCTTGTTGTTTTTGTTTGTTTGTTTGTTTTTGTTTTTTATAGAAAACAAAAACAAATAAACGCATTATTTAATAAGTTTATGTTTACAGGCTAAAGCCATAATAAAGCCATGATCTCCTATCCACTAACTATACTCAAGCAAATCTATTTCCAACCTTATTATGAATTGAAAATCAGATTGAGAATCACTCATAAAATGAGATAAACTAACTTCAAGTAAATTGGCGAGCACATGTGCAAGAAATTTGTAGTCACTCTTAGGTAATATTATTGGACGCAGACTTTTCCAGACTTAGCTAACATTGTAATTAGAACTTGCTTCATAGTGCGTAAAATAATTTTCCTGGATACATTCAGCCAAGACATTAGAAATTAATTCCCTAAGATCCTTCCAATAAAATAAAATAAAATATAGATGCAAGTCCATCTGGACCTGGAGCCTTACCTATAGATACGGTTCTTCAATAGTATGATCTGACTCACAGCAGTTTCTGAAACTATCATCAATTTGAAGAATGTGAGTTTTTTTTTTTCAAAGAACATGCTGCAAAGTTGAGTTTTTTGTCTTTTTCAATCCAGTTTAGGATTTCTGTAACCATAATCGATTCTGGATTTCCGGGAGGTTTAGAATTGTTTAATATTTGAGTTAAGAATGCACCAAATGTCTAATAAACTGTGAGTACCACAAAATTACTAAGTGTTAAATTTTTGCCCACTTCTCTCATTGGGCAAAGGAATCATCTGGAGACATACTGAAATATCCCCCAACAATGATATTCTCTGTGGGATATGATACTGTTAAATCTAATATACAATCTGAAATACTATCAAATAACTTGAAATTATAATTTCTGGCCTTCATCTACTTTTGAGTATACAATTTTCCCTGGGTAATCGTTAAGTAAAATCAAAGCACCTCTAGAACGTTTAATCCCATGGCGAAACAAAACATTTTTCACCCCACTGGTTAGAGCAAAAGGAAAAATCCTTTGAGCTAGAATGCATTTCTTGTAGAAAACATGCTGACATCCACTGTTTTTACAAAACAAGAAAACAGTCTTTCTTTTCATGTTATTTTGAATACCACAACTATTTAAAGACAAAAATAAAGATAAAATAAATTGTAAGCTTACCTGAGAACATACAAGTTCCCGTCTAGGTTCCCTCAAAAATGCTACAAACGTAACAGGAATATTAGTTTAAACCTTGTATGGGGCTTTACTAATTAGTCGGTCGTTTTTCCATTAAGCTCAATTAATCACATGCTGTCCCTTAACCATTTCCAGGCCCTCCAGTGTTATCCACTGCCTCCCCTGATGCAGAAATGCGTCAGCTGTTGATATATGTTGGTAAAGGCCCATGGCAGTAGGCCTTCTTGCCCTCCTTACTCGATTTCTTACCATCTTGAATCCTGGTCTGTAGAGTGGTTACTTCAGGGTAATTTGAGTAGTAATCTGTCACTACAACATGGCTTTTACGTTGGACGTCAAACAGATCTGCTCCTACCTTGTAATAAGGTCTGTTCAGTTGAGTGTGGAGCAACTGCTGCTGGAGAACTGTTGAGCTGGAAAATTGAGGACCATTGTCAGTGAAGACAATACATGGAACATGTTTTGCAAATACAGACATCATGAAGGCTATGACAGCTTTGCTACTAGATGTCTTTAGAGTGGCTTCTTCAGAGTAATTCAAGTAGTAATCTGTCACTACAATGTGGCTTTTACCTTGGACGTCGAACAGGTCAGCTCCTACCTTGTAATAAGGTCTGTTCGGTGTTGGGTATGGAACCATTGGTTCTGACTGCTACTGTAAATGTTTGACCATACACAAATTGGTGAAATCTCTTACATCCATAAGCAATAGCTATTAGTAACAGTTCCTTTTCAAATTGTGCATAACTTGTTTTGGCTTCTGTTAGTGGTCTTGGAGTGTATGCCACTGGTTGCCAAGCATTACAATGCTGCTGAAGAAGAACTGCTCCCAGTCCATTTTGAGAAGCATCTGCTGAGATCCTTATGTTGTTCTTTGGGTTGTGAAATCCGAGGACTGGATCTGTCTTAAGTACTTTTTTCAGTGTATTCCAATAATTATCATGTTCATGTGATCATGTCCATTCATTTTTTTGTTCTAGGAGGCATCTGAGTGGAGCTGTTTGTGATGACTACTGTGGTATTAATTTTCCTATGTACGTGGCCATCCCTAAGAATCTCCTTAAATCATCCTTGTTCTTTGGTCTCTGCATATTTTTTATGGCAGATGTTTTCTTCAGGTCTGGCATTACCCCTTTTTCTGAAACCACTTCCCCTAAGAAAGTCGGTGTCTTCACAGTAAACTCACATTTTTCTTTGTTGAGTTTTAAGTTGACCTTTCTTATTAGTTCCAGTCTCTTGTCATGTTCAGCTTTTGTTGTGTCATACACAATGATGTCGTCCATCATTGTCTGTACGCATTCAGTGTGCTCAAGCAGCATCCTGATTGTTTTATGGTACACTTCTAGAGCTGAAATAATCCCATATGGGAACCGCAAGAACCTGTAACTTCCTTCTGGCAAAATTGCAGAGTTTTGAAGACACATTATCTAACTTCATTTGCCAGAATCCAGAGGACTCATCTAGTTTGCTAAACCAGCATGCTTCTGTAAACTATGACACGATTTCCTCTCTTGTGTTTTTTTTTTGTGTTTGCCTGGGAGACAACCTAGCCCTTCAAAAACATCTTTGTATTTGTCCAGCAGTGACATCTTGGTATTTGTTGGTCGTCTCCACCAAGACGAAAGCGGGATTCGTCACTGAAGATGACCCGGCCCATTCTGAGTCTGATGACAGTCTGATAGGACAGTCTGACCCTGACAGTCTGATAGGACACCATTGCAGTCTTTGGCGATGTTGACGTGGTGTAAATGGCAGTCGTCATAACGGACTGCGTGCGTACAGTCCTGCCTCGTACAGTTGTCTGCAAATGGTGCTGACACTAACAAGATGACTCATGGTGGACATCACTGCTCGCTGAATATCTGCAATCGTAGCTATTAGGTCACTCTTCTCATGTCAGACAATTTGTTGGTTCTCTGTCTCCGTGGGTTTGTGCAGGTTTCCCATATCGTTCTTGTCGCTGGTGCGTCCCTTCTTCTATTCACTGCCACCAACAGCGTACTATGGTACCGCTAGACCGCAATATGAACGCTCCCACTTCCTGGAGCCCTATGATGCGACCCCTCTCAGACTCTTCCATTTCGAATTGCGTTCCAACTCTTCTTTGCATCATACTGCGCTTGCAAAGGATGCTACCAACACAATAGCATGAGTCAGAATGGAAAGCCTTACAGTGATAAGTCACATGCGCGGCCGAGCATGAAACTTGAATCATTAGCATGTTTCATGATGTCAAACCTACCCACCAAGCTTCCTTCTGGGTGCAAAACTAATACTAGTTAGTATTAGTATTAAGTGCGCAGTTGGGGCACACCACGCAGTGAAATGCATTTCAGCTGCGAGCTGATTGCTTTTTAAGGAGATATGTATTTAATTCTAACACGAATTCAGTGTTTCATTCTTTTAAATGTAAAACTACAAGTAAAAAGTTTTTTAAAAAGTTGAGCGACATGAAAACAATTTAGTAGAAGGTTTTTTTAAAAAAAATTTTGGCACCAATTTAGCGTGTTACTATGAAAAAGCAATGCCATGTGTGTATTACAGTTCACGTTTATTTCACAGTAGTGATCGATTTCAATTCGGCATAAATTCCTCTCAATAGCTTTTGTTTGTGTGCATATGCAAATACAACTTGAACAGCCTGGTTTTCTGAGGGGTCAGTACCCCAGTTCTGTATGTGGCCGTGGAGTGGCGCTGTTGGCTTTGGTTGAGTTTTACGGCGCACCGGGCCCCCGTCGCGTGTCCTGTTATGGAAGTGCAGTAACACGAGACAATGAGGCTCCGCATTACTTTATGACGCGGATTGTCCGGAGCGAGAGGCCAACCGTTACTGCAGGACGGTAAGGAAAGCACGACGATCAGGTATGGAAGCGTTATTTTATTGTCTTCTTTTAATCATAGGCATAATAACACAAGTTATGGAATTAGCTTCAGTTAACATCTGTTAAGAGCAGAACAAGATAACTCATATCAGACATATTTTTGACATTTGACCTGAGTCCAATTGTGGATAAAGAGACTAATTCGTTTGAGTTTAATCTCATCTGCACGGAAATCCATAAATGAAGTCGCGTCTCCAATTTGAAAAGTTTTTTTTTTGAAAAGCAGGATCTCCTGCGCATGGGAAGCTGTTTAGATCCTGGAACTGATGAGGAGGTCAGGAATATTCCAGATAATGCTAGCTGCATCTTCAGTATGTCATAAGCTCTGTCAGCGGGCTGAGGCAGTGTGTGTGTACGTGTGTATGTGAGTGCGCGCGGCGCGATAACTGTTGTTCACAGTCACATTTTGTTTTAGAGGCTGAGAATTTGGTGTGTTAAATGGTCGGGCTGTGTGACTTTGGCGGGGGCTGCGTGTGTTCTGGAAAAGTGTGGGGAAAACGGGGAAATTGCAATGGTTTTTCAAAAATCATAATTATAAGAGATGTAGACAAAGCCATTAGGAGTGGTTTGATATGTGAAATGCTGCATTATGGAAGATTTGAGTGGTCATGACAGGTACCAGGCTTCGCAATATATGCATTATCAATTTAATTTACTATCCAAAGCGACCAGTGAGTCAGCGGGGTTTTCTATGTTATGTTGATAATGGTGCAGCAGTGGTAAACTTAGAGGTCCTCCACGTACTACTCTGCCATCACTCAAATAATTAAAGAAAACACATGTTTCAGGCATATTTGTGACCATTTCATGTAATAACTTTCTGTAATTTAGATTTTGGGGGCTTTAAACCCTTTTGACGTCTGGTTCTCATCCCCGCCACTGTGTACACATTTCATTAGGCAGGCTTCTCCAGAACAGAGCATTTCACCTCAGACCACTCTGAATGACTTTGTTTATCTAACTCTAACTCTAATGCTTGATTCATGCAGAAATTTTGCAAAATTGGTGAAATTTCCCTTTAAAGCCCTCATTTGGCAAACAGATTTTCAAGGAAAACATTTTTGTGTTTTATAAACTGTCACACAATATTTCAAGACATTTCCTTGAGACACAATTAGCATGACAATATTTAGTTTATTTCAGAGTTTTACTAAGTTGAAACAAAATAGAACATGTACTGTTACATAAAAATGCGACAACAATAATAATAATAGCTACAGTAAGAAAAGTTTGTGAATGCTGATGTTAATGTTAGATGTGTTGAATGGTTGTTAATGTGTTGCTTGGTGGTTTCTGTGCCATCCCAAAGGTTGCTACAATGTTGCTGTGGTATCCCAGTTGGTTACTAAAATGTTACTGGGTAGTTGTTAGGGTATCCCAGCTGATAAGGTATTGGTGTATGTGTGTGGTACAAGAAAAGACCAGCGTCCCAAACCTTTTGACTTTTTTCAAGCCATCCCAATAATGTTTATTCTGTGTTTTACAAACTTAACTAAGTCCAAACATGCCTAACTGTGCTCACTTGCTAATGAATAATGTAATTAGTCAATGCTCTTTAAGTTACAAAGGATATCCACAACATGCTCAGAAAATCCTATTGTGACATAAGTTATTACAACAACGATAAAATGTCATCATGTTGTCCACCGCTATTGTCAGGATTTGGTTAGGCTTCAGGTAATGTTGGGGCAAGGTTAGGTTTTAACTTAGGACAAGAGATCTAGTTACATTACCATTTAAACGGGACAGACTATGCTCATTATTAGTGTTCATAATTAAATTTTTTTCTACAGATTTACATGGTTCTATTTTCCCAAAACACAATATGTTCTCATGTTGTACATCTGTTTTTGCTCTTTGTCTGAAATGCTCAGTTTGAGCTCCTGTGTCTTTAAGCGCCCACTCCCAATGGGCCCAGTGTACTCAGATTGGTAATCTCACTTACTCTGTTCTGATTGGTCAACTGCCAAAGTAGCATTCTGCTACAAGTTCTCCCCCCACAGTACTGTGGCTACACTTACAACGCCGTTGGTTCTGTTGTATCAGTTTGAGTCCAGAGTCTGATCCTAAAAGTCCAATAGAACACGTTGGTGGACCCAATCCACCTTCACAAGCAAGACTGCAGCAGGAGTAGCAAGTATTTCCTTTTTGTTAGCTCTCTGTGTGTATTGTGTGAGGACATGCCAAGTTTGCTGGTAGGCGGGCAGTAAGGATTGTGTTAAGAGATTACGTCGCCTTGTAACAGAGACAAGGGCTGAATTTCAAACAAGACATTTCAGACAGCTATGAAAAGTGGCTTCTGTGGGAAAGAGTTACTCAATCTGGCATGTTCTTGCTGTATAACACACTAACGGAAGAGGAAAAACCAGTAAAGCGTAATAGGTCCCCTTTAAGCAATGTATTGTCTCAAATTTCATAATATGCTTAATCATCCTCAGTCCTGTAGAAAAAATGGAAATACTTGACCTTTGACATTAAACGGAAATGGTTCTCACACCCACTCGGAGGTAATGAGCTTTGGGAAATCCTGGATCTCCAGAACATAGTGTCATCACTGATTAGCTATCACCTTTAAATTATTGTTGATTGGTGTTTTACAGTTACAGACAGTGTAATATTTTTGTAAGAGCATAATAGACTTTTGTCCTCTAAAACCATTTTCTCAAAAATGTTTCACAAATTCTGTAGAAAGTCCTGTCTTGCTTCATTACATTGGCTGTGTCTGCCAACTGGTAGCCTTGTGCTGACAGACTTAAATGTTCAGTAGTGCAGGAGAAAGTGATGTTTATCTTAATCAAACCAAGTAAGCCTTGTAGTCACAGCACATTAAAGTAACAGAGTTTTTAGTCCAGGGGCATCTAATTTTATCCGTGAAGTGTCCACGTGGCAGCAGGTTTTCTTTCCAACACAAGGGGAACCTGCAGTATCAGCTGTTAAGGACTGAGGCCAGCTGATTTAACAAGTAAAGTCAGGTGTGCTACTGCTTGTTCCAACCCTTTACAGATAAAGACTGCTGTTCTTGTCTAAGCTCCGGTTTCCTCCCACAGTCCACAGGCATGTAGTCAGGTGAATTGGAATTGCTAAATTACCCCTAGGTGTGAGTGTGTATGTGTGAGTGTGCGTGTGCATGGGTGTGTGTGTTTGGGTGTGTGTGTGTGTGGGTGTGTCTGTGTCTGCCCTGCAATGGACTGGTGGCCTGTCCAGGGTGTTTTCTTCCTTTCCCCCACTGAATGCTGGCATAGGCTCCAAGCATGCTACTTTCAAACACTATTCTCACTTAAAGTTCTGAAGAGTTTTGTCAGAATTTTTTCTTAATTTAAAGAAGGAAGTAACGCTTCGGGACGATAAGCTGATAAGCTGATATTTTAAAGGCCAGTATTACAGTAAGAGAAGAGAATCATATTTGATATATAGTGTCAGCAGCCGTATGTCGTAAAGGCACTGCAAAAGAGAGAGGCAATGGTAGCGACAGGTCAAGTGGTCCTGGAAGTGGACAGACAGTCGGGAACATGCTGTAAATCATACACAGAGGCCAAGCATTTCACACAGCTGTCCTTTGTGCGGTGTTGCGTGTGTCACTAGGGTCAAAGTAAATCCACACTTATTAAAGACTGACATGTTTTCCAGTAGTCTAGTGCATCATTAAAGCTGATGGTGGACAGTCACTGCTTTTACATTATTTATTGTTTCTTCATCTCCATCCTTTCTCTCCCTCCTTCTGCAGATTGTGGCATTTTGTTTGCGAGCACATGTCAGTATGAGATGTCGTCCGTCAGTGCAAGCTTCGTGCAAATACGTTTTGATGACATCCAGTTTTATGAGAACTGTGGTGGTGGAAGCTTTGGGAGTGTGTACAGAGCACGCTGGCTCTCACAGGACAAAGAGGTGGCTGTCAAAAAGCTGCTGAAGATTGATAAAGAGGTGGGACACACATATATACCTGTATATTGCAAGTGAATATACTGTATAAAAAGTGACTGATTGGATGACATCTAATTATGCCATTATCTTATTTTAAAGGGGAATGTAAAATATTCAGCCATTGAATATTAGTGACTATGCAAACCTAGTCATTCAGAGTGATTTGATGGGGGCGACAGTGGTGGTGACAGGAACCAGGTTATGATGCACGTACCTCTTCACCGTGAACATAGTTTTAAAAATATGTTTTAAAGCAAATCTATATCAAGAACTATTGTAAAACAATGCCTCTGGCATCTGGCAACATATTTGTAACCGTTTTTTCTGCACATTAATGCTTAACCTATTGGGGAAAAAATTGCCATAGCATCTGCACACAACACATTTTAATTTTGTGAATGTTGATTAAAAACATAACAATACTCAAAATTAGTTGTTGTGTATGCCACTACTGTTTCATGGTGTGTTTTGTTCATTGCACCTCAGAAAAACTAAATTACCCAAAACTAATGCTTAATATATAATGTGTGTTGTGAAAATACTTTTTTATGTTGTCCCCTGTAATTTTTCTTCATATCATTTTTTTCCTTGAGACATGTTTATTGTCTGAAGCACGTCAGAGAAAGAGAAGGAGTGCCTGCCTGTTATTAGATGCTTGCCAAGTGTAGTTCTAGTTTTCCATGACTCTTTCTCACTCCCCCTCTCTGTCTATAAAGCAAATCTGATATGCTCTATGTGTCAAATGTAGCGTGTTTCTGCAGGCCCTCAGGTTCCAGTAAGTACCAGAGGCCCCTTTCAGCAGTGTGCTTGAGGGTCACTGGGTTCTGCTGTTTATGAAACTAAACTGTTCATGCTGACTTCTGCACTTATTCAGCTTTTAATAGACACTTCTATAGTCTCATTTGGAGTTGACCACGTTTACCTGATTGTCTTGTATTCTATTTCTTTTCTTATGTTCAGGCCGAGATTCTCAGTGTTCTGAGCCACAAAAACATCATTCAGTTTTATGGAGCGATTCTTGAGGCACCAAACTATGGCATTGTCACAGGTAACCGAATTTTGAATGTAACTAGAGAGCTCATTATGCAGCTGATTTTTTTATACATGTAATATTTAACATTTTGTAATATTTTTGGTTTGAGCATTTTGTATGTTTTTTATTTATTATTGTTGGTTTATTGGGATATTTTTTTAATTATCTTTTTGCTCTGCTATTGGCTACATGTGTTGTCCCTGTTCTCTGCTAGCCTTTAGTTCCTAGTTTCCTTATGCTCCTATTTCAGTTGGTGCACACAATGATAAAACTGGTAGAGCACAGATTTTCTATTGACAAACAAATGAAAGTAACATTATCTGGGTCATTTGTCCAACATTGCCACTTGAAAACAAGCAAAAATAATCAATCAAGGAAATTACTCAACTGAAATAAATACAAGAGTACTTACTTTCACTTCCTTTATGTTAATGTTTACCTTATTGAAAGAAGGCCCAGTGCTTAAGGTGTGTTTCAGTAGGTGTATTGACTACCTACTTTAACCCATTAGGTGAAGCTTAATGCAAGTTTACACCTCCTCACTGTTCATTTTATCAGAATTACTTAACATACAAATGCACTTTGTAGTTCTACAATACAGACTGTAGACCATATGATTCTCTTGCATACATTGTTAGCCCCCTTTAACCCCATAGAACTACTACAGAGCAGATGTGGTGGGAGATAGCACTGCAGTGACAGTGACGTGGTAGTGGCGTGTACGTGTGTGTTGGTACGAGTGGATCAGACACAGCAGTTCTGCTAAAGATTTAAACACCTCATTGTCACTGCACACACATTAACACACAACCACCAAGTCAGTTTCACTGCAGTGCTGGGAATGATCTGTCTTCCCCAAATAATAAATAAAAAATAATAGCCTGCTCTCTGGTATTCCTGTGGAGGTCCTGACCATTGAAGGACGAGGTAAGAAATTATGCAGAGAAACACATAGACTCAAGTCTGTAATTGTAGAATTACAAAGAGCATCTATATGGTACATAGAGCTGATAAAATGGACAGTGAGTGTAGATACAAGGAGGTGTACTTCATGAAGTGGCTGGTCTGTGTAAATAGCATGTTGCATAATGACAAAGTTGAATCTAATCTAATCTAATGTTATACCACAGGATTTTTACACAATTTTAGCAATATGAGAGCTGATTCACCCAAAGATAACCAATAACTCTAGCAGTAAAGAAGATTGCATTTAGTTACATCCTTTCACTGGATAAATGGCACTTGTAACTAGATTATAAAATAAAGTAATACAAAACAGATAACAGATAAACACTGTCTTCTTCAGCAGTGTGAATGAACAGAGTGGTGCTTGAAAGTTTGTGAATCCTTTAGAATTATCTATATTTCTGCATAAATATGACTTAAATTCTAATCAGATTTTAAGTCCTAAATGTAGTTGAAGAGACCCCCAATATTTTAGACCGCCTAAAAATATTATACTTACTTATTTGTTAAGAAAATCTGTGAGTGGCAAAAACACCTATGTAAATCTTTGCTTTCAATATGTGGTTTAACTCCCTTTTGCAGCAATAACTGCAGCTAAATATTGCTATAACAGCTTCAACTCGGTTGGGGGGTTTACTCACTAGGGTGCTTAGGGTCATGATGATGTACTCTTGAGATTCAGTTCACATACAGATGTCTTTTTCCTGTATTTTCCTTTAGAATGGTATAATTCAGAGCTTATTTTTCCCTCAGCAATGACAAGCTAGATGACAAGCGCCAGGTGCTGCAAAACAGGCGCAAACCATGATTCTACCTCCACCATGTTACAGATGATATAAGGTTCTTATATTCTGTTTCTAATGCAGTACCTTCCTTTCTCCAGACGTAACTTTCTAATTTAAACTGAAAAGGTATATTTTGGTCTTATGCGTCCACAAAACATTTTTCCAATAGCTTTCTGGCTTGTCAACTTAATTTTTAGCAAACTGCAGATGGGCAGCAGTATTCTTTTTGGAGAGCAGTGACTTTCTCCTTGCATTCCTGCCATGCACATCTTTGTTGTTCAGTGTTCTCCTGATGGTGGACATGAGACGCTGTGAGAGAGGCCTTGCCTTTAAAGTTTCCATGGATTCATTTGTGACTCCACAGTGGTCTTGAATTTTCTGTCTTTCTGAATGTGGATTGGTGAATTGCAAACTTGGTATAGTTGGTCTAGCCCTTTCCAATCTGATGAGCAACAACAGCTCATGAAGTTCTCAGAAATCTCCTTTGTTCATGCTATGATACAATTCCATAAACATATGTTATAAAGGTCTGACTTGGATAGATCCCTGTTCTTTAAATACACCAGGGTTGTATTTACTCGTGCCTGATTGTCATCTTATTGATTAAAAGCATGTGGCTTTAATTTCACCTTCAAATGAACTGCTATTCACACTGTGCACACAGAGATATGTCATTTTGGACCATTTACCTCAACAAATAAATGATGAAGTGTAATATGTTTACCTCATTTGGTTAATCAGGTTCTCTTTGTCTATTTTTAGAACTTGTAGAACACTCGTACCAACGCACAAAATCAAAAGAGTTCACAAACTTTTAAGCGCTACTGTAGGTGGATAATCCCAATGAGACTATAATATTTTGTCTCAAAGGAAAGCCGCTTACAGTAGAATGTACTAACAACAGCTTTAGCAATGAAGATCTCTGAAACAACAAAATGAAAGCAGACAAGGTTTTTTTGTTAGAATGTAATGAATTGTTTTTTCATGTTTTTTAAATACATAATTCAAATACTTTATTATAAATCAAATGTTACAAAGTATTTACATTTACATGTTTGTTTAGAGGAAAAACATACCCAAGTACTGTGACAAGAGTAGTTTATAACTGTCGACTCGCTGAAGCTGGTAACGCACTGTCTTGCTTTCATCTCAGCACATGCAATTAAAGCTATTGTGTTTGAATCCTTGTGTTGCAAGTAGTTATGGAGCAGCACAGCGTCATTTCCATGTTTACAGTAACTCATCCTGTCTCTTTCTTTCTATGCCTGTATTGTAATGTCAGTCAGTAGATTTGTGGTTGTGATCTTAGCTGGCAGTACATTTGAAAGTTGATCTTAGCTGTTTATTACTGGGTTTATCCATACGTAATGACTTTGCTCATAGGAACGAAATTAGCTTGGTGATGCTGATGAATTTACCATGTTCTTACATTTGTATGTACTCTGCATATATATATATTTATATATAATGAAGGATTAAATTAATGTAAAAAGGTAAAATGTTTTTCAATAAAAAATGTTAAGTATTGGAATACTGAGAGCATAAACTAAGTGAAAACTTGTCTGAATACTCTCCTCTTTCTGCTTTTTTTTCAACATCACATTAAGAGCAAATCTGAAATAAATTCACTTTGGAAAGGAAAAAAAGCACAGTTTTAACTTCACCCCAATTTCTGTTTGTTGCTTGTTTTGACTTGTCTTTCCCACTGGCTTACCTTATTCTCTGCTACTTTTCTCTTCTGTTCACACCTGGCTTACTGCTCATGAGTTGATATTTACCTGAATTGAGGTGTTAGTGTAGGGAAAATGCTGTGAGGTAACCCTGTTAAGCTGTGTTGGACTTTTCACTATGATTTCTAAGGAATGAAAACGCACCAGTGCATCTCTCTCTAGTTGGTTAGGTACTTGTCTCTGCTCTATTTCTGAAATTGTTCTGAGGAATGATAAAAGACTTTGTACTGAATTGAATCTGAATCTTGCTCTCTGTATATGTGTATGTCTGGGTATGTGTATGAAAGAATATGCCAATGGGGGATCGCTATATGAGTATTTATCTAGCCCAGACAGTGAAGAGATGGACATGGGTCAAGTAATGACGTGGGCAATGGATATCGCTAAAGGTAGGGATACGCGTGCATGCTTCGGTATCATAATCATGTTTAAGTGTTATGGGATTATAACTGATAAGATTGATTTTTTTTCTTAGGAATGCATTATTTACATGCAGAAGCTCCAGTGAAAGTCATTCACAGGGATCTGAAATCACGGAACGGCAAGTTCCTATGTTAATAAATGTGTAGATGTGTGGTTGTGTGCACTCTTAAAATGAAAGTTCTTAAATGTTTCTTGGCTTGGATGTTTGGTTCTTGGAAATTCAAAGTAATCTGATGTAATCTGATGTAATCTGTTTCTCTATTCAATGCATAATTAAATCACTCTGAATGACTGTGTTTGCACAGTCACAGACCATTGGTTCATGCAAATATTTTGAATATCTGTAGAAAACCCCTTTAAAGAACTTCTGCTAAGTGGTTAATTAGAGCAACAAACATCTTCTATGGTATTGTTCAAAAGAAACCTTTTAGGCACCTTTATTTTTATGAGTGGGTCTGTGCATTGTCTGTGCACTTCTAAGCAGTTAAATAACACACTTTTTTTGCTAAGCATTCTTGTAAACATGTTTTCTAGTATTTCTAATATTTTGGTTATGAGTTATTAAATGATACTACAGTACTAGCATACTGTGTTAAAGTTATCTCTTTTGAGATTTGAATACCTCTTAAAATAAAATAGTAAGCATTCTTTATGTTAATTTCATTATAACTGTTCCTAATTATTTCCAGCTGTTCTGCATGCTGTTCAGATTCATCTACAGCTCTGTTTATAATTCTCGACAGATTTAAAAAATTCCTTTTCTATTTTTCAGTTTTCCTAATAAATGTGAAACATGTGGCTAACATATTTAAATAACTGTATACACTGTTCTGCAGTCAACTTGGAATTTTCTTTTTTTCCCCTTTTTTTAGTGGTGTTAGCTACCGACAACGTACTAAAGGTAAATGTATATTTTAGCCAATTTTAAATCTTTTGACATTTGTCTGTTGCATCAGTCTGCTCTGTCATTTGTCAGCAGTATGCTAATGTTATTGTGTGTTCGTCACTGTCCTCCAACCCATCATACATACTTTCTTACTCTATCAGATCTGTGACTTCGGGGCATCTAAGTTCCTGTCTCACACCACACATATGTCTTTGGTGGGCACGTTCCCTTGGATGGCCCCAGAGGTGATCCAGAGCCTGCCTGTATCTGAAACCTGCGACACATACTCATATGGTGTGGTGAGTACCTGAGTTTTGAGTTTTGCGTGTGAGACTCTGGTACCAACCTGATACCAGGTATCAGTGTCATGCCAGTATTGTCAGAATAAGCCATTTTGGATATCACAGGGGAAAAAAGAATGAATCACACTCACGTTGTGTGATGTGATGTTGTTAGGTGTAGTTAGAAAAGTGTTTGAGTAGTTTTACCAGGATAGCATACTTTTAAGATGCTCATCTTTAAGGCGATGTACACAATTCTGGTGAACGACATTTCAACCACACTTATATTCAACGACACTTACTCCCTTTAGTGCTCCTTCAGAAATTTGGCTCCCAAAATTCACAAATGCGCATTCCTGATGTGAAACACTGCTAAACTTGCTTTTTTTAGATCCTTATGTTCAAAGGACACAATCACACTGACCTATTGGTCCTGTATAGCAGCAAAAATAAGTTGATGTTACCCACCTGTCCAGCAGAATCAACCTTCTAATTTCTTTCAGTGAATTTTTAACCCTACACATGTTGACGAATGAATTTATAAATACACATGATAAACAAACTCTGAATTATGATTGCGTTCTGTAGTTTGAGACCTTATTTTTATTTTCAGCCAAACCCGAAGGCCATGAAGCTAGTCCAGTGTAGGCTAAGCCATGGTTAGCGCAGGGAAGCTAACATGCTAACAGAAATCTTTAAAGCTACAACCAGATTGCAGCTCTACACATTCACACCACAGGTTTACAGTGAAAAAGAAGCTGAATATGTAATAATTAACTTCAGGAAGAGTTTTTATTAGTGAAACAGATATGACAATGAGTTGCAGAATGGAACTGCAGCACCATTTAACGTGGAAAGGGGAAACTTTAGACTTAAAACTTAAAAACAATAAGAAAGCTGATTTCAGCCTCTCTGAGATTTTTTCATAGATGAAAAGGCTCATTGCACTTTGCCCCTAGCCTGATCTAAAGGCAAAACAGGCACACTCACTGCTGACCTCCCCTTACAAGAAACCAAAGGCAAAATCCACCCATTTACAGGCTCTTCAACTTCAAGTGAACAGTCAGATTTTTTTTTTGACTGAACTACTAACAATGCATCATGCCGACACCACAATACCATCAAACAGCACTTGCTCAAAACAGTGCAAACAGATTGCATACAAAATAAACATAGCAAGCTTGCTTACACCTACAGCTTAGCTGTATGACGGACTCCACAGAAGCACAAATAAGAGTACACGTGCAGAGCATGTGCACGTGGGAAGGTTGTGAGGTAGGTAGATAGACAGGCTGGTAAGCCATCCAGTCATTTCATTCAGTCAAGGTTTTTAAAGTCCAGCTGCCTCCACAGATTTTTGTCAGTACATTTGATTTATTGATTGCTATCTAGGTGAAACCGTTTCAGGAAATACACAAAAGTGTATTTAAAACAAATAAACTACATCAGCTTTAAGTGACATCCTTCAATTAATAATAACTTATTTTATTTAAAATTAGTAGTTGTTTAAGAAGAAATATTGGTGATACACAAGGTTTTAAAATCAATCTCTGAATCACAAAGGAAAAAGTGGTACTGTTGCATTTCTAGTTCATGTCAGTGTCATATTTAAACATGTGCACATACACACATGCTTATTGTTGCTGTGCTAAGCAAACCAAATATTTTCTAAAGTGGTAACTTAATAAGACAAAGACAAACACTTGTGACTTGTAATGCACTTTGTGCATTAATGTTACATTTTGTAATTTTGAAATTTATGTTCCACTTTGATATAAAATGTCAGCTGCCATTTTGATGGTGGAGAAATCGGTAAACATTAGTTAGGAGGTACTGATATGATTGCAAAGGTTTTGTTCTTAGTTTTGAGCTTGATTTTGAGCTGATTGTAGATTCGTCTTGCAGGTTTTATGGGAAATGCTGACGAGAGAAGTGCCCTTTAAAGGATTTGAGGGCTTACAGGTGGCATGGCTGGTTGTGGAAAAAAGTGAGGTAAAGCACTACATATCCCAAAATTCATCTGTGGCCTCTCCAGCTAGATGACTAGCAAGAGGAAGTTCACCATTTTGGAAGCATTTAAAAGCTTGTTTATGATTCCATTCCCACTTTAACTGCTCAGTTCATGATATTCTCCCCTCCCCTCCTCTCCCTGGTTAGAGGAACAGGATAATAATGGATTCCTGTGTATCTCTGGCTGGGTATTTATAGTGGGCTGATCTCAGACCTCTGTGACTGAGTTAGTGAGTGAGCGAGCCGCTGCTGCTTTTATGGAACATGAGCACTCTTTGCCCAACCCAAGCATGTTGTCCACTGCACACGGTGTGTGTATGTGTGTGTGAGAGAGAGTTTGTCTGATTGCTGTTGGTCTTCATCTTATGATCAGACTACAGTATTTTAGTGCAAGAGAGTAATCCAGAAATGTACTTTAGATACTAGTGAGTGAGAGTGAGCGGGAGATGAAGAGGATGTAAAGAGCGCTGGAAAGAAGTAGAACACAAATAGACTATAAGAGGGAGCAGAAGAGGTCAAATGTTGGGCGGAAGGATATTTTGGTTTCTGTTGCTTTCCCAAAGGATTGCATTTTACACGCTTCCCAGAATTCAGGATTTCTGCTGTGTCTCTACAGTTTATCAGCAAAATAAAGTGGGTTACGTATGTAACTGCATTCCTTTTTCAGCTCATCACGGAATCAGTCTGCAATATGCACATTCAGCCATGCATCATTTTGAAAGATCTTTTAAGGCTCATTTCATAGTGTAGAAGTATAAGCATCAGCCACATTAAACATATTGTCAATCCTATTATAGCATATATGCCCGTCAGTCTCTTCTCACATGCAGAAGCTCCACCACATCCCCCCACCCTACCCTAACCCCATGTTATAAACATAGTCCTGGGAGAGAGATTTTTCCACTAGTTGAGTTTGTATGCTGAAATTGGACTTGGACTATAAATGGAATTTTATGCAACGATGGCCAAATGATATTTTTTTGTGTGTGTGTGTGTGCGTATGTACATGTTTTTCAGAGGCCGACCATTCCAAGCAGTTGCCCTGCCAGCTTTGCAGAGTTAATGAGATCATGCTGGGTGGCAGAACCCAAGGTAAGTATGGTCCAATATTTATTTTTTAGGTCAAATTAGAACAAACTTTCACTTCATTTAATAAGCCATTTAAGACATAATTTGAATGTAGATGTGTACAAGTGTTACTTGCAAAGTATTTATTCTCAAAAAAGCACTCACTTTCACAAGATTATGTTAGATTAACTGCAGAGTTTAATACAACTTTACTGGTCTGCCAGAATGTCATTTCCCCATAAAGAATCCAGCACTAAAGAAGGCAAAGTTATTATAAAATCAAACTGAAGTAGTTGTTAAGATCATTTCATATTTTGTTCAGTACGTATTAGAATATTCTCTCAAGCTGTTTTGAATGTGGAGAAGCACCATAACATAACCCAGAAGCACCGCAACCCTTATATCATTGTAACGTTCTAGTCCTGGGGGAGAGAATATCAGGGTCACCATTACCGTTAAGAACATTTCAGTAATTAAGATAAAGGAGCACTGCAATATTTTTTTTCTTTTGTTCTCAGGAGAGACCTGTGTTTAAACAGATCCTGGCTACTCTGGAGTCAATGTGTAATGACAGTAAGCTTCCTGACCAGTGCAATTCTTTCCTACACAACAAAGCAGAGTGGAGGTATGTCCACTTGTGCGCATGCGCACACTCACACACTGACACAGGACTGTTGTGAAACATTTGGAGGCCCCTCACCCTACTTAGTGATGTTATTTTGTATGTAAGCATGACAATGCATGTAAAGGCATATAAATACGTCATTCATTTTGATTGTGAAGAAGTAAAGGAAGGAATAAACATGATAAACTACAGGTGAAACAGAACCTGCTTTCACTGAGTTACCATTGATGTAAAAAAGTGTTACACTGTCTAAAATCAGTAGCAGGAAGTTTTACAAGAAGTGTTTCTCATGCATACACTTACACAAATAGAAAAGGTACACAAGGCTGTCATGAGAAAGACAGAATGTCTGTTTTTTTTTTTTTTGCTCCTGTTCCTGCTTGCAGTCTAAATAAAGGCAGAGAAGAGGGTGTGGGAGGGTTGAGTAGGACATGAGAGGTTAAAGGAAAGAAAGGCAGCTGGGACAGATGTATAAGTGAGATGGGGTGAGGGGCAAAAATAGTCAAGGGTTTGTTGTGGGAGTGTACTCTGAAGTCCCAAGAGCAGAAAGAGAGAGACGATGAGAGACAAACATCAAGAGTGCTCCACTCAAACAGATCTGCACCAGAGGAAAGATAGCCATCTCAGAAATGAACTGAGAGAAGTTGGAAAACGGAGGGTGCGAGGAAGAGAGAGAAAGCATAAGAAAGAGAGCAAGAACGAAAGAGTGAGTGCACATGAGTCAGAGAGACAGAGACGGACAGAGGGCGAGAAATTCTGAGAGTGCCTGTCAGGAAAGTGGCAGAGAAACCAATTCCAGCAGCAGGAGGGAAGTTTAGAGAGTGTGTGTGGAGAGTGAGCTTGGCAAGAGCAGACAAAGCTTCAGGGGTAAAACACATGAGGAGAGGGTTTCTGGCCCTGCATCACATACCTGTTTATAAATAGCTGCACTAAAGGCTTTGTGTCTGAGCAGCCATGGCCCTCTTTTATCATGGCACAGAACGGCCTCTGCTGGTGTGCTGAGGTACTGCACAGTAGAGTGCAAGATCTGTTATTTGAAGTCAAGCTTTAGCTTCCTTGTTTATGTCCCTGGTCATGCACCATGTGAATTTTGATTACATCACTGTGCACTAATGGGAGGGAAAAATAATAGAAACCATTATTCTCTTGCTTCACCATTCTCTCTGCCATCCCCTCCTACCTTCAAGCAAAAATGCTTAGCTAGCTCAGAGATCTTCCATAATGACATTTGTCACTCTGAAACCCATCACTGCATGAAAGAACAATATATTCACATTTTTTATGCAGTGACTGACAATTATTGATTATTATCCAAGCAATGTTAATATGACTTTCTTGTTTGAGTTAAAAGCATACAGATGTGTTCAGAAGGTTATATACTTTGGCAGAATTTGTAAGTTGTGCATCATTCTTCCTGGGATGTTGTTGAATGAACTGCACATTTAAGTAGTTTAATGATATTGAGGTCAGGAGACCGTGATGGCCACTGCTGAACCTTTGTTTTGGATCATTGCCATGTTGGAAAGTCTATGTCTGTCCTATGAGTACCTTGCGGCACATTGCTATTTAATGCTAATTGTCCTCCAATACTTTCTGATGATGTGCTGCATTCATCTTGCCATCAGTTTTGACTGAATTGGCTCTCTAGCTCACAAACATTCCAGTTTCAGTAGTTTTGAGACGTGTTTTTTTTTTTCTGACAACTCGACCATGCAGCCCATTTTTGCTCAAGTACCTAAGGTGCGAGATATTGCGTATCTTAAAACCACTTGTCTGTAGAGATGTCTATATTTCAGGTGAATGTGCTTGTGGGATTTTTTGCAGTTGTAGCTAAAATCTTTATTAGTCTACTTGGTTGTTTTAACAGAACTCCTAATTTCCCACTTTTTCATCAGAGTGTGATTGGCGTATTTTAAATATTTGGATTTTTTATATGCTTTGTCTGATTCATAATGTTCAAATATTTTTTTCTGGAAGGTCTTACAGTTCTTTTGCTTTCTCCATGGCTCAGTATTCAGCAAAGTCAGTGCAGCTCTTAATGAAATGTGTATGGGTCTCTTGAGGGCTAAGAAACTCACTGACTGTTTATACACACCAATTACAATTAACAAAGTCACAGGAAAATATATCCTTGATATCCATTTAAGTCTGTGTGTATCAACTTTTATGTTTATTATCAGACCAGACATGCAATATGTAAACTTTTAAGTAGGACCACTTTGGTGACTATGATTTACCACAGGCACACACAGTTACATATGTATAATAAATACATGTATGTATATTAACGGGGCTTCATCAAAAGGTCTTCTGCATGATCATATACTTCAAGAAATTGCTAATATTTCACAAATTCTGCCAGGGTATGTAAACTTATAAGAAGATTTGTTCGTGATACATTGTATATATGATACATTGTAGGATATACAGGTTTTTATGCATCTTTCTCCTCCTCTCCTCTTTCTAAGGTGTGAGATTGATGCAACTCTGGAGCGGCTGAAGCAGCTGGAGAGAGAGTTGACCTGCAAGGAACAAGAGCTGGAGGAAAGAGAGAGGAGGCTGAGAGAGTGGGAGAACAGACTCGTGGAGAGATCCAGATCATGCACGCCTGTAAGAATTTAAAGTAGTCTCTTGAAGGAATTTACTTATAATAAAGTATTCTTTGAGATGTTGGATTCTTATCAGCACTAGTCAGTGTGCATAGTCTGTCAGGTAGTGAAAAATGCAATTAGTTTATTCTCATGAATGCATTAGAGTAGAAGTGCCCAATCTTACCCACAAGGGAGTTTTGTGTTTGTCAAATGGTCAGCAGAATTGAGAATCCATCTGTTTAGCTGAAAAGCAAAAAAATAATAAATAGAAATAGCCACATTTTGTCAAATAAGTGAAGTATTAAAATGAAGGCTTCATTTTAATGTGTTTTTTTTTAACAAATGTAGATGATAAGGTAAAGTATTTTTTCCTATAAATAAGTTCTGTATATATATACCCAACTAAGATTTCACTTAGAATTTCACTCAAATCGTTTTAATTTTATATAGCAAAAATAAACAATTCTGCATGAGATGTTTTTTGGAAATCCATGAAGTGGCATAGATTTCAAAGTAGCACTGTAAACATAATGTTGATTTTTTTTTTTTTTCTGGAAGGTCTTACAGTTCTTTTGCTTTCTCCATGGCTCAGTATTCAGCAAAGTCAGTGCAGCCCTTAATGAAATGTGTATAGGTCTCTTGAGAGCTAAGAACCTCATTGGCACACCAATATACACACCAATTACAATTGACAAAGTCACAGGAAAATATATCCTTGATAACCATTTACGATTTCAGTTAGAATTTCACTCAAATCGTTTTAATTTTATGCAGCAAAAATAATGCATGAGATGTGGAACCACTAGGGGGAGTCAGAATCATGCTTATCTAGATCTTAACTTTTTTGAAGTTCACTTTTTGAGATGCCATAAAAGACTCACTTTTGGTTTCTTTTAGAACCATTCAGAATCACAAGATTTGTGAGTGTAAAGAAACTCTAAGAGGCTTTAAGAACCTTCACATAATAGGCAGATTCTACACTCGGGTCTCAAAAAAACAAAAACAAACACTGAATGTTTTTTTTTAGGGAACCAAAAGTAGTCCTTTTTAGGGAACCAAATGTAGTCCTTAATGCAGCCCTTAATGAAATGTGTATGGGTCTCTTGAGAGCTAAGAACCTCATTGGCACAACAATATACACACCAGTTACAATTAATAAAGTCACAGGAAAATATATCCTTGATAACCATTTAAGATTTCAGTTAGAATTTCACTCAAATCATCGTAATTTTATGTAGCAAAAACAAATGGTTCTGCATGAGATGTGGAACCACTAGGGGGAGTCAGAATCATGCTTATCTAGATCTTTTACTGAAGTTCACTTTTTGAGATGCCATAAAAGACTCACTTTTGGTTTCTTTTAGAACTGTTCAGAATCAAAAAAATTCTGAACAGCCTCTTAGAGGCTTTAAGAACCATCACATAATAGGCAGATTCTACGCTCGGGTCTCAAAAAACAAAACAAACAAAAAAAAAAACCACTGAAAAAAACACTGAAAGTTTTTTTTTTTTTAGGGAACCAAAAGTAGTCCTTCTGTAGCATCAAACAAAGAAGCCTATTTAACACTGTTATTACTATTTCTACAAATGTGTTTTTAAACATAATTTTTTGTCATCCACATATAAACTGTCTTTGACTTTCTCTCTCTCTCTCTCTCTCTCTCTCTCTCTCTCTCTCTCTCTCTCTCTCCCCTTCCCTGTCTCAGTTCTTCTCTCACGTTCCCCCTATGGCTGCCACTCTAAGTGCCGAGTCTTTCTATGAGTCTCGCTCTGAGGAGAGTAACAGCTCTGAGGTGAGCTGCCACATTTCTTCCTCATGCAGTAATGGTGATTTGGGCGGGGCCAGCCTGCAGGCGATCATGCGTGGCTTTGGAGGCGTGTTTGACCTGGACGTGGGCATGCCTGGGAGTAGCCCGAAGCGGCAGTCAGGCATGCAGGTAAACATGCAAGCCAAGCAGAACTCCTCCAAGTCCTGCAGCGTGCGTGAAGGCCGCAAACTCAATATGGCTCTCACCATGGACCCCTTTGGTTGGTCCGACGACGACAGCGACTAAAAAGCTCTTCTGAAGGATGTGAGGGTCACTAAGCATGGAAGATAACAAGTCATTAGGTCAGAGATCAATCAAAGGTCAAATATCTAACAAGTGTTTAAAGTGAACCCATATATAAGATGACCTTAGGTCCATTGGCTGGAATTTAAATTGAAGGAAGTCCAGAGAATGCCTTTAAATATACTTAAATATCTGTCCTAAGTCTTCTATGACCTAGTCCAGAAGGTTATGTTTTCCATTGAATACAGAACAGATCTAAACACTGCTGGCTCTGTAAGCAGTAGGACTGCTATACTGTCTGTTGGTCAGTACTGAGTTAGCGTTTTACCAAGCCAAGAGTAGCTTAAATGTGTCAAAAACAGTGTCAGTGTTGTATAATCAGGCGTTTCTCTCAAGCTGTGCGTTGTGTAAGTGCCCATAAATGGCATAGTTTAGTCTTTCAGAATAAACTGTGCAATCCCAGTTATTTTAACACCGAATTATAAGAGCAATTCTTGCTGAAATGAGCAAATGCAGTGTTACTGGCTGTTCCAGCATCGATGAAGCAGAAAAGTATTTGATCCGAAGGCCTAATAGTTCTAATTTGTGAAGGTGTGTTTTTGTAAAGCCCTTGTTTTTTTAATAAAGGAATCACAGCAGAGTTTGTCTGAATTCTTTTCCAAATACAGACTAATACAAAGAAATAAAAGGATTGTAAACGTCAAAAAACTTTGGTTTTGAAGGAGTGTTGACGGAGACCATTTCCATACCCTGAAGAAACATTTGTTTTTAAAATATTGATATGCAGTACTATACAAAAGCAGTAATAAAATAGATAATAAAAAGAACAGTTTACAATGCTGTTTGTCTTGGCGGTGTGTTTATTAGCTCAGAAATACGCTAATATTAGAATACATTTAAATTACTTTATTGTAGTATTTTTGGAATAGATTTTAATGCAGTATGACTAATTATTCTAATATTTTGTTAATAAATGTAAACTTTGTACAATATTCTAAGAAAAATGGCAACAACAAAAAAAAAAGTAGCGCATCCTGCCGTCACCGCACTCATGGCTGTACAGTTGAGCCATGGAGGCGGAATAAAGAGATATGCAAACCTCAAGCGCACCTGAGTCATCAAGGGAACAAGGTAGTCTTCAAGACTTAAGCGGCAAGTTTTTGCTTTTAACCTATTATGAGCTCTATTATTTCTACTCTAAGAAAGATGTTCATTCTGTCATCTCAGAACCAGAGCCAGCTACTCCAAGTTAAGCAGCCAAGACTAGGCAAAGCTTAGCTCAGGTCTGGGGTTAACCCCATGTTGCCCACTTTCACACAGACATTCCTGATAATAGCATCAATAGCATGATGATTTTCAAGTTTAATGAAATGTTCGCCATGTGCCATTGAAATTGTTAGTTATAAGGCATGATCACATGATAAACAATAATATATGGTTCTTATTAAAATTTTATACCAAACTAGACAGATTCTATTGTTAAATTAAAGGTTTGTTTATAACAAAGCCAATGATATTAAATATCACTGATGCTGTATGCTTAAGTCAATGGTATTTTTAAAACATTTAATTAGTTTTAGGTAAGGCCACAGTCAACTCATCTGGATGAAAGGAAAAAAAAAAAAAAAAAAAACACTAAAATTACTTAATTTAAACCTTTAATATGAATTTGTGTACACAACATTCCATGTTTGAGCAATTAGAATAGATACTCTTATTTCTAGTATTTTAAAACTGACCTGTTGAAAATCCTTATACATCATTGACCCGAAAGCAATTTTGCTGGTGACAGAATTGCAACAAACGGATGCGATAACTGGATGCAACTGGAACAAAGCTTTGTTGTTCAAACTAGTTACTTATCTACATCATAAACCTTTGTAAGTTTTTACTTTTTTTTTTTTTTTTTGCATCTACTCAAATCACATGGCTTTTTACAAGCAAGACATTTGCACAATACTGTATATTTAAGACATGTACTGGCTATAAACCTCTGGTGTGGCAAGTTTCTCAAGAGATAATCTCCATGCTTAAGCTTGGGTTGAAATCCAGCTTGCATAAGAGCACATACCAGAATTCCTCTCACTAAAACCATGTGACAAATTTGACCAACAGATTTCTGTTTCTTGCACACATCACATTTTTGACCCTAGTATATGTGGTGGAAAGAGATAAGCTGGATGCCAATTCAGCTCAGGCCCCTGAGAGTTAGAGTGCTGGAAGAACTGGTTGCTTTCATAGTATGCTTTAGTTCTGCATGTGTCAAATACCTTTTCATAATCACAGCCACAACATCAATGTATTGCTGCCATTAGTTTCCTGTTCCTTTGAAAGCCACTTGGCTTTGTTTTTTTTCTTAAAATATACACAACACTTCTATTGTTGCATTAAATCCCTTAACTGTATGATTGCAGCATAACTTTGCCAAACATGTCCACGATGACAACACCTGCCCCCCCTTCAAAAAAAACACCAATGTGCAAGAGGTCTGAAGAAATATTTTAGGAACAGTGTTAAAGTTAACTGTAAGCTCAAAATAAAGATACAAAAACACAAAGTGCTTTAATATTTCATTTTATTTAAAATTACTTCAGACTCCAAACGGAATAATTTTCATGTTTTGGGATTCTCTAATGTTTCTTATAGGAACAATACTTTAACTGGGTTGTCTTCTCTTGACAAACTAGAGTAAACATTCTGGACATCTTAGTACTCTTCTCCTTCCTCCCCCTCATCTCCAACGCTGTCTGTGCCCACCTCTTCATAATCCTTCTCCAGGGCAGCCATGTCTTCTCTGGCTTCTGAGAACTCTCCCTCCTCCATGCCCTCCCCAACATACCAATGGACAAAAGCTCGTTTGGCATACATCAGGTCAAACTTGTGGTCCAGACGGGCCCATGCCTCAGCGATGGCTGTGGTGTTGCTCAGCATGCATACTGCTCTTTGCACCTTGGCCAGGTCTCCTCCAGGAACAACGGTGGGGGGCTGATAGTTGATTCCCACTTTGAAGCCAGTGGGACACCAGTCCACAAACTGGATGGTACGCTTGGTCTTGATGGTAGCAATGGCAGAATTGACATCTTTAGGCACAACATCGCCACGGTACAGGAGACAGCAGGCCATGTACTTGCCATGGCGTGGATCACACTTCACCATCTGATTGGCTGGTTCAAAGCAGGCATTTGTGATCTCTGCAACAGAGAGCTGCTCATGGTATGCCTTTTCAGCAGATATTACAGGAGCATAGGTAGCCAGAGGGAAGTGAATGCGAGGGTAGGGCACCAGGTTGGTCTGGAACTCTGTCAGGTCTACATTCAGGGCTCCATCGAAGCGCAGGGAGGCTGTGATGGAAGAAACTATCTGACCAATGAGCCTGTTGAGGTTGGTGTATGTGGGACGCTCAATATCGAGGTTTCTGCGGCAGATGTCATAGATGGCTTCGTTGTCCACCATGAAGGCACAATCAGAGTGCTCCAGGGTTGTGTGGGTAGTCAGGATGGAGTTGTAAGGCTCCACCACAGCTGTGGAAACCTGAGGCGCTGGGTACACAGCAAACTCCAGCTTGGACTTCTTTCCGTAGTCAACAGACAGACGCTCCATCAGCAGGGAGGTGAAGCCAGAGCCAGTGCCTCCACCAAAACTATGGAAAATCAGGAAGCCCTGAAGCCCAGTGCACTGGTCAGCCTGAAAAATTGATAGGCATGTTTGAACAGGGTTCTTTAAAGTGTTCTGATTTAGACAATAATTTCCTAATTAACCAAGTTATTTGTCATGCACTTTAGCAGCTTTAACAAGTTAAGCAAAAATATCAAGAAACTCCTACCAAAGTTCTTAATCAAGTACAGCATTTCACTAGATGTTTATGCAATTCAAAAGAAGCATGCCTAAACGGTTACCTTTAGTTTTAACCATGATTACCTCTGAATAAAGTTAGGGCATGTGAACATCAAGAGCATAGCAGCCAAATCTGTCATTACATGCAGTTAAAACAGGGTTCAATATAGCCACAATGAGTCTTACCAGTTTGCGGGTTCTGTCCAACACAAGGTCAATTATCTCTTTGCCAATGGTGTAGTGGCCACGGGCATAGTTGTTGGCAGCATCTTCCTTCCCTGTGATCAGCTGTTCTGGGTGAAAGAGCTGGCGGTAGGTTCCTGTGCGCACCTCATCTGGAGAGAAGAACAAAGAACCACCATAAAGTTAACTAGTGCACCTAACAGCCCTTTATCTCATAAGTAAACATTATGTAAACCCACATATCAAAAGCCATTTTTAAACTGGCAGTCACAAATAGAATTCTTAGATTGAAGGAGAGAGTCTTTACCAATGACTGTAGGCTCCAGGTCTACAAAGACAGCTCGGGGAACATGTTTGCCAGCTCCAGTCTCACTGAAGAAAGTGTTGAAAGAGTCATCTCCTCCACCTATGGTTTTGTCACTGGGCATCTGACCATCTGGCTGGATCCCATGTTCCAGGCAATACAACTCCCAGCATGCATTGCCCATCTGCACGCCTGCCTGGCCAACATGAACTGAAATGCACTCACGCTGCACAGAGATAAAAGAGGAATCAAAAATCAGAGCTTATGTCACAACCAACAGCCAGCTTTACTATATGGATCATTCTGTCAATTAGTTCAAACTGCATATCATAATCACAACTGTTTATTCAATATTTTCTAATAAAGAATTTAGATTATGTTATGATTTACATAAACCCAAGGCATGAATAGAGATAGTAATCAGTTAAATATATACAAATTCAGCATTTATACAGCCGAATTTCAATGTAATTTTTTTTTCTTTAAATGTATTATATATTTTCTTTTTAATTTCTTTGAATCTCACTGTTCATTTTTTCACAAAGTGAAGTGGAATGATTTAGATTTATTGTGACTTTAATTTTTAAATTAAAAAAAACCCTTTAACTTTATTTAAAAAAAAATCCTGTTTCACATTTCCTAACACTATTGAAACACAGTTTTAGTCTACTGGTGCAGCCATATTTTAACCACACCCTGCAATTTAGACCAGGAAATGAGACTGCATCCCTGATCCTAATGGCTACTTGGTGAGCAGTTAGATCCCACTGTTTTGAAATAAATGTGTCCCAAAGTCTAAAACGTCATTGTGTAACATTAGGACTGATCTCTACTAAAACATGGTTTCTGCAGGTAACTAAACTTCTTGTGTTTAAATGAAAAATGTAACGATTTTCAGCATGTACAACTGTTCAAATCTTTTTTGCTAGTTGGGCGTGCGCGGCTCCTCAAGAAAACTGAGCAATGCTTTCCTGTGGAGATTATTCAAGCTCTGTGTGTGCAGCTAAGTAGCTGTGGCAGCAATGAGTGAAACATTATGTAGATTCTCTAATTAAAAAGGGACTACTTTTGGACAGACATGTCTCCCCTTGAGAACCAACATAGTTTTCTTTTCCGTTTTTATACTTGTTTATTTACCATCTGCTAGATAACATTTGTAAAAAATGTTGTTTTCAACTTCCTTGTTACAAGACCTCCCCATTTGCACTTCTACAAACACAACCACTTTATAATGCCACTTTATAACTTCCTACAAATCATAAATGCGGTCAAATGACTGAACAAATAAAACATCTTACCATTTTATTGCTTTTATTTCTGGCAGTCCGGAGTCTGAAGGAGAGATCTTATGTTTAAGTCTCTGCGACGGTGATATTGGTATATATAGTCCCAGATGATGCCGTGGAAACAAGCTTTGTTGTTGGCAACAAAGGGGTTAAGCCCGTTTTTGAGAACTGTTCGGTTGCCTGCCTGATTTAGAGGTGAGCCAGTCATACAGGTCTGCAGTGTACTGAATAAACAGTCACACATCAGTGCCACTCCTCCTTAGTACAGCACACAGAAACACACATTAATATTTAACTTTAATCAGCAGAGATTAACAAACTTCCAGTATTCCAGACCAGTCTGTCATTGAGGCCAAAGAAGGGTGAACTAGGACAAGAAATAAACTAAGCAGCATATGAATGGTCTTAGGTTTAGTATTTCACCATGTTTCATATATTTCCATGATGTAATTCAGTGTGTTGATCCATTGTTTTTAGAATCAAATTCCATTGCTAATCTATTGCCTGGGGCATACCTTTCCCGTTGCCACCCCCTCCTTCCCCAAACCACCATCACTCCCCCATTATTTCCATCCTCTCATTATGACTCTCACCCCCACCATGCATGCAGAATCTCTGTTGTGTTGTCATGCCCATTTAGACGTATCCTAAGGTTACACATTGACATTGGAAACCAGCAACTGTCATGGTGATCCCTCCCTTCCTTGTTCAGAACTTTGCACTCCCTCTCTCTCTTTCTCTCTCTGTCTCTCTCTCTCTCTCTCTCTCTCTCTCAGATTTTACATACCTGTGCTCTCATCAGGAGAGAAGGTAGTAATATATTTCCTACTTCAAAGTCTCTAATGATGTTTCCAATACAAGTTACTGTCAGTTGTTGGTGCAAAGTCAGTCTATGTCTATGAAAAATTCAAACGGGGCTTGTGATCATTTTGGCATCCAGACTAGGTAAGTACTTTCAAGAAAAGAGAATTCAGCAAATGACAATGACTATGATAACAAAAATATCTATTCACATTACAGTGGTAATTAAGGCCTGGTTTTGATGTTGTGCGACAAGGGAAAGTGTTGATTTCATATTTGGGAATTTGGAGATCATTTCCTGTTTTTTCAAATAAATCTGTCCTCTGATCAGTAGATTAGAAACATCACCTCCAGAAGTGTTACAAAACCAGACTTCAATATACTCCTTGTAATTAAATATAACATCCACATTATGTTGTACAATAAGAATCATCAAAGAGCACAAAGCAGACATCAAGAACCTGGCCAATTTCAGACTGAGGGATGAAAAAATAGGAAGAAACCTAAAAGAAGCTAAGATTTATGATTCTTTGCTCACTGCGACATCACAGGATTGTGGGCTGGCATTTACACTAGCTGCAAAATGATCTGTGAACACTATATGTCTGAAGAATCTAGATTCAGCTTCAAATTAGTGATTTCAGCTCCTTCTGTGGTGCCCCTATTGCTGACACAAGAATTGTGCACATACAGCTTGTATAATCTCAAAAGTGGAGCATTGCCACTAGAACAGCCACCATCCCCAATATCCAGCATTAGCTAGATGGGTATAAAGCTTTATATTGTGAGTAGTTTAAATGACTTCTCTGGAGTGTTGGAGCATCAGTGGAATAAGCTGGAGTGGAGTTTGTGATCCAGAACTAAATAATCAACATCAGTACATTATCATTCTCTTGTGGCAGAATGCAATTAAATGCTCATAGCAAATGTCCCAACATCTAGTGTAAAGCCTTTCTAGTACAGTCCAGTTACCAGTTACTACAGCAAAGGGGGTACAAACTTCTGATTAATACCATTGATTTTGGAAGAAACCATGAGCAGGTGTCTACAAACCTTTGCACAGATGGTGTAACCCAGAAATTGTTGATAAAGTCTGAGGGTGTCTTTTGCTTGCTTTGAGTACTACAGATCATATACTACTAGATAATACTATACTATAGATAGTTCGAAAAGTAAAGATTGTTGCACATACATCGTGAACAACGTATACATAGCTCAGGCTAGTTTCACAAAATAAAAAACCTTGAGACGGACAGAAGCCAGGTCCAGAAAGTAGAAGGACTACAGTAAGTAAGAGGACTGTACTAAGACCTGACAAGGGTGGGTGTTCTGGGTAAGAAGTTAGTAAGAGTGCATTTACTACTTAACAATATACACTGAGTAATGTAAAAAGTTGGAAGTGGTAGTGCAGGAAAATTGTTTACAAAATTTACAAAAAATGTAATACAAAGTAAAAAAACAAACAAACAAACAAAAAAACACAGACCTTTCCGGTTTAATTTAGAACCTGCAAATTTTATGTTATAAAGTTTAATAACTGGGTTAGATAAGAAAATTTCTTTACAACCCAGGTAGAAGTGCTTTTTGCTTAAAAAGAACATTAAGTGTTAGTTCAAGCCAATGTGTACGTCTATACATTTCTGTTGCTATGCTGCCCTCTTCAGGCCACTCTAAAGATTTCCAAAAAGCCTCTGACATGTCCTCTTAAGGAGATTCACATTCCTGTATAACCCCATCCAAAAATGTTATCCTCCCCCCTTTCAAATAATGTAAATTACTAGTTCAAACGATCTATAGTTTATTCTCAATTATTATTCATCATTTAACCGCAGGGTGTCTCCAACTTCACTATTTACCTAGGGAAGGCGCTGCTGCTGCTCTACTACAGTGCTGTGCTACAAGAGATTGACAAGTGCAAACCCCCGGCTCGGCCAATCACATCAGACTTCCTGAGTTGTAAGCCAATCATATCAGACCTGGGGGAAGGGTCTATGGTTTGTCTGCAAATGAACGTCGGCAGCTGCTGAAACTGATGAAAAGCTTTATAGTCTAAATTATACATTAGTCAATGTTCATAATCGGTGGTATACACAGTGAAACAGTAAGTAGTAACAAAGTGAAGATACGTAAATATAAAACTAATTATAGACTAGTTGGCTATTAGGTTTTTACCGGTGGTTGATAGCTAACTTTGGGTTTAAGGGCGATACCACTGATTTTCCATTCGACCCCATACCAAGCAATACCAAAGCTAATATCCTGATAACCATACAGATATTGATACATTAAAGCTTGTGGTTTCAGCAATGATAAATATTAAATACAAATAAAATTATAACACAAAATCTGATATTAATATTAAATAAGCTTTCAGAGTTCTCTCTGTGCTTATTTTTAATAACGTAATTCAATTCAGTAATAACAAATATCAGCTTAGTGTTTGATAATCTTCATATGCTCATTAAACGTTTTGTACCTAAAGGTGTATTTCTAAGATTAATACCTGAATAGTTACATTTAAAAGTTCATTATATATCTGATGAAAGTTAAACGTTTTTAATACTATGCCAGGTAAAAGTAGAGAATAAGTATATCTAATATTCTTCTTGGTGGTTTCAATGTTTGTAGCATGTTATTCATGTTCAATTGCTCAGTGTCACTTTTGTACATTAAGTTTGAAGGAGCTTTGATTTTTGTACCACCCATTCCGATTTACCCATTCCTAGATTATGTGAGCTAATAAAAAGTGATAGGCTAACACTAATATTAGCTAACTGGCCGACAAGATAATGAGTTTAACTTCACTTCATAGTGTGAGTGAGAGAGTGAACAAGGGTCAGAGATTAAATTACTGGCAGTTCTTTGTATTCAATTTTATACTTCTCTTTATTATCTGGAAACAGACACCAACAATTGGAATGGAACGAGACTGACAGTTAAAGGGGCAGATATGATAGAGGTTAGTGATCTAAATGAAAGCAAGGGCGAATTGTTTAAGCTTCGGTTAAAATTAATACCAGTTTAAGCTAAATATTTGTCCCAAAGATCATGACATTCTGCCTCATATTTAGATTATGTACTGTTTGTTATTAGGTTTTATCATAGCATTTATACATATTACTTTGCAAAATCACATCTGAGTCTTTGGGGTATGTTTTCACTTTAGAGGCAAGCATTTCACAATGAAAACTCCATGGGAGGAGAATACTTTAATTGTATTGTACTTTTTTATCTTTTATTTTATTTTAAATTTTTTTTTCATTTAGACCTTTAAGGTACAAACAACAAATTTCAAAGTCAAGGAGAATTTTCTCTTGCCAATCCGATTGCCAGTGCTGATGGATTTTATTGTTTAATCTTATTATAACATTTACAGTTTACAGAAATACATATTGTCACAAATTTGTTTTGTGACAGCACCCATACTTACTATGTTGACATACAGTGCATTTCATGGTTCCTTTAACTGTTTCATCATTACACTGACAGCACAATGATCCTTTTAATAAATTCAAGTCTCTATTAAACACTATTTTAATTCTCAGATTAGGTAATCCAGTCATTTCTGATGAAATCTTGAGTAAATCACCAAATCTGACATATGAAAGCTCCATATAATCCAATTGCAAGAACTGCCACAGAAGTATCAAATCACACATTATTACATATTTGAGTATTTCATATTAGAAACAACTAGTAGTAAAAACTGTATTTTTAAAGGAACTACAAAACAAAATAACAAATAATGTGTGAAAGGCATTCCCAAAGACATGTGGTAAATGAACACCGAAGAGAAATGCCAAGTCATGGCTGGATTCAATGTGCTGAATCAATGTTTATTAAAACACTTCTCACAGTCTGTGAGACAGAGACAGAGTGCATTTACAAAGTCACAGCATGTACGGACACAGGTCAATCCAAGCTACCTCACATTTTTCATCAAGTCAAACATTACATGTATACCTTCATGGGCAATAGTTTATATATCCCTTGGTGAAAATAACACATCCTCTACATGGAGCAAGCATAAATATTTTTTATTGATATATTTGGATTAATTTACTGGATTTAACATATTAAAAATACCCAAATATAAAATGTGCCATAACTAGGCCACATTTTATGTTTTATTTTTCCCCCTGATATGCTAAAATCAGCAAACAAACAGTAATTGTAGAGGATGTGTCCTTATTTTCACTTAGAATACCCACAAAAATTAATTATGGCTGCCTACCACTTGCAACTTAACTGTAGCTAATGAAGATTCAACTTAATTTTGTCCAGATGCTAAATTTGATGAACAAGGAAGGACTTCTGACCTGCAGCTATTGTAACTTCCAGGAGATGAGTTTCATCATGTAGGAAGTGATCATAATTTATGTAATAAAGCTTTTAAACCTAAGTAAAAGTCTAAAAGCAGCTATTTTTTTCTTAATTTTTCTTATGCTAACAGAGTACAGCATATACAGCACATAGCACAGTGATATCTTGTGCAGCATTTAAACAGAAGCGCAATTATCTAGTAAATTACTAGTCACTTGTTATGAAGAAGTATACTTCCCTTTCAAAATTCCACTTGTCTGTTATCTTGACTTACAGCCAAAAACACTGAAATTAAATATCATCAGTACTGCAGCTTTTTAAATTAGATTTAAAGATGTTGATCTGGCAGCATGCATGGATGTGCTCATACATTACAAATTGCTCTACATTACAAAAAAATCAAACATTTTAACAACAAACAGTCAGTTTGCAGGTTGTAGAAAATCCATTGGCTCTGGCGCATCCAGGAGAAAAGGAACACGAATCAAAGTTTTTTTAATCATCTATAAAAGAATCTAATGTTTGTTTTTGAATAGGAGAAGGAATTCTTGTTAGATGTTACTACTAATTGATGTTTATTTGTACTAATTCAAATGTGATACAGCATTTTTACTAGGCTTAACTACTGCCCACAGCTTTAAACAATTTTCTCTGGTGGCCACAGTACTGTTTATTTAGTTAAAGCAAAAATCATCGGGTTGGATTTGGCTGTTTCCTGATATAGGCCTGATATAACCAGAATCAAAACAGATATATAAATATAAAGCTTTGAGACTTAGCAGGTCTGTAAACATGTTTGAGAGAAGAGGACAGTGAGAGAGAGAAAGAGAAATGCCTTCACTGTTACGTTGATTATAGACAGAAAAGAGCAATAAGATTAGCCCCAGCAAAGGTTTCCTGCCTTCACAGTATGTCAGTAGCTAATTTAGCTTTTTGTGCTTGATAGGGAAAAAATTAATGTACTTAGCATAGGGAACCAAAAAGGGATGCTAAGTGCCATCCATGGCATACATTGCCTGAGTTGAAGAGATCAGAAAAGAAACAATAGCAGATTACAAGTATTAGATTGATTTGATGAGATGGCATCTCTGTCCAGTCTATTCCAGAATTTCCAAGAGAAGTTATACGCATTATATGCACATTTCAACAAAGAACTAAAAAATAATCATGCGATGACAAAACACTTAAAAGTATTACATTGCAGTCGGTATTTCAAACAATCTTTTCTTTATACAGTATAATCAAAATGGTTCTGCCCCATATTATGTCTCAGGTTGTTTCTTCATGTGTTTGATTATATGTCTCAGTCTCTGAGGACTACTCCAGGTCCACTGCTGGAGGCTCAAGTTTGTGAACATTCATTTGTTCTCTGACCGAGGACAAAGTCCAGAAGGTAAAGGTAGGAGAGAGGAAGGATCTATGTTATAAGCAAGCTACACATATAACTAATAGCCAGTTATATAGTAACCAACAAGTGTTTTCCAAGTTCCTACCAAGTCATAAATTAATTGACTACAGAATAATTTCGGCAGTGATATGTGACATATTCATTTAGTAATAAATTAGTAATAAATCTTACTGGCACTGTGTGTATTCATATATCTCACCAAAACCCACAGCCTTAAATCCACAACTTTAAAACCAAACACACACAAGATAATTAACATGTATAAAAAGGTTTAAATGCACCCACCCCACATCACTTTTATTGTTCCAGCAACAATAGTGTTGCACTGTGCTGTCCTGATGTCACATTTAGTGATAACAGAAGAATGGGGTACACTCCACCCCCACGCAATACACTACAGTGCAGGGAATACTGCTTGGGTGATGAAATCAGACAAGCCCTTATTCTTTAAAGATGTCATAAGGAAACACATGAGAGTAGAATAAAACAGATAAAAGAGGAGAAAAGGGATCAAAGAAAAAAAAGTTGTTAAAAGATCTCAAATGAGTTAAGAATTAATATGGACATCCTGCTCACAGTCTCTGGGTGAAGTTTTCAGGAAATACTCCTTTAGCAGTAAGGTCCTTATTCTGAAGCCAGTATGACTCCTTCACACCAAGTAACCAGCCTTCATCCTGTACATACAGACACAGACACACACACACACAGATAGAACAGCGATCACACAGATAAGCGAGAAGAGTTGTCTGTGGCAATGTCAGGGCAATGGTCAAAGATAACCCTTTATTGAGTTAATTTTCATTCAAAATGGCCAATTAATTCATTTTCCACCAAATAAGCAGAAAAAGTGCATGGATTAACTAAATATAACATCAACATTTTAGCACTGTGGTGTGTCCACCCTTTTTGTTAAGCATTTATTCCTTTCATTTAGGGCAACTTGCTTTCATTTCTTTAAAAAAAAAGGAGGGATATCTTTCAGTCTTAGAGGTTGGTTGCATTTTCTGTTTCTCACAACCCAAGTAACACATCCAGTGAAATAAATGAATGGTGGTCTCTGACTTTGGCAAAGTACAGTAAGTAACTGTATAACACTAACATCTACAATTACAGTAATTCTTGTCAGTTCATGGTTGTAAATGTTACTGACCTGTTCATCAGGGTTGTCAAAGGGCAGTACAAGCACAATGTCCCCTGCTTTGAGGTCCAGCTCATCATTGTCTGTGGCTGCATAGTCATGCATTGCTTTCACCTGCCAGCACACACACATATTCACATTTATTAATATAAACCTTCTACCATATGAAATGATCTACCACAGCCATCTAATATGGCCAATCGCCATATTCACACTATTCAGTCTGACCTTATAGATAACTCCTGAAGGAACCTCAGCATCTGATGAACCATTGGTCACTGGTGTAGCAGCATTCTAGGCAAAGAAAAAGAAGTTCATTTTGATGACGAGTTAACAAATAGCATGCGGAAAATACTGCTTATTGGACAAAATCTATACTAATCCATCACTACTGGCAATACAGCAGACTGATACTGAATAATTCTGATCCTGACATTTAATTCTAAGAGCTGATTCATGCACCGCTAGCAATTTTAATGTATTTTATTTAATGAATGTGTGTTTGATGCTGGAAAAATACTGCATCAAATATCTAATAGGAACACAGCCAGAGGCATTTGTCTGTATGATATATGTAGTGATAAACTTAATTTAAACTTATTTTAGTTGTTTAACACCTGACATTTTTGGAAACACTAATTCCAATTTGCAATATCAGGTCAATTAATAGGCACATTTAGGCTTTGACTGAACATTTTCAAGACTAATGCAAAGACTTAACATATTGCTTCAATATTTGCATTCAATTTTGAAATCTGCTTTTAGAAGGGGAAAAAAACATCAAAATGCTGATTTCCCTCATTATGTGTACAAAAAGACTACTAAGCATACACACTTAGCATCAGGATACAACAACCTTTGAGCTGCTCTTTATCAGATAAAAAAAGAAATAAATATCACTTTACACTGCCTCCAGGGATACCTATACCGTCTACTATATTCTGAGGAATTTTCCCCACATCACCAACCCTGATCTTGGAGAGTTCCTAGGCAGTGTCATGCTAAACACAATCTGACATGCTAAACACAACCTAACACAACCCATGGGAGGTTACACGCAGGATAGTAGATCTCCAGGAGGAGGACTGGTGACTTCTGTTATATAGGTTCACTGTACATTGTACTTACTGGCTGGGTAGTAGCAGTTGTATCAGTCTGAAAGACAGAGATCATAGAGATCAGGACAATCCAAAAAATCCAATGAATGTACAGCTACATTAAGCTTAACAAGACAGACCCACATTTAAGAAATGGGTTGACATCTCACACACATCCAAATCCTGTGATTCTTCTTCAGAAGGCCAAAAAACGCTTAATAAAGTTCTGCCTAATTCATCCAAAGTTATTTATTTCTAACAATTTGTCTTTACTGTTCCTCCCACTTAGCCGCTGCACACCCAGCGTGGTTCTGCAGAAGCCTGTGCAGATACAGCCAGCTCCTGTCCTACCTGAACCTCTTCCTTGCCCCAGCCTGCCTCCTCTTCAACCTCCCAGTCTGGCTGACTAGCCTCAGCCTCTGCTGCAGCTGTGTGGTCATCCCAGCTGGGTGCTTCATATGGTTGCACAGCTGGAGTATTCTGATCATCCCAGCTTGGGGTTTCGTAGGATTTCATAGATGAAGAGCCCTGATCCTCCCAGTCAGGTTGTTCATATGACTCTCCTTGGTCAGGTGTTCCTTCGTCTGAATCCCACTGCTTGTCTGCAGCTGGGGTGTGCTCAGGCTAAGGCAGGTGGTGGTTTAAGGGTAGAGTTGGGTGTTATACAGGTGTAATGGGAGTTGGGTGTCAAGGTGGCCCAGGAACAACAGAGTGACAATTGGAGGATGGGAGGGAGATCGAGGCATGGGTGCAGGAAAGAGAATAATGAAGTTTTTGTAAATGGCAGTCCCAGCTACTGATCATTTTCCTATTTGTTTCCTTTGGCATTTTTTGCAGGTTTGAATTTCATCCATCCATCACTTCAGTATTGAAATCCTACATTAAAGAGCGAGTCCACTGAGTAGTTCCTTTTTTTTCTTTTATATTTAATATTCAGAAATGTTGTACAGAAAGCAAGGTAAATTTGTAGTGTGTCATGTGGTTAGTCTGTAAAGCACCATCAATCATCTTGTCTCAATTCACTTTTAAAGACTGTTGGCAGTTTTGAGAAATTTAAGAATGTCTAGCTGTCTATTGAAAGTTGGTAATGACTTTAGGCCTATGCTAGTAATGTTAATGATCAGTTAAATGTCAACACAAATTTCATGTGACATGCTACTGATGGGTTTGGCAGACATTTGTTCATGCATTCAGTCAGGCTGGAAAACTGTCACAAAAAGGAAATCCCAATGGAAATTTTCAAGTGTCTTCTTGAGTGTCAAGAAGACTTTGTAACCAAAACACTGTATCCTCCATAACTGCAATGTTCTTACCTCCAACGAGTCCCATGAGGCCACCTTCCGTGAGGCAGTGATAAATGAGAGAGCAAGAAATGACAGAAACGACGAAATGAATGGAAAACTACCAAAGATTGGTGTGTCACCATGGCAACAGACGGAGTCAAGGACAACACTGAAAGAGCTGCTCATATAGAGGGAATTGTCTAATATGGCCTCTTTAAAAAGCTGACAAACACTGCAGCATATCCATGAGAGGAAGTAATCGGTTACAACCACCATGAAATGCTGAAATATACAATGATAACTGAGATCCTGACTTCTACCCCTCTAGAGTGTTCCTTCACAAAATGCATATACCACTCTGTCCGTCACTTTACATTTACTGATAGACGATCAAATCACTGATGTTTGTAGTCAGTTGGAACAGGTAATCACGCTTATGTTAGCATGTTTGTCTGATCTTCACAACACAGGATAATGAGTATGGCTGCTGATTCTCCTCCTTTAGTAAAACAGTTTCAGAATGGTGTGACTAGTCAGCCTGTTTATGTTAGTTATTAGTCGTTAACATTTTCCTTGCATGCAGTGAGTGGGCTACATGCATGCAGAAAGAGTGCAGATTAACCAGGGGGAACAGTTCAGCTCTGTATCTGCTGACCTACTGCTTTCAGGGTGCTGTTCTACATATACTGACCTACTGCTTTCAGGATATTGTTTTGCAGTGGATAAAGGTCCCACACCAGAAACTGTACTGGAAAAATGTAAAGGTACTACACCAAATAAGTAAAAATAACGTAGAAGAGACTTTTACATTCTTATTTTTATGCTTACCCTTTCTCTTGTCACACTGAGCAAAGCACTCTACCTTGGGTTCCCCTGTGGGAGACCATGGAACTATACTTTGCTATCCCAAGAGAGTTCATGTATTTGTATTTGAGACTGTGTTTGTATTTTCCAGGTAAAAAACACTTCACAAAGGTCCCCCTGATTTTCCTGCCACTCTACAACCTGGCGCCCAAGATAACCATGGGGGATAAGTATCTTAGCCTCTTGTGCTCTTTGAACTTTCACTTTTGTCCTCCTGGCCTATGTTCTCTATCTTGACCTGCTACACCCACCTGGGGGTCTCGGGGAACGCTGATCGCCTGCATAGCATCCAGGTCCATATCCAGCAGATTGCCCATCGTGGGGCCATCAAACTGCCGCACGCACACACACGGGAAAAAACACACAGCACCTTTACTGGGATAAGTTTACGGGGAGGCTTCTGGGCACTAGGAGAATGTACATGTTTACTGGAAATTTTGTTTGCAAGACCATTTCAATACTGATTTTAACATGCCCTCATCCACTTGGCCTCACCATTTCCCCTCAAGGACATTCCCAATTCCAGGGCTGTTCCTCAGGGCCGCTCCTATTTTTCATCATCTAAAGTGAAGAGTATTAGAAAACCCCTTGGAACAGTAACTATCAATTTAATATAAGTGACAACTTTAACAGCAGAAACAAAAATCATTGAGACCTGACATGTTTCCCTTTTCAAACATATCAAAAATATGACATACAAAGCTGTTTATAAGCTATAACAGTTATTTTTTAAATACTAAAACATATTTCAAAGCTATAGAATTCATGGCGCCATGTTCACACTGCGTTTTAAGGTAGTTGTTACACATGACTTCAGATTAATTCTTTTCCTAGCCCGCTATTTAACATGTTAAATGCTACAGAGCTAAACACTAACAAAAATAAACACTGCACCTTGAGTTTTCTGCTCCACCCTGCGGCCAGTGGCCATTCGTGTAAAATAGGAATGATGCACTTCCGAGTGGAGAGCTGAAGTTGGTGAGGGAATGTTAAAAAAAACAATACAGTAATGGGACCTGGAGATATGAATTCCTGAACTGCATGCTGAATAGCCCTACTGCCCTTGCAGAATGGATACGTAATGGGAGATGTACTAAGCAGTGCTGGGTGAGCATGGTAGATATAAATTGATGCCAAGAGGCAAGATTATGTAAGTCCTTGAAGTAGTAGTGTATTTTTAGAATCATGCACGGAAAAAGAAATGAATCTGAAGTAAGGGTTCCTGGATGGATGGGAAGTATGGCTCCAAGAACGGATGGTGGAGATAAAGGGAATAGATAAATAGGTGAATGTTTGGATAAGGAAGAGGCTTTGGATAAAGAGGGGGCTCACAGACTGAGAGGTAAGGGGTAATTTGACCTCTGACCTGTAATGGAGTGGTAACGTTAATATCAGGTATCACCGCATCCTCAAAGAGGTTAATGATGTCCTTTTTCACATCTTTAGCTGGATGAGGCCTTGGGGGCCGCGGCCCTGGTGTTAACTGTGCCACACACACACACATAGTGTGCCACAAACACCATATGCATGCATATAGTAAAGGGAGACAAATACACATCACACAATTAGTTAAATATCACAAAACAAGAGTGGCATTTCATTATGTTACATTATAAATGTCTGCTGTGTGTTAGTGATAAAAAAGAAAACGGTATGTGTGACTGTGTCTGTAGATTTTGTATTATGTTGTATATGTATGCATTCTGACTTTATTTAGCTTTCCTTTGAATTTCCATTGCTTCTGACATCATATCTCATACATGTGAAAAAGACCACACCTCTTTTATTTAATTTCAAATTTAAAAGACCTTTGAGATTTCAAGGAGATTAGAACACAATCCAGGAAAGGACAGTCTTCAAGATTAGAATTCAAAAAGTATTAAAAGTTACAGAGAAAAGGGGACTTTCATTTATACAAGACCTGCTGACCATCATTTAAGAAATAACACTAAAGTTTGGCCCTTTCTATTCCAGAGCAATGCAGAGAAACGTATTCATGTGTTTGTTACAAGCAGAGTTGATGACTGTAATGCTCTTCTTACTGGGCTTCCTAAGAAAACAATAAATCCTCTACAACTCGTACAAAGTGCAACAGCATGGATCCCAACAGAAACAAAAAGGAGAGCTCATATTACTCCTATTTTTAAAGAACTGCACTGGCTGCCTGTATCTTTTAGAACAAATGTTAAAGTTCTGCTACTGGTCTATAAAACTCTAAATGACCTTAAAACTGCTTACATCACAGAATGTCTGTCTGTTTATGTGCTATCATGTGAACAGATACTTGTAGTCTGCAAACACTTTGTGTAAAATACAGAAAATATGAAGAGGCCTCCTTTAGCTATTATGCTTCTAAACTGTGGAACTCATTTCCACCTTTTAATAAACAATCAAGCTCAGTGCACATTTTTTCAGAAACATTTAAAATTGTGTCTTTCTAACTTGATGATTAAGTAAAATTGTGTCTTTGGTATTTATCTTATACATTTGATATGTGTCATCTGCATTTTAAATCAAACTAAAGTTTCTTCTGTACTCAAACAGTAATCTGTAATGCACTTTGAGCTGCCACGAATAAGAAAAGTGCTATATTTACAAAGATTATTATTATTATTCATAATAAAATACGAAACATCTGAGAAAACACCTTTCTTTGTCCAATGTGAGAAGTTAACCCAAGGCTACGGGTCTGAAAGGCTTTTTACTGTCAAGAAGCAGTTACTAAGAAAAGGATATAATCAAAAATATTTGCAAATCAATTAACGAAGCTGCCGCTGTTCTCATAAGAATGGACTGGCTACCCCAGTGTCCAGTCCTCCACAACATTAAATGTGTTTGGGATTACTTGTATTGTGAAAAGCAGAAAATGCATTCTGCTTGGAAAAATATTGGAAAATATCATATCTATAAAAAAACAGAAACCAAGTCTCCCAACACAAAAGGCAAAGACACACAAAATACAAAAAAATATGATATTATATGTAGTTATATTTTGACATTAATAATAATTTTATTTATTTATTTATTTATTTATTTATATGTGTAACATATTGCCATTATATATAAGAACATGTATGTGTAATCACCTTCATGGTTAAATTAAAGGTCCAGTAAAAGGTAAAGTTTTTGTCCTGAGGTTGAAAATAAATAACTTGTACTTTATTGCTGTTTTAAGTGGAAATTAAATAAGTGAAGGGTGATTTCAGAACTACACAGGACCCTAGATAGCTGATAGAAAACTCTCCATCTCTTTCTCTCTCTCTCTCATAAAACAGTACCTTTGATTCTGGTGTAGTTGTATCTGACTCAGATGCTGCTGTGGCATTGTGATTGGCGGCTGCTTCACTACAGGAAACAAAAAGAAAAAAACAGCATAAAAATGTTTCTGCCAGTGCTTTTGCAATATCTGGTTGACATCACTTGGTGGCAGCAGAGGTTAAACCATGCTGATAGGATTACCACACCACAGCTAAATTCATCAGTGTGAACATCATGAATGTTTGACCACATGCAAAATCAGGTAGACATCTGAGGACAAAGATACAGGTGTAACATGGGTAAACAGATGTTAATATTATTGTTGCTAAAACCATTTACATCCACTTGCCACTTCATCAGGTACACTTTCTTGTATCCACACTTGTATTCCCCATTTTATTATCTCTACTTACCATACAGGTGCACTTAATTCTACAATTACAGACTGTAGTTTATCTGTTTCTCTGCATACTTTGTTAAACCCCATTGACGACATTCTTTAATGGTCAGGACCCCCCAGGACCACCACATAGCATGTAATTTTTGGGTGGTAGATCATTCTCAGCACTGCAGTGATACTTAAGTGATGGTTTATTGTGTGTTGTGCTGGTGTGAGTGTGCCACTGGGATTATTATCACCTCAGTGTCACTGCTGGACTGAGAATAGTCCACCAACCAAAACTATAGAGCCAACAGTGTCCTGTTGAAAGTGTCCTTTGTCCACTGATAATAAACACTGATCGTACGCTACTATGATATGGTGTCCCTCAAGGATCAGTGCTTGGGCTGCTGCTTTTCTCTCTGTACAAGCAGCCTCTCGGTAGCATAATCCGCACGTTTGACGTCAGCTTTCACTGCTATGCAGATGACATGCAACTCTATATATCGGCTAAACCAAATGAGGCTTTTGAACCTAAATAAACTTGAAGAATGTGTTAAAAATATCAATGACTGGATGGCTAACAATTTCCTTCTTCTTAATCCAAACAAGACTGAGGTCCTACTACTCTCCAAAGCAGAGATATCTAAACTCTCCAAATTTGTACTGAATTTAGATGGCCACATGATTACTCCAAGCACTACAATGAAAAAATTAGGTGTCATTTTCGATTGCAGTCTCTCTTTTGATACACTCACATTTGTAACATCGTTAAAACAGCATTCTTTCATTTGGGTAACATTGCTAAACCACGTAATGTCCTTTCCCTAAAAGATGCGGAAAAGCTGGTGCATGCCTTTGTAACCTCTAGGCTGGATTACTTTAACACCCTTTTAGCTGGATGCTCCAATAAGGCTCTACATAAGCTCCAACTG
>CM067476.1:13319750-13369103 GCA_034552555.1 Semaprochilodus insignis | reverse complement strand
AGGTCCTACTACTCTCCAAAGCAGAGATATCTAAACTCTCCAAATTTGTACTGAATTTAGATGGCCACATGATTACTCCAAGCACTACAATGAAAAAATTAGGTGTCATTTTCGATTGCAGTCTCTCTTTTGATACACTCACATTTGTAACATCGTTAAAACAGCATTCTTTCATTTGGGTAACATTGCTAAACCACGTAATGTCCTTTCCCTAAAAGATGCGGAAAAGCTGGTGCATGCCTTTGTAACCTCTAGGCTGGATTACTTTAACACCCTTTTAGCTGGATGCTCCAATAAGGCTCTACATAAGCTCCAACTGCTCCACAATGCAGCTGCTAGAGTCCTTACAAGACCAAAAAAATATAATCATATATCCCCAATCTTGTCGTTACACTGACTACCTGTTAAATTTAGTATTGAGTACAAGATCCTGCTCTCAACGTGTAAGTCATTAAATGGCCTGGCCCCGCAGTACCTTAGTGAACTACTTCAGTCATACAAACCCACACGTGTGCTCTGCTCACAATATAACAGCCTGCTGACACTCCGTAGAATTAGAAGAACCACAGCAGGTCTTGTGTAGCCCCGAAAGTGTGGAATCATTTCCCGTTCTTTGATTCGGACTCAGACACACTCTCTACATTTAAAACTAGACTCAAAACTTATTTGTTTGCACAAGCATTTGGCTGATATCATCTGTTTACAGCTACAATTTCTCTTACATTTCTCTATTAATGGACTAAATGTACAAACTGTTTTCCTCTCTCCTGACCTCTCATCTGTCTTCTCTATGAGCTGATCGATCATGATGGATAACACTGAGGAGCTGCCAGCAAAGAGGAATTTTCTCCAGGATTCTCAGGTTTACAAGCACTCAATCTTACAACAATCTGCAATTTCTACCTCTCCGTCCTCCTAATCAGTCTTTCTCATTCTTTCCCTTCCCTACGTCTATACATGGACTCCTTGTTTTCATTTCCTTACATAAACTGCTTTTCTGTAAAGCTGCTTTGAGACAACATTAGTTGTAAAAGCACTATACAAATAAATATTGATTGCTTGATTGAATGACTGATGGACAAAAAAATGGCCAACCCAAACTGTGCAGCGGCAGAGGAGCTATTGTCTCTGAATTTACATCCACAAGGTGGACCAGCAAGGAAGGAGTGTCTAATAGAGTGTACAGTGAGTGAACGCAGTTTTTAAAAACCTCCAGCAGAACTGCTGTGTCTGATCCACTTGTACCAGCACAACACACACTAATGCATAACCACGTCAGTGCCAGTGCAGTGCTAAGAATGATCCAATACCCAAATAACAACTCTGCTGTGGTGGTACTTTGGGGGTCCTGACCACTGAAGGACTGGGCAAAAGGGGTTTAACATAGTATGCAGCAAATCAGATGGACTACAGTTTGTAATTGTAGAACTACAAAGTTCTACTAGATGGTAAGTAGGTGTACAAGAGGTGTACCTACTGGTCAGTCGTGGTATACACACACACACACACACACACACACACACACACACACATACTCACAAAAAAAAACCACACTCAATACTGACGTATTTACCTCTTCTCAGTAGTCATGGCGGATTTTCTAAGTGGGGTTGGGGTAGGATTCTTTTAGTCTATAGGCAATGTAGGACCTTCCAGTGCACACTTCTCAATAAAGTTTTTATAAATTAGTCATAACAAACCTGAACTACAACTGACAAAATCCAGACAACACTTACTTGGCTTGTCGCTGTTCCTCCAGTTTGGTCATAATATCATAAAGATTCTGGTTCAGCTGGGAATAAAAGACAGCTTTAGTCAAGGGAGAAGCATACTAATAGTCTGTATCATGTCTTTGTTCTGTTGTTATGGAGGAGTTGATGAATCAGCAGAGCTCTCACTTTGCCCATGTCTCTGTGAAACTTCTCTTCCAGCCCTGCCACACTCTGAAAGGTGGTCACATATAAACCAATGCGACTAAGGGGAGGGAAGAGAAACATCATGTGAGGGAAAGTACAAAATATTTTAAAAAGAAGAAAAAGATAGTGAGAGAAGCGAGTGAGAGAGAGAGAGAGAGAGAGAGAAACATGTAAGGTAGTAAGAGATGAAAAAGGTTGGTACCTGTTCCACAGAGTTGGAAGCTCCTCTTGGAGATCATAATTGATCTCTTCAAACACCTTTTGTGCTTTCCCCAGTTCTTCCTCTGCCTATGAATACACATAAAATGATTAAAGCCATTACAATTTGTGCACATGTCTTGGCCACCTGAAAAAAAAAAAATCTCAGCAGTGAGCGTTATTTGCATAGTAGCCGAAAATACTGATACAGGAATAACTACAAATGCCTGAACCTGTGAGCTCTAATAAGGTAAAAAAAAATTTGTTATTGTTGCAATAAATCATGTTTGCATTTATTCTAAGATTATATAGTGTTTCAAAAGCAAAAACGCACATACTGTCCAGATAAGTAGTTTTAAAGAGTCTTAAAGTTATTACACTCATTTTTCAATGTTCATTGTTTTTAGTTTTACATGCTTTAAATTTCCGTATATGTACATAAATGTATATTATAGAATAATAATCTATATTCACCCTCTGTCTAAAAAGCTCCTGTCTCTTTAGGCCCCCCATCCCAATTAACCCCTCTGATTGGTCAGTTCTCCCACTCTTATTATTCTACCATCAAGGTGGCTACAAGTTCTTCCCCCACTCTGCTGTGGCTATTTTTACAATGGCATTGGTTTTGCTATCAGTTTAAGCCTGAGTTTGTTTCTGAAAGTTATGTTAACAAAGTTGGTGGACCCAATTCACCTTCGCAAGCTGGAGCAGGACGCTTCATAATGGCAAATTATTCAGTTTTATGCTCTCTGTACACTGTGTAAGCACTTGCCAGTAGCCAGCCAATAAGGGCTGTGTGATGATGTCACCTTGTAACATCAGGCAACTTGTTTCTAGGTGTTTCAGGCAGCTCAGAACAGTGGTTTCTAGGTGGAGTGGTTTCTCCCCCTGTTGCATACTTTGGGCTTCATAACTTTGCAGACTGTTTACACGTACAAAAAGCTACATAACATAAAGAAAGGAAAAACCTGTAAAAGTATCATAGGTCCTCTTTAAATGTACATAGATGTGTGGGCCTGTCACAGTCATTACATAATCAAATGATCGCAATTATTTTCCACAGTTGCTTTTGTCACAACAGGAGGTAAATTGGGCAGTTGGACTGAGTCAAATGCATGTAAATGAAAGAAAACACATTTCACAAGTCATGAAGTTGAAAACAACAAAAACAAATGTCCCGGCATGTGGCATAATACATTTAGAAACTAGCAGTGAGTAATGTTTGTTAATTTGATGCATATTTACTGATGTTAGTTAGTATTGCTTTTAGAGGGCAGCAGTGAGACATGTTAATTTGCGCTTGAGCTTTCTCTGTCGTCAGTCAATCAAGTAATCAAGTAACGACAACTAATCAGCCAATTCAGCAACTTGCGGCTTGTGTTTTATTAGTTTCATACAGTGAATGGAACAAGACAATTAAATTGTGAATTTCTGTATATGGCAATCAACAATTGTAATTTAAGGCTTTTACACACTACTGTATGTTAAAATACATGTAAAATCACACTAAAATACATTTAAATTGCATTTAAATTACTAAATGTTCTGGAGTACTTTCATGGCATAACCTTATGAGGTAGTTTAATCTAGGTGTTAGAGCATTAAGGCAAAGTGACAGCTGCGTCACCTGGTTTCTGCTGAGGTTAGTTTGAGCAATTTGATGTGCTGTGATTATTCCCTGAGCCCAACCTGGAGCAGCTTTCTCCATCAGAGCCAGGGGCTAAACATTCAGAGAAAGGGAGAGAGACAAAGCAGAAGAGAGAGAGCGAGAGAGCGAGAGAGAGCGAGAGAGCGAGAGAGAGCGAGAGAGAGAGAGTGCAAGACAGAATGCGAGCGAGCAATATTGAGCAAGAAAAAGAAAGAATTAAAGAAAGAAAGACAAGCCAGAGAAATGTGCTTGTTAGTATGAACACATATGCACACATATTACAGTCAAAACATCTAAACCATGGCAGTAAACTGTTTTAGCTTGTTTTATACAGAATCACAAACACTTACATACGTATTTTAATTTCCCAAAAATTGGCTGCAAAAGCGAGCGGAATGCACACATACACACAAGACAAGCTTTTAAGAGTGCCTATCTGCCTTGGGGATCTACCTTGGCGATTTTGGCCTCATCCTTCTTTTTACTTTTTTGTATGGAGGCAAAGTGATGTCTGGCACTGTCAAAGTCCACCAACTTCCTGTCTCGCTTTGCAATGCGAGCCTGAAGGGGAATCACACAGATTTCTGTTACAGGACATGAATCCTTCCACATCCATATCAGTCTAATGAAAGCTAAAGCTAACCTTAATTTCAGGAAACTGAGCCATGTAGGTGTCCATAGAGATAAGAGCATCGTCCAAAAGCTTCTGATGGAAATCGCCCCATAGGACCTCTGTGTCCTGTCAAGCAAAAGGCATTAGAACTCCTAACACGCATTCAAAACATGCATGTTGACATAAAGTATAGTGCAAAAGCCTGAGACCACCCTTCATGTATTTAATTTCCATTTAAAATGCCTATTAAATACAATTTATTACATTTTAGGAGACATTTTAGAAACTTGATAAGATTAGACAATATAAACCAACTGTAAAAGGAAGAGGGGGAGTCAAAGTGAACAAAAAGTAAGCATTTCTAAAACTGGAGTTGTTAAAAGATAAAGAGAACAATCCTAAGCTTTCATCTTTTAATTCAAGATATAAAAACATACACACACAGACGAGTGTTTCTGTCCAGCCCTTCACTGTGACAAGGCAAATCATTGCTACTGGTCTGAAAGGATGCAATGCTGTCAAGAAAACTGGACTTCTGAGATGTAAAGTAAAGTTTTACAGACAGATGAGTCTAAATGTTAAGATCATATGGTATGTGAGAAGCAAAAATGCAATCGACTTCTAAGGCTGAACTCCCTGCAATTTGCTTGAAAGGAATGCTGCATTTAAGAACCTGCAGTAAAGGTAAAGTGTAGACACACTAAATGGTAAAAATGATATTACAATTAGTTAAGGCTTAAATACATGTTCTGTTTTTTTCCTGAAATGGGTGGTTTCTGACTGCACAGTACTATACATGATCTCACTTATGCAAACATCAACACATTTCTGCTCTGCATACAACTGGCGAAGCTAAAGACCAGACATGGATCTACATCTCACTAGACCCTGAAGCATCTACAGACCAGAAAAATCATCTAACTACTTTACCTCCAGATTATTATCCATCTCCTTCTCTATTAACTCCTTCATGCAGAAAGAGAAAAGGAATGCACAGAATGTATAACAAGGAATGTGACAAAGTTAGACATGAAGACAATGTACACAAAATACTGAAAATGGAGAAAAAGACAAAGCAAGGCGTTATAACTATATGTTATAATAGGCTCTCTTATCTCTCATCTATGATTACTATGTTAGTGATCTAGCAACGTACTGATGATGTTGATGATTAACTGAGTAATCAGAATTTTCACTAAAGGTCAATAGACACTGACTTAACTGAACAATGTATAGGCTTTTTAGCTTACAAAAAATTACCTGGAAAGAGATAAGCAAGTAAGCATAGTATATAAAATCTGTGTGGGAAAAGTGCATATGAGTGTAAGCGAATCATGCAAATAGCCAAATAATCACTGTGCCAGTTCAGCAAGAAGGTGAATTTATTCAATTGTATTGTATTGAATTGTATTGAAGTGTATTAACTAATTGAATTATTAACATTTCTCTGGTTACATCAGAGTTCTACTGGCCTTTAGGGTGCAGAAAGCTGGAGTAAAATGGTTTCAGTAAAATGGTTTCAAATTACTCCAGCAGTGACAGACGATTTCAATCTGATGACATCACGCCTGTTGTAATGACCTCTCATAGCACTTTACCACTCTACCTCACATAACCCATTCCGTTGTGAAAACACACAGGCAGGAAACTTGGCAGAAATGGGTTTACACACCTCTGCGAGGGCATCAATCTCCTCCTTCCCAAACCAGTCTGGTTCATACATGTCTGCTAGACAGTCCTGCAGACGCTTGGAGCATTCGTGCATTGCTGAGGTGAGACAGAAAAACAGACGGACAGCTGGTGGAAGAAGTAATAGCACATGCACAGGACAGCATACAAACATTGTGTACATTCCACACAATTGTACACACTCACAAACACCCACACAACTACAGCTGAAAAAGCATTACCAGGTGCATAATCTGACTTTAAAAAAACAACAACAATCAATTACACAGTACACACATATTTGATTTTAACATTACTTCAATAGATTAAGTAAATCGTGTTTATTCACAATAATATATATAATAATAATATATATATATATATAATATATACAATAATATAATTGTAGCTATATGAAGACATTTAAAAACAGATTTGTTAAAAGAATTGAAATTTATTTAGTAGCACTGAAGTGTTACAGTATATTTTGTGTTTTTATAAAACATCCCCTGTATAATAACAGTATTTAATCAAATAGTAATTATTGTTATCGTTTAAGTATGTATTAAATTATGTTTAAAATGTAACATAACCAATGTGTACATTCTAACATTACATACACTTTGGAAAAGTACACTTTTACAAGTGATGACTTACTTTTTACTGCTGCCAGATATGCCCTCAGGTCTCTTTGCAGTTTAGTGCCTTCAGCCTATGCACAGAGAAGGAGAATTATATATATATATATATATATATATATATATATATATATATATTTGTTTTTGTGTGCTGAACATGGATTCTTGGTACGAGCAGGTAGCGGTGGTCTCTGTAATAATCACTTGTCAAGAGCTTCAGCCATCATTGCGTTTAGTTTTTCTTTTCATTGGCGACCTGTGCTCAAATGATCTAAACAGCAGTGGTACCTTTAACATGATTGACAAAATTCACAAAATGCTGTAGATGCAGTGTTACTTCTTCCTGGACTGCTGGACTGACTTGTTTTGACATTACTGTGACTCACTCTTGACTCTTGATGTACAAAACGGTATTACTGGCACACTAACTTCAGTAACTCAGCTAAATGATATACAGTCTTTTTGACATTTGACGATCAAAATGGTTAGTTCACTTTCTATTAACAATTTTAATTATTGCTCCTTTAAAACGGGTCTCCTTTACATGTGTCTCCATTACAAGTCATTCCAAGGGATAATAGGAATCAGGTATTAAATCTGACCTTGCCACTCACTGTTACAGTAAATCCTGTGTAAGGATTAAAGGTGGAGTTAGGGAATTGGCTGTGTGTTAAAAAGAATCTCACCATCTGCTTGTTGAAGTTAGCAACACTTTCTTCAAACGCTGTATCTTTGGTCTCATCAGCTTTCCCCAACTTCTGCATCATCTAGAAATCAGATCACATGTATTTTGTCCATTACTTGAATAATTATAGTGTTTATAAAAGACCAAACTATAAAAATGCCTGATTTTATATTTAACTAAACAATAACAAAAATGTATAGCTTTTTAAAGATTCCACTATACTTTGCTTTAAAAGTCTTTAAAAATATGCATAATGTCTATTTATTTACCAAGTTTAACAAGTTTAATACATTTTAAACATAAAATATTATGTTCTGTAAGTTTTGCACAGGGCATGTTATTTCCTCAGTATGATAGATCCAGCAAACAAACTGCATTAAAATATGCAGAGCGGTAACTGTAGAGGATGTTTACTCATTTTCACTTGTATGTATTTAAACAAGACATGCAGTTTGAACTTTTGCATACAGCTATACACACCAAGAAATAAAAACAAAAATTGTGACAAGAAATGCATATGAATCAGTATATGTATAAGACTTATATGTATATGTTTCTTACTGTAAAAGACACCAGCAGGATATTTTCAAATATGAATTATCATCATGCAAATCAGCAACCATTCACTGAAGACTGAGGTTGAAGGTAAACTGTAACAATGTTTTTTTAAATCAAGTAATCAACGGGCTACACCTGTAAGAGCACTGTACTTTAAATACACACTTAATAAATTCCTCTAAATGATAAACATTCCTTTGTAATCAAATCTTCTACCCTCAAGGTTGCAGCAATGTGAACAATTCTTATTTATACACTGAACATATTAATATTTCAGATTTGTTTAAGTTAATCCATCTATTATAAACCGACAACCTTTCTTTAACTCTTTCCTAATACATTCAGGTATTCCTTTGTCAAACTATAACACTGTCTCTCTTTTTCACACGTATGAAAAAATGACAGATTGGGATATACACTCATCATAAAAAATACAGTTGCACCTACAAGAAAGTGTCTGATTGCAATGCTATTCAGAAGGAAGATAAAGGTTGCAATAAAAAAGGAACAATAAATGACTAAAAAAAATTTGACTCATATGGGCAATATTTATTGAGCCACACATACAGAAGTAGTGTCTCTCAGTATGGCGTCGGGCTGCCATGTTTGCTAGTGCAACAAGACAGATGTCTCGGCATGGAATTGTAGAGGTTCCTAATGGTGTCCTGCGATTATCCATCCCACGCAGCTTAATTATTCTCACGTGGGTCTTGCAGATTTTGCAGTAGGGGTGGAGTGTTAATGACACCAGGCCTTCTGGACGTATGATGCATGACAACAAATCATTTATCTTGGCACTGACCATGGTGCCTCCACACACGGATTTGTTGGTCGTCTCCACCAAGACAAAAGTAGGACTTGACAGTGAAGATTACCCGCTGCCTTTCTGAGTCACTCCATTACAGTCTGGCACGACACCATCGCAGTCTTTAGAAATGTTGACGTGGTGTTAAGAGCAATCATTGTAACTGCTGTGCAGCCATCTGCCAATGGTGCTGGCACTAACAGGATGACTCACGGAGAGCATTACTGGTCGCTAAAAGTCTGCAATCGTATTAGACATCCTTTGTTATTTGCTTGTTGCATGTATAAAAATGTAAATGATACCAATTCAATGTGTTTCTCGAGCCATTGATGGAGACATGGATATCACAAAATCAACCTCTCAAATCTCACTTCTACCAGTTAGTTTCATTTCAACATTTGTAAATTTTCACAACATAAGCTTTTACTCATCAAGTTAGGCTACTCACGACAGTCTACTATCCTCACTGGATCTAAAAAATATACAATCCGCACTGACATAAAAAGTCAAAAGAGGAAAAGTCATAAAAAAACAAAGAAGGAAAAAAAACTATGGGTAAGCAATAATAGTGGAAAGACCAGGGAGGAAGAAGGCTGGCCAATCACAGAAGGCATCCTAATGCAGAAGGAAATTAGAATCGTGTTTGCACCAGCAAAGAAGGGGAGGGTGTTGCTCAATAAAGTGCAGTTTCCATTTAATCTGGTCACTTTAGCTATCCATACAGACACAAACACATGCATAAACACAAAGCTTTAGGCAGCAAGGCCAAATGTTCTTTTAATTTAACATTAGATGGATATTTCTACTATAGCAAGCAGACACATTTCCTCTGTGGCATTACCCACAATACCAGTTCCTCTAAGACCAGTAAAGATTGCATTTCCCCGACCTCACTCTCAGTTTCCTTTTCTATATACAAGTAAACTTCATGAAGCAAAACTTAACAATATGCTGATTATGGAACATCATCTGCTTCCACTACACAGGAATGCAAGCTGCCTGTGCACTGCAATCAGAAGCAGTGCTAATTCCTGTACAGCACAGACTGTGATACCACCTCTAAATCAAAAGGTTCCCTACTTTACTGTAAGGATGTTCTGATCTAGTTCTGAAGCATTTCGAATATTCGCTATTTGCTGATAGGGTTAGGCTATGATATTTGGATTTTTGTAGATCACACCTCCAGAAACTACCTTCTTTGAATACATACATTTTATACATTTTATGTGTATTTATAAGTTTAAAGCGTGTGGACCTTTACAATTTGTCTATGTATGAACCAATATTAATGGTCTATTAATTGTAAAAAAGCTTGTTACATTAACTTGCATTTAATGAATTGGTATTTCTTATGTAATGCTACAAAATTAGAGAGATTGACCAATCTGATGATTTTGGCTACCTACTTCCAAAGGCTGCAATACTTATTCCCTCATCTTCTTAACTGCTTTGTCCTTCTGGGTCATAGAGGGTGCTGGAGTCTATCCCAGCGTTCAAAGAGTGGAAGGCAGTAAACACCCCAGACAGGTTGCCAATCCATCACAGGGCAGACACCCAAACATACAAATTCACACACACCTAGCGGCAATTTACCATATTCTGGAAACTGGAGCCCCTGGAGGAAACACATTCTAATTTCACACAGAAGTGACCCTGGACGCCCTGGCTACCTACCTACACTACCTACAGCATTGTGAAATTGCTGGAGCATACACAAAGTAGCCTGCTCCTCTCTGTTTCTCTCTTTTCTTTGGATCGGAATGAGATATCCCTACATTATCCCTATATTGTATCCTTTTTCCATGTTTATATGTGGAAAGAATACCCAGAGAAAGAGCAAGAATCAAAACATATCCACATCCACACCTGATTACCCAGGAGTTTTTCCATGGTATTGTCTTTTAGGCAAAAAAGATCACGTAGATCACTAGACAGCTATCTATCTAATTTTACCCAATTACTAGCAAACTACCCCTCTCTTCTTGATGCACGGTAGGCCAGGAGGGACATAACCTTTTTAGTATATATGCATCACTGGCCATGTAGTGCATGAAAGCTGATCCAAAATGCGTTACGACCAATCCTCCCTAAACAGTCCTATTCCTTAAAATACAGAGGCACCAATCATACATTTAAGTTAAATAATCAGCTTTCCACATGAGACATCTGGACCCGTGTGGCATGATGGGCAATACAACCTTTGGCTACAAGTATGCACTCACAGCTTGATGTAGTTACCACCGTAGACAGTTTTCGTAGAAGTTTATCACTGTATATCTGGACTTCAGTTATACTACAGACACTTCTCAGCTCTGCTTGAATGTAAGATCCTACCCAAAAACATAAGTTTCTTATGGTTTTCATTTACATGATGATATGCTAAATGTTTTTAATGTTTTTTTTTTTTTATCTATCCTAAAATAGCACACAAATCACATCGTTAGATGTGCATTTCCTTCAGTTGGATAGAGTAGAATGTTTAAGAGCAAAATGCTTAAGTATTATGTTTAGTTTAAGCATGATGGCATACTTTTAGACACTGTTCTTTAAAAAAACGTAAAATTAAAAACAAATAATTTTAAAGCTTAGCAGTTTTTAAAGAAAAACACTTGAACAGAAGTGCCCAAAACTTTTAATATATATGTCAGCAATGAAAAAGAAAAATATGGCATTGTAATTGAATATTCAGTTATTACAACCCTGGCAGTTGTTAATTCAAGGCAGAACATAGAGGCCACTCTATACAGCCTGGGTCAGTCATTTTTCATTCATAATGCTCTCAACAGACTAAATATTCTGAAGCTGGAGAATAAGTGCCTGACAGAAAGGGAGAGAGAAAGAGAGAACAGAAATAACAGAAATAATCTCAAACAGAAACTCTCACACACAACTGTGTTCAAGTCAGTGGTTTTGGTTGTCATTTTGCACAGTTTTAGTAATCAGGGTGATGGGGCTTTGGTCAGGGGAGATTTCCCAGCAGCTTTGCAGGTCTACCATGCGTGTGTCTGTGTAATAACAGTCACTTCATGTGTACATGTGAGTGTGTGTGTGTCTTTTAGAGATTTTTTTAATTTCAGTTTTATGGGCCCCACAGGTCTCTGACTGCTAGGCACTGGTGTTCAGTGACAGATCCAAAAATATACCTAAGCCTCATTTAACCCTCCCCAGATCTAAAACCCCCGTCACATTCTGTGGGATTAGCTCGCTGGCTACAGAGAGTCTTCTATTCTTAGCCTCTCTTCGTGTCCAAAGGCCTTCTTGATCAGAACAGGTGTGTGGGCGTGTGCATACGAGGAGTGGTGGTTGGGAATAAACGGACAGATGCATGGTCTATTCACGCAAATTGGAGGGCAGAGGTCTGAGCAGGGCTGGGCGATACAGTTAAAATCCGAAATCATGATTTTTATTTTACAAACATATCATGGTATTACAGTATGGGATGATATTTAACTTTGCATTAATAAGGATAACAAACCTACACTTCCTGTGTGTGATGGTAACTCAAAGAACCTGACATAACTTGATTCTTTTCAATTACTACAAAGATACTACAAACTATTATATTTCTACCGGTATGGTAACCATTACTTTACGGAACACAGTATTATTATGGATACAGTCATATGTTAAAGTTTGAATAAGACTGTCAAACTGCATGTTTTATTGATGTTTTAAGTGATACTAGGTTAACAACTCCTCTACAGAGAACACATTTAAACATACTTACATTTTTCTACAGATTTTAGTGTATTTATTTGATTAACACACTACAAAAATATAAAACTATAATATATATTATAAATTGTATTGGAATATTTACACAGGCCACTTTCTCATTTTGTTTTTTAAATTGAGCAACTATAAATCATTTATGCTTTAAAACATGCAAACTTGTAGAGGATGTGCATTTATTTTTACAAACCAGCATAACCTGGGATGTTTTGCATATGATGTATGATGTCTAATCTATCAGTCAAAACTGAAAACCAGTACTGTCGTATGACACCCATACGAGTATAGACAATATATCAGCCAGCACTAAGAGGAGGGCAGATGAACATTTCCTCCGTGGAGCAGGGTCACTGGGCTCCCTTCTTTGTGAGTGTCTAATTCGGGAGCCTTGTGAATCTGATGCCTGATAGTTCTCGGCTCCCATTCCTCCCTGCTCTGATGTCACGCTGACATATCAGACCCAAGACCACACATGTCTCTATAGCAACCGGACATGCCAAAGTTTTAGAATGTTCCCAGTTTAACAGTAGGCCTCTGACCAGGAAGAGGAATGACTCAGGACAAGTGATACCCACAGGGGAAAATGCATGGGGTGGGATTGGGCTAAAGGGGCAAAGGGAACAGAGGGAAAGATGGAGAGCCTAAGAGGGAGAAAGAGGGAAGACACGGATCAGAGTGATGTGGGCCTGCCAGAAGAGTGTTGTTCTTCTCTGGCTGGCTGAGTTTCAGAAGGGAAGATATATCATATATCACAGGGAGGGGAAAAAACACACATACACACATCTGATGTGATCCTAGATGCCCACAAAAGCTAAAAGCTAATTGATAAGACCTGAAGAAGCTAAGAAGCTAAGAAACCAATGGGATTTTATGAATTTAAATAATCTGTATGGTACATTTTTCTGATTGCATATATATAATCTGTAATATGTTGCTTTACCCATTTGTAAGGTTTGATTTGTTACTGTTTTTGTTACTGTGCCTTTAAGACGTAAATGAGCACTTCCCTGACTGGCTGCCCCATGCCTAATTTAAAAAATACCTCTTTCGAGTGAGGGAGTGGAGCTACATCGCTGTAGGTCAAAATGGCAGATACATGTGAATATGTAAACGATGAACTCAAAACAGGAGCCTTTGCAGCTTAGTTTCAATATATACATGTAGGCTGTATGGCCTGGGAAGTGAACAGCATGATTTTATTTTAGGATTTACATACTACAGCAGACTCCTATTTTAAAAAAGCAAGGATCAGTCAGTTTTCCATAGAACAGGTTGTTAAAGCTTAACTTTACTAATTTCAGATGGCTGATGCCCATCAATTACAGCCATAACTGTGTGTATTTGGGTATTAATACTAATTAATTCATTTTCTGAATCTTACACACCATCAGAGCTAGATAATGACCTCAGTTGAAAGTCATTCTCAGGCAGAAGTGCAAACCTCAAATTTTTAACCTTTCTAGAAGAAGTTCTTTTGGCATACAAGATGATGCAAGGAAAGAGAAAAGTGATCCTCTATGAGATAAAAAGCAGCATATGGAAGACGAGGCAGGCAGAATGTAATTACCTCTTCATCCCTAAACAAAATGACACCTACACCCAAACAACTGGACACCAGCATGCAGGCTTGAATCTAAGAAACAATGTACAAATTAAGATATAACTATCTTTTTTATCCAGAACCATCTTCAACTAGCCTACCCTTCGTCCCTCCTACTTGCACCTGTTTGTTCATGACAAGAGCCTTCAGACAAGCAAAAGGCTCCCAGTCCAACTCAAGATACAAAGACTAAATAAATCACTGGGACCAGTACATCTTAAACCTATACATAGTCTCCAGTGTTAGTCATCAGTGCCCAAAGCCACACTATGGGGATACTGGGGAAGTCCTTTGCCCTGCTATCATATGAACGCAAGACCCCAATACAGAAGTCTCCGACTGTTTTACAGATTTTATTTTGACCTATGTTTTAAACTACACACGGGCTTCATAACGGTGGTCATTTACAGTGGTTACAGTGGGAAGGGCACTTCCTGCCTGGAGGCCATTTCTAAATTTAATTGTATTTAGGTCAGATTCAGGACAAACTACAACATGAGGTAATAAATAGTAATATAGCCCCTAACTGTTCTCCGTGAAAGCCCTAGAATACCCCCAAAACGCGCACGTGGTACACTGTGAGTGAACTTTCCTCCTAGAAAAGCGCAACAGCTGCGACCAGCTGACAGGGAGGGATAGTGAGGATTCAGTTAGTGCTTTATCCGCTATAGTTACCGTTTCCGCTCGTCTAGAGCTCCATAGAGGGAAGTAGCCACTGTTTATAACTGAATCCGCTGGAAAAGCCTAAATCATATTAGCAGGAATCGTGAAAAGGACTGTACAGGGTCCTGCAATACTATACTATATATGAAAGAACTACATGGAAATCCATGTAAACAGCGCGAAAACACTGTCAACTCAGCAATCAGCAAATGTAGTAACACGGGGTTTCAGTTCTCAGCACCGCGTTCCTGTTGCTTTGACATTTAGCGAGTTGACTCAAGTAGAAACACACGATCACCAGACAGAGTCTCTGTACAAGCACGTAGGTCTAGATGAGCAACCCACCATAAAGTACATGAAAGCTATAACGACGTTAGCAATGTTTTGGAAGTTTTTTTTCTTTACCGTACCTTCTCTTGTGCTCGAGTTATCCTCTTCTGTACATTACTAGCCAGTTTCCCGGCGTTCACCCCTTTCCCTGTCTCAGCCATGCCTGGCGCTTTAGTCTGCAGGAAACAAACTAATACAAAAAAAGCAAACGCGCAAGAGAAGCTGTGGAGGAGCTACAAAATGAAGGGGAAACAAAAGCTGAGGCTCGGGTGAACTCCACAAGTCGTTTGGGTCTCCGCTCGATTCTGTTAAAGCCTCTTAAAGGGATAGCGAGTACAGAACGTAACTCTAATCCCTGACGACGGCAGCCCCTTTAAAGGTGAGCTCCACAAATTCCATTGGCGCGCATTTCTAAATATGCTGAAATACACAGTGCCTTGGGAAAAGTCCGTCAAGCTTGATACACCCATAATGTTTATGGTTTCTGGTAAGAACGGTTAATGAAAAAAGGGCCAATAAATCAAACAGACAGGATCACAATATTACTCCTCCTGTTGTACGGCCCCTTAAAGGTACAGTTAAAAAGCCACAGTATTAGCCGACGCTGTTGTTGCGGCGTGAACTGCTCGACACAGGAACACAGGACGGAAGGATATATATATTCTTAGGACCTATATATATAACTTAGCTCACTGAATGCGTATTTTATCATATTCTGTAGAACACAGACGCGAAACTACAGCAGGAAGGAAAGCTTAAATAGCTTGTTTGGTGGTCAAACACTGTATGGCTCCAGAATTCATCATATCTGCCTGTGCTGAAGGAGCTTCACACATTTTTAAAAATAAACGTTAAAGAATAGCAAGCATTAGTAATGCGATAGTCCACATCCACTTTTAATCTCAAATTAGGAGTTTAATCTTAAAAATAGATCTTTAAATATTCTGCTATGTAACTTTCAACATTTTAACAAAAAACACAGAAAATGTTTATATTACATACAAATTGTGGAGACAAATAGATATGAATTTGGAGATGGGCACACTTAACTCTGCCAAAAGCTACTAGTCATCCACCTAAAAGTTCATAAAATATTTGTTGACTAGAATTCTTGCAAAAGCGCAAATCAATGAGGTATGCTTTTCTGTTTCTGCCATTTTACAGCTCAGTCTTTTAGAGAGGATCTCATTATCCTGGTGTCTGTTACAGCTGTACCTGTGGTGACCTCCATTCATTTTACTTCTTCATCTTCTCCTCCTTTTTTTTCTTGATAAGTGTCCTCTACATGTTCCAGGCCTTTACGTATCAGTATTCTCCATGGCCCAGGGGTGAAAGTGTTCAGAGTCCAGCAGCAGTTTTCCAACCCAGTGCAAGGCATGCACATACCAGTGTAGTCCCTCTCTCTGGACTCGGTTAGGCCCGGTCCAGCTGTGCAGCAAGCGGAGTGGGCCAAAGGCCCAGTGAGCAAGCTGATGTTTTTCTATTGCAGCATAGCATGAGGTCATTGCCCCATTGACCAGCATAGTTCCATGGGCAGTGAGCGGGGCATATGCACCGCGGTCTTCCCACACACGCATTCGAGTAATACGCGAAAGTCGCCCATTTAGCAGCCCCTCAGACCCTTCTTCTAGAGTCAGCACACACTGCCCTGGATGGGCATCACTGGCGAATATTGTCTGCATAGCCCCTTCTGCTTGCAAGGTCCCACCAGTGCAGTTTCCATCCCACACAAAGAGCAAATGTGCCGCAGTCATGAAGAGTGTGGCCCCATCGTGTGTACTGATTACATAGAAGTGCTTCTTGGTCGCTGGGTCGCGATCCAGGAAAGCCAGAACCTCACTGTAGACAAGACTGCCGCTTTCTGTCAATGCCAGCACTTGATCACCAGGCTGCAGGTCACGCATTGACTTCCGACTCCCCTTTTCCAGCATCACCCACGCCCTACCTGGAAAGCAACCCCCCGTCTTAGCTGCCACAGAGTGTTCTGGAGAGCCAGGGGCCATGCAATGGGAGAGAGGGAAAGAGAAAACAAGTACATGAGAAAAAGAAAAAGGATACATTCAGAAAATGGCAGGCTAAGAGGCTAATACAAGTGTTAGTTTGGATGTATGCCTTGGTATTTAACCTACATTATGTGGAGGTTCTTTAAACTTTAAAAAGGTTGTATACACCCACACATCCCATTTACAACATTTATTTTTAAAACATCATTCATCTGAAGGTTTTTAGGGAACTATTTTTTTTTATTTAAAAGGGAATCCCATCCATTTTCTAACATTCTGCATATGCTGAGGCAATATGCTGAGGCACTGTTCAAATTTGGTTTGATTTTGGTGAAAATACATTAATGGTGGAGAGGTACCTACAGGGTGTTGTGAGGCAAAATAATACCCAAAGAAAACTTTGTTTTTCCTGATCTACTACTATTTTATCAAAACCAACATCACATTTCAAATCAGATGTGTAGGTTCACTGGTCATTTTGCATAGTAAGTAAAGTGATTAGATTTTGTGTTGTAGTGTCATGTCACGTCCTGTCCTGTCTAGTCTAGCCCCTGTTTTTCAGTTTTCTCTGGCTTCCTGTTTGTCCTGTCACTTCCATGTGCCTTTTGTTGTCTTTCCATGTGCTTCTGTTTTGGTTTTTGGCTCCTCCTGTCTCCGCCCCTTGTCAGTCCCCTCACCTGTCCTTAGTTTGTAGCTCCGCCCCTTCCCAGGTGTTCCTTGTTAGTCTTTGTCCTCTTATACCCCCTGTAGTCCCTTGTGTTCTTGCTTGGTGTTTTGTTTTCATGTCAGTCATCTGTTTCCCTGCCAGTCGTTTGTTTCCCTGTCCTTTGGTTTTGTTTCCTTGTCTGTTGGTTATTTTGTAGTCTGTTCAGTTGTTCCTCTGTTGTTTAGTTTCTTTGGTTTTGTATTTTTGTTCATTAAATCATCCTTGAGTTTGTATCCGGCCTCCTCGTCCCTGACCCCCTGTGACATGTAGACATTGTGACTCTTTGTTCTTATAACCACCACTGTAAAGAAAATCATAGCTGGTAAGTCTCTCTACAATATGTTGTCTGTTTGCATCTCAGCCACTGAATTCTGCAAAATCAGTGTAATTACCCTTTATCAGTGTCTGAGAGCAGAGTTCATTTTCAAATCAACATATTGCCTTCTGCAATGCTGAAAGAAATAAACTTTCCTGAAAGTGAAAGGTGTTGAAAAGATCACCTAGATGCAAAAAGGATGTATATGATTGTTTACTTACTTGCAGTTTAACTATATTGTATTGCTATGTTATATTATACTATATATAGTATATTAGAGTATAGTATATTAGAATTCTTGAAAACATTTTTTCAAGACAACGTATTAGAAAACTTTTTTTCAGCACACATTTTTTTCCCTTTTGCATTTTTGCACTTATATTTTGCACTTAAAATACTAGTTATAGTATAATATAATATATTAATATATTGTCTATGCTAACCTTGACCAAGGCTGTCCTCTATTTCACTCACTGGTTGAGCTGGTGTAGGTGATCAATAAGGGTCCTGATTGCGATGAGCTATGCATTGGCCGTTATACACAATTCTCCAAAATGCAGTTGGGAGCGCCTCCCAGTGGATTCTTTAAGACTAGTATTGCCAGCAATAGTTGCCTTATAGTCTAATCTTCTTAACTTTAACAGTGAAAAAATACATTGTGAATTCTTATCTCAAAATAATAATACGTATTGGATAATATATAAATAAGCATTTAATTTAGAAATAAAGTTTCTGCGTCCCCATCCAATCATGTCAAGGACAGCGAACTCGCATAACGATCTGGGCAGAAAGGATAGAATAAGAGAAAGCACAAGAAATTGGTGGAAAAGGAAAACACAAGAAATGGAAAACAGAGAAAAGAGAGAAAAAAGAGAAAAAGAATATTAGGGCTTTGATAATGAATACACAAAAAGAAAACTGTGATTGGGTGATAGCTGTTTTGCTCTACAGTAACAGTGGGTCTTAATGGACAATTCATGCACTAGTAACTAGAGAGAACTAGGGAGGCATCTGTCAAACCAACTTGAATAAACACACTGAATACATAAATACTTCTGTTGTAATTATGCACATAATATAAGCTCCCCGGGCAAAAAAAGTCACCTTGTGTGTTTAAGGTGGTAGTAACTTCAGGCTCCTGCACACGGAGCACGATGAAGATCAGGCTACGTGATGTGTGACGGGATTCATAGATTGAGAAGAGGTTGTACAGTGCAATGAGTGTCTCATCCCATGTGTGGAAAATGGGTCGCAAAGCGGATGCTAATGATTGCCAAAAAGGAGTAATTGCAAAGGTATCGAAATGTATGATCATAAGAGTCTAACAGCAGTGGCAAAAATCCCAGTCTACAGAAAATTCTCCTCAGAATTGTGCCAGGGAAGGCATCCATGAAATCTCTGACACAAGAGTGGCTGAAGAATCGTGTCGCCAACATCCAGAAATGCTAAATCGAATTGCAGCTGTTGTTCATGCTCGTGGAGGTATTATACGCTATTAGGTATGTGCCAGTCACTAATGACTAATTTTTTGTCCGGTGAGCTTACCTTGCCAATGCCTTGGAGGAAAGGACAGAAAGACAAACAGACCCATTATTGTAACTGGCATGATGGCATGAGCTGTGAAATGTGAAAGAAAATGCTGAAGCAGAGTCAGGTAAATAGAGGAAATCAGAATAGGTTAGCATATAAACAGAGAAGTGCATTTATTAAAGAGCCCAGTGGTTCAGGATACGCCAGTGCAGCTTTGTGTTGCAAAAAAGGCAAGGGCCCAAAACAACCACAAGAAACTTGTAAAGGAAATTAAGCACCTTTTCTGAATATATATATATATTTTAGCATATGTACATGTCATAGCAGAGTGTTTTGGGCAGCACCAGTCCCTCAGTCGTTTGTTTATAAGGTACACATACACATATTGGTTATTTTTTCAGGTACACCTACAACATATAGAAGGGTCTAAAAGTCTGAAACCTCTAGTAACGATGTTTCAATTCTGCATTCTTATGTAATTTAATACAAATATTTTCATTACAAATTATACTATCACCATAACAATTTAAGCAAAAAGAAGAATACTTATACTTATATAATATTTCAATGAATTTCAGAATGTCATTCTTTTGCTTTAACATCATGCACTCCGGAAGCAAAAGCCTCTGATAAGTAGATCAAATTTTCCTGAGAGTCTTCTGAACACGTGCTTCAAATGAAATGAGATTTGAGGCCTTAATTTAGCTAATATTAGTTAAAATTTGCTTAGTAAGCTAGAAATTGTGCCGAGTGTGCCATTCTTCTTGTTTACTTGTTCTGACCTTTCTTTTTTTCATTTCTTTTTTCAATTCGTTGTCTACTTCCAGGTTTATTTTAATTAAATGCCAGACTTTCTATGTGGTCTCAGATTTTTGGGCCCCTCTGTATTTTTTTTTGCACTTTGAGGGTGTGTACGTACTGATTGGACCTGTTGCTGCATAATTTTGAAAGTCATGCTCTACCCCTTCCTTCAGTGAGAAGGAAAAGACCAGTATAGGACCAAGAAGTGGATTGTTCTCAGCACAGTGATGCAATCATGATAGTGAAATATTAGAGTGTGTTGCACTGGCTCAAATGTAACAGGCACAGCAGCACTGCCAGGGTTTGTCAGCAACTGAATGTCCCTGCTGAAAAGCCTACTAACCAAACAGTGGCCATGTGGGTAGTCCTTGTGGTCAGAATCTGTCCACCGATGAGCAACTAGAAGTTGACTGACTTAAGACATGGATGGAAAAAATGAGCCATGGACCTACACAGTGTACCAGCAAGGACAGTGCAACAGATAGAAACAGGTAATTGCAACAGTCTAGCAAATACACTCACCAACATGATGGATGGAGTAGAGCAATTGTGCAACTGAGATTGAGACAAATTGTGCAGCAACAGATATAGGTTATAATGAGTAATTGTATACCTACAATAGGTCAATGATAATATGTGCCACTGACTAATAAACTAGCAGTAAACATCTGTACAGGCATGCTTGCCCAGTGCATTGTTCTGCTTGTGTAACTTGCTCTACTTACAAGTGTGGTAAGAAGCAGCTTAGTTAGTTGTAGTTAGACAGAAAAGTGGCATTCCACATTATCCAAGCTCTATGCCATGGTTATGCTGCTGACATTCTCCTTCTTTTCCTGCTCCAAGTCTCTAAATTCCTCATTCTCCTTCTCACCTCACTTCTATCTCTCTGCCCTTCCCTCCAATTCTCTCACCTGACTTGACACTGCAGTGGATGTGGCCTTTGGACTCGTAGTAAACCCAGTCGAAACCGGCCTCTACAGCCAAACGGGCCAGCATAGCATATTTGTTACGGTCACGGTCCGATGTGGTGATGTCCACTGCTCGGCCCTCATAGTGCAGAGACTCTTCGGAATGATGCCCATCCTCATCCCAGCCCTCTGTCACTCGCAGACGCACACCTGGCCATAAGTTCATCACCGAGATGGCCAGAGAGTTCAGCTTATCTTTACAACGCTACCGAGAGACACAGAAAGATGGACGATAGAATTAGAGACTTGTTTCTGATTTGCTTCATACATTAACAGTTCTGATTAGTACTGGAAACGGAATGAAATGGTACTGTAGTTTCCGTAAAACAGTATTACTGCTTTAGAGCATAATTTTTTCTAAGCATTACCAATTAAGAACTACTGTCCTATTATCTAGTGCACTGTTTCTCAACCCTGGCCCTGGAGGGTCACTGTCCTTCACATTTTACGTCCTTCACATTTAATGATTTGGTTTATTACTTGTTAATTATTAGGGAAAACTTTAGACATTTACCCTCCAGGACCAGGATTAAGAAAAACGTGCTAAAACATCAAGATGAACAGTTTGTTCTTAAGTGTCACACATCCGAAGGGGCTGATGTCACTCCACACCCCTACCGCAAAATCTGCAGGAACTGCATGAGAATATTCAAGTAGCATTGGATAGATAATCCCAGGACATCATTAGGAGCCTCTACAACTGCATGCCGAGACGTCTGCCATGTTAGTAAACATGGCACCCCGATGGCATACTGAAAGACACTACTTCTGTATGTGTAGCTCAATAAATATTGCCCATATCAGTCTAAATGTTTCATGAATTATTGTTACTGGCAACCTTTATCTTCCATCCCAATAGCATTGCAGTCTGACACTTCCCTCTGGGTGCAACATTTTTTCTGATGATGAGTGTAAAACTCCTTATACATAAAGTTGGCAAATGGAACCAAAACATGATGCTATAGCAGAAAGTTTTAATGGATGTTTTTGTTTCAAGAATCATCTTTGCAAACAAGATAACTGATTTTGAAGACCCTTTAATGTTAATGTAACTTCTATATCAATACATAAGCATCTCCTAGAACCATCCAGGTCCAAAGCAGGTGCCTTTCATTTTTAAGAGTGTATGTAAATGAAAGATAAATGAGAAAGAGAGACAGAGGTACAGAGAGGTGTTACGTCTGTGCCTGGGTTTCCAGGAATTTTAGCATTTTCAGGCTGTCTTGTCAAATACTCTGTGGTCTTCCACACTAACCTATTAGCCAGGAACCCTTTCAGTGCCAAGTGGCATGCAAATGCAAATACAAGACTAGTCACAATGCCTACACATACTCTCTTGTTAGCATATATACAAACCCATGGACATTTTTTTAAACAAAAGCGAGCACAAGATCAGGGCCACAAAAAATGCCTGATTTTGTACCTCAATAAAAATAAAAAGTAAGGTCAATAAAAAGTAAGGTGAAAATCATCTAGAATGAATCCCATTTAATTTCCAATTCCACAGATCATGCTTCAGTTGGGCCACTTAAGATCTAACTTCTAAGTAGTACAAAGTCTTTAAACCATCTCTGCCATGCACTCTAGCCAGCCATGGTTGTCCTGGTCAGACCTCCAAAATACTCTTTCTTGCTGACCTGTGTTTACTCTTTGCTTTCACCGTTCTCAGAGGCCTGAGGAAAAAAAGAAAGAAATCAAGGACAGAGGGACAGAGAGAGACAAACAGAATAGGACTGAAGTGTCTAAGGAAGAGATCATAAGAAATTGTGATTCTGTAATAACAATGCATTTTAGCTAATAAATGAAACAAACACAGGTATACAGTGGACTATACACAGTAGAAAGCTGTGAGAAAAAACAAATGGATATAATAAAAGTGCAAAAACTCAGCAATGACAGACATTATGAAATAGAAATATTGATATGAGCGAGTTGACGGATTCAGTGGCAGGATAAGAGAGAATTGGTCTGTGTTTTGCAATGTTATTTGCAACATTATTTGAGCATTTATAGCATTTATATATCTATAGGTCTATAGGAATTTATAGGTTTATTTATAGGTTTATAGGAATTGATTTCAAGCTCAAACTCTTTGCAGAATTTAGTCTTGTCACTGTTGAGCTTGTGAAAATTATACCTTATTCAAGTTGTACTTTCTGATGAACACGCTATAGGCAGATTATGAATGGAGTTTATGCTGAAACAGATGTGAGTATAATCAGCATAACAGTGAATGAAGTTGAAACATTGTGTAGTAACTACCAGAGAATGTGAATTATAAAACTATTTTAAACATTATAAAAACAGCTCAGGAAGAGAGCCTTGGGGAACCCTGTGTACGGTTAAGAGAGTAATAAAATATTTGTAATAAAATCATTGATCAATAATAAGAAGTTGAGCCAGTCCTACATGGTTCATACAGTGACCTCACAGATCTATTGAATGACAGAGTCACCGCAGGGTGTAGTTACCAGAGTGTAGTTAACATTACCTTAACATTAAGGTAACGTATTATTGTATTCCTAGTTAAAGTGGACCATTTGCCTCAGGCCAATTTTAAATGAGCTTTGGCCCAAAGAAGACAGTGGTGCTTCTAGACTGTGTTGGCACATGGCTTCTTCTTTGCATGACACAGCTTTAACTTGCATTTGTGGGTTGCATGGGGAACTGTGTTCACAGACAATGATTTCTGGAAGCGTTCCTGAGCCCATGGAGTGATTTCCAGTACAGAATCAGGCCTGTTTTTAATGCAGTGCCGCCTGAGGGCCTGAAGATTAAGAGCATCCAATACTGACTGTTGGCCTTTGTCCCTTGCGCACAGAGATTGCCTAAGACTGAACCTAAGACACTTACTCTTCCAGTATTTTTCTTGCCCTTGTCCCAACTTTGTTGAGATGTGTTGCTGCCACAAACTGCTAATAAGTTAATAAGTTAATAAGTTAATTTTTATGAAATGGTAAAAAAAAGGGTTTGGATCCTCTGTGAGCTTGAGGGTGGTAAATTCATGAGTATGGCACAAAGGACAAAAAAACAGTCTCAAAATTATGTGTTAACCTTTGTCACACAGTGACAGTGTGAGAGTCAGTGAGTGAAGTCAAAACAGGTAGGCTGGGACATTCCCAGACTATAAGCATCAACATTGATAACACATATGTTCTCTCCCACACTCACATGTGCTTGGCCACACTGCCATTTCAAGATGGTGGGAGTATATGACCACTGACTTCGGTGCATACTGTCGTGAGATCTCCCGTGTTTACAGAGTTTTAATTGGTTTAACAGGTTTGTAACGTGATTTTTCACTGTTACACATACTTTAATGAGTCTCCTGGGACGTGTTTTCAGCTCTAGATGAATACCTGTACTTTTTGAGAACCTTCTTGGGCGCGAAACTGGAGCCAGTTGTTTAAGATCAACAATCACAAAACTAGACATTCATTACACAGACACGGTGTAGTTTTTCTCTGTGTAGAACTAGAGGACTTTGATCATTGTCCTACACGTGCGCCTTTTACGCGGAAACCTCTAATAGGCGCACGAGACTGTAAAGGCAGGAGCCGGCTTTTTTATTTGTTTTTTATTTTTATTAAAGGGTTTTTTGACATTTTGTCAATGAGATAAGAAACGCTGTCCAAAAAAAGAAAAAAAAAAACAAAATCAAACAAAACAAAAAACTCTCTCACACACACACACAGCCTATCGATATTTAGCTAAAACGTTTTTTTTTTATCCTGTCTCCGGACTTGGGGATAAGAATAGAATCTTGCGCACTGGTAATAGATGCCCATTCACAAGGCGGTGTGGATTTCAGCGCCCGTTTCTTTTTTTCACATTGCGGTTACGAAAAGTGAACTGGACTTCATAAATCAGCCCGTGAACTGTTGGTTTAGCTTTTAAGGTGCAGCACGGCGGGCTCCGAGCAGGAGCGCCTTCACGCTGACCGCGGCCTGCGCAAACACAAACACGCGCCTGTGCGGGAAAGTCGCCGCTGCATCTCAAAAAAAAAAAAAAAAAACGAGCACTGAAAATATCTGTATAATTAAGTCTTAAATGAAGGAGAACTAGGCTATTTTTACATTCTCTCGCGCTAGGAAAACAAACAGAATAAATAACACAAAATAAAACGAAATAAAATAAAAATAAGACAGAGCAGAGGTTGTCTCCGGCGCTCGCCACAGTCTGGCCCTCATAAATTGTGCGTGGGTTGCGATATGCCCCCCTGTCCGGCTCCCACGGGGGGGCCATTCAATTCTACCATTCAGAGGAAGCTCGCGGTCGTCGGAGCGCCGATAATAAATACTTTTATTCTGCAGGATAGGAGTCAAATAAATTCCACTCTGAGCCACATCAATGACGGTGTCGTAAAAAATTCTGACAGGCACCAAAAAAAGGTGGTGGTGGGTACCCGTGAGCGGCCGCGCTTAAGCTTACGGTAAACATTAAAACACTCCTAGGTCATGCTCGAATCTAAATGTGTCGAGGTCGTGTTTTCGTTTCCAAACGTGCGCCTGCAACAGAGAACACAGTGTTTTAATTAAACGCTTTACCTCCCCCTCTCTTTTTAACCATTTCAATGAAAAAGTTTTGAGCGCGAGTTGGCCTGGTTGTATGGTCCCATTAACTGAGCAGCCGCTTAGTGGGAGAAATGAAAAATAGCTGATCCGTATCAGCTGCTGCAGGAACATATCTCGAGTCCCTGCGTTTCATTCATACAAGAGTGAGTGAATATTCGCTTCTAACACACCACTATCTGCGATTGTGGTGTGTTATGGTGCGGCGCTGCGCGTAACAGCGCGTAGATCCGCTGAACATTAGAGCTCACAGGGTGGCAATAAAGCCAGACGACGATGACCACTGTACGGATAACAGTGGACTAACGCGGCCCGACAGCGTGCTTTCTGTAGTCATGCTGTTCCCGCCTTACCTGCGTCATCATCCGGTCCGCACCTGTGTTCTCCTCATCTTTGAAGATGATGTCTGGGTTGTAGTTAGCTGTCAGCTCTTTAAAGCGCTCCGAATTGCGCGTGATCTTGCCCTCGTACCTTCCACTCGCGCCTAAAGTTTTCTCGGCCACGTTGGGGCTGAACTGTTTGTAGGCCAGGGGCGTGAGCTTCCTGGGGGGCCGCCTCTTGCCGTAGCCTCTGCCCGGGCCGCAGCACGCGCACGCCGAGGCGAGCAGCAGGACGCAGCCGGTGAGGAGCGGCACCCGCGCGTAGAGCCGCATCACACAAGTGCCCGCGCCCAGTTCAAAGCAGTTGTTCCCCTGGTCGTGGCTTCTGTCCCCACGCCGGGTCACTGAGGGGGGAGGGTTGGGGTCGCACTTAGGAGGGCATCATATGCTCTTCAACCCGCACGGAAGCGTCCGGCGTTTTTTGGGCGCAGCGCCTTTAGACCGGTAGGGGCCAGCGCCACGGTAGGAGCAGCTCGCGCTCTCTCTCTCTCTTTCTCTTTCTCTCGCTCAGCTTTAGAATAAATAGCCACTTTCCGTTTGTCTTGGCACGCGCGCTGAGAGGCGCTGCGGCGGTGAGGAGCGCGCGCAGACGGAGCGCGCTGCGCTTTTTGCGCTGCGGTTATAGGGTGTCCCCGCCGCGGCTTGGCTCTGAATGCCGCCCTGTGGCCCGCGGCTCTCAATGGAAATGGGCGAGAGAGCGGAGAGTTCAGATGGCGCTGGAGCAGACCGCACCCTGCCCGTCCTGCCCTGAGTCCCAGCCCACCTCTCCTCCCCTCCCCTCAGCTTCGGTTCATTACCCGCGCCCCTCTCCTGCTACCCCAGGTCAAACACACGTGCTCAGCACCCTTTAAAGTCCCGGGCATGGGACACCAATGTTTTACAAGTCAGTGCACTGTACCTGCGTTATACACACACGTATTGTGAGCCGTACGTCCTAAAAGAATGGACCCGCAGGTCGGTGAGAAGCGCGCTAAATCGTAGATGGCAGATCCAGTTTTGGAGACTGGACACCCTACACCTGACCACTGCCAACATAGTAAGCCGCCTGTGCGATGTCCCACTAGAACAGCGATGCACTGATAGCAGTTCTATAGAACTGAGAAGGACTGCTCTAGAGAAAAGCTATCAGTATGGTTAGGCATATTTCTTAATCACGCAGATAGGTTTGCCAGGGAACTTAGTGCGCGCTGCAGTGCATTTAACGACCAGCAGGGGGAAGCAGAAATGGGTTGATAAGTTCTTGGTTCTTATGTGTTTACATCATCGAGTAAGACAAAACTACCCAGTCTACCCAGTGATTTCCATCAAAGTAGCTTAATTCTTTATTTATTACCATAAAATGTTTTATGTGGACATTCATAATTAAAAGACATTAAAACAGAACAATTAAGAAACAATCAATGTAGCATTGATTTCTTAAAATAATTAAAAGTCTAAGTAATAGTCCATTGAGAAAAGTTCTATACTAGTTTGGAAGACGTGCAATAGCAACCTAATGTCACCGGAAGAGCCCCACCGCTTTCTTCTTCTTGGGCCGGACAGTTGATCGGTCCACAGATGCAGCAGCAGGTATGAGTGGCACGGTCTATTTAAAAGATAAAAGAAATTGGCTACCATTACTTATCACAATAATAAGTGCTAAAATAACAGGTACAGTATTGGTAAAAAAGACTGGAGAACTCAGTTTTAAGGTCAATATATATTATTTAGGGATCTGAGCATATGAATATTTCCAAAAAGAAAGGATCATGAGGCATATACAAAGAATTAATAATGTGTTTCATGTGTTAATTCAGCACACACAGTTGCAGTGTCTTTGTTTTATGGAAAATAATTGAAAACTGCTGCAAAATGTTAGTTGTGTTTTATGATTTAAATTTTGTGTCATGCTTCTCACAGCATACACAAACAGCATGGCAGAAAGGTAGAGCAGGACTGGGGAGGAGATGACAGCATTTTTAAAGGGGAACTGTTTTCCACCTATCCTTGAATGTGTAGCTTTGTGTGCATGTAAACAGTCTGCAAAGTTATAGCTCAATCTATTTGATCTGAACTTCAGGGTTTAAAAACATATATCAGCCATCAGGCTATAAAGATACTGAAACTGGAATTAGCCATACAAACTTGTGATTGGTACCAAAAAAACGCTCATGGGAGAAAACATCAAACCTGTTCACGGTCAGCCTCCTGGGTTTCTATAATTGGCTGATGGAAATCCTTTCGCTTAGACCCATGCCCAGATACAGGCTTCTTATCTGCAGAACAATACAAGCAACAGGAATGGTAAAGCAACATGTCTGAAGAAACAGATGGTGTAAAGAAAAATGATGAACAAGTAACCTTTGGGCACACTGCTCTTGTCCTGCTTGGGTGGGATGTGTTCAGGGACAAAGCTAAAGCCGCCTGCCAAAGCAGAGTCGTGTTCTGCAGAGCATTTACGTTCCTGGTCATTTCTCACAGTGCTCACAGCCACATACAGATCCTGCAACCCACAGTCAAACTCCAGGCAGTCACGCAGCATGCTCATCTGAGGAAGAGTCTGAGAAAAATAAAATTGATGTTAGAGATTTTCTTGGTATTTTATAATTAAATTAAACAACACGGAAGAGAATCAACAGGAGAGCCACAGAAAGCCACCAAATGTCTACCCATCTTTCCACAACATACAGCAAATCACAGATTCATACATTTAAACCCTGGTGTGTTAATTAATGTTGCACGTTTATTTTGCTGCCTATTGTCACAGAAGCATGTACAAAAATTTGTGAGTTTAGTGGGACACGGTCATGCAAAGTGACCTCTTCAATGCTGAGCCTGCCTGAACAACAGCTGCTGTTGTACAGCTCACTGGACGAGTAAAAGAATGAGTGCATGTCACTAAAAACATTCACTCTCATATGTGTGCGCAGTCACACACACATTCAGATAAATGCATATACACACACAAATAAATGCACACCCATGTCCACTCAAACACACTCTCTTTCACAACAGAGAGGACAAGCTCTCCAAATTAGCTCTCCAAATATTGACCTGGTGAAATCGGTGGTCGCACTCTGCTATCCGAGTGAGGGGCTCCTAAAAATACAAGTAGGCTTTGGAGTTTACATATATTTATTTTTATTATTTGTTTGTTTAAATACAGTAAAAATAAAAGTATGCTCTGGCTGCTTTGAGTTCCTCTTTCAGCACAGAGCAAGCAATGTGAAGGGAGAAAGCCACAGTGAACCAAGATACTCCTTCCTTTCTCTCCACTATCCCTCTGTTTTTTTCCCTCTCATCCCTCCATTTTTCTCTGCTTTTAAATAATCTACTACTCTACTTTGGAATCACTTGTAAACTTGTCATTACAAGTTAATGCTATATTACTCAGTAACAATTTATACAGTACCCACTGAAATATTATAAGATAGACATCAGCAGGCATTTTTAGAATTTTTTGGGAACACCAAAAAATATTAAGTGATAAATAAAACACTGTAAAGATCTAATTCTTCAATAACACAGCTTTCTCAATCATTATCAAATCATATACATCTCTGTTCTTTATTCTGCAAACACTTTACATTTACTATACACATTATTTCCTACTAATTAACATGAATCCAGTGAGCTTGTAAAGCAATTGCATCTCAACTGCGCCTTTTTTACCTGAACCTTCAACACATTGGTATTACAATAGTTAAAAAAGATTCTAGACTTTTTAATAGTACTGCATATCATTGCTGTTTTAACAAAAATCTTTCTTTCATTCTTCCTTTTATCGTAAGGAATTGCTACTGGTGCATTCATCATTAAATGTTCACATATACTTTACTTGAACAATGCTACAAAACACTGACATAACCATATCACAGACATGAAGATATCATATGCTGTCACCTGTCTAAAGTTAAATGTCAAAACATATTACAATGTTTCATGCCCAAAATTTGAAAATAACATAAACAGTCATCAAACACTGACATCGGTAATGACAATTACCAGTAATGTTAACATGACGCAGGGCATATTCCTGAACAAAATCTGTCATGACAAACTCATGACAGAATATGCCATCTGCCAATGCATGTTAGGCATGGTTATGGGAATATTATGTAGCTCAACTAAAGAGCTACATCCAGTACATACAGTAGAGTTCAACTAAAGTGTTACCATTAATATATTTATAATCACATTACTATAAACATTAATAAATGTTATATTACTAGCTAGGATATTACTAACAGATGACAGTTGACTTTTACACCTCAACCATTCATCATTTTATCAGTCTCTGTGTGTTTGTGTCTAAGGCCTTATTTGAAAGGGGAAAAAAGTACAGTGAGGTCAAAAAGGTGTATATACTTATAGCATACAAGAAAAAAAAGAGAAGTGTTCTGTGTGTTTGTAGCCTGCTGAGTCCCCCATTTATAGCAGGTAAACAACCACAGTCATTTTGCAGTGGTTGTTGTTGTTGTTGTGTGTTGTTGTTTGTCTGTGGCTAGCTTACCTTCACACTCCTCTCTAACCCACAGAAGTTTCCAGAATATTGGCACAAATTTGAGAAGCTAAAGCCAACAGTGTGGGCTCTCAACTGTCAGATAAACACCTAGAATCGAAAGAAAAGTGGCTGGTTCATCTGCTTAAATATGACCCTACAGTGACCCAAAGCACGGCTCAATATTAACATCAAAGTGTTAATTTCTATCATATTCTATCTGAAGTGACTTTCAATAGGTGTTGAATAAAATTATAGTATAGTATGGTTACATCACATGGTTACATGTCTATGGACATGGCAAACACTTCTAAGGCAATGACATTTCTGCCCTGTCACATCACCGAGACAGACACCAGGGCAACAGAAAACAGTTTTATTCTTCTTTATCCATATTAACACGCGTGCCAGTGTGCGCTTACACAGCCAAAGGAAAACAAACAGAGGCAGGTGAAGTTTTAACCAAGTGCCTTGGAATGAACCCTGAAAAGAGCTTCACTTTACACTCTCCCATAAATCTTTCTTCACACACACACACACACACACACACACACACACACACACACACACACACACACACACACACAGTCCCTTCTCCACTATCAATTTTTCCTCTTTAATTTCTCTCTTTCTTTCCCAGTCTCCACTGCATACTGCTGCTTTTAGGCCAAGGTCCCCTGGCTATGTGCAATTTAGGTACTAACATGACTCAATTCAATTAAAAAAAATAACAATAATTCAATCAATGTACACAATTTTCCCCTTAATCCACACGTCAAGCCAAGACATGTTCGGTGCTTAAATTTTACCTCTTTAATATATCACTGGCGCTACAAAGGACAGGTTGCTAGTAAACATTAGAAGTCAATAGTTACTCAAATGTATTTACTTGAACAAAACTTGCAAAAAACAAAAATATAAAAAATAAAAAAAACTCTTCAACATACTCAAACTGTATCCCAGTTTCCATTAATCCCAGTTGCATTTGTCAAAATGGCTTGGCACTGTGCCCAATTCAAACTCGCCTTCATATGCAAGATTTTGCTGTATGTATTTGAAATCATTTCTTTCTTTCCTTGTTATTAATAATAATAACAACAACAATTTATTGACCCACACTGACTCCTACATTACAGTATTTTCTGTGTTGAAATGTTCTACAGAGCTGTAGTTCACTAGATTAGAACTGAAACAATGCTATTGTTATAAGCAAATCTGATAGTACATATCAAGGCATACTGTATCATCCATACTTCTACAGCACTGAATAGGTCATAAACAGATTTTGTACAATTATAGAGGGCCTATACATATACGTTACATCACACAGCAGCAAGGAACTTCCTTCTGGGTGGATAACACTGGCAGCGCTGCACTGACACAACAGGATTTTTTAAAAACTGGAAACAAATCTTTCTAGATCAATAGCTTCACAACTTAATGTTGTGAATTTTACATATTATCATGAATTTGCCCCTGCCACCATCTGCAACTACAGGGTTTCCCACATGCACACTGCAAAAACAAGAACCCAAACATGAACCAGCTTAATTTACGGTTCTAAAATAGCATTGAAAGACAACTTGAACCATCGTGCACCGTAATTGATGACTTTTCATTTTATGTCACTCTAAAGCATCAAAATAGGCTATTTAGCTAGCTAGTCAGCTTGCTGTTTAGTTTATTGACTGTAATGAACCGATACACTGCAATGCTCTCCACATAAACTCTCACACACATCTACATTAACACAGAATTGTTTAAAGAATCACACAAAGCTTTTATTGTTTCTCTGTCAAGTGCTAATATCAGCAAAAATACTTGTTCTGTGGCCACTAGCATTAGCGCTAATAGTGTTAACTTCTCATAGCTGGTCTCCTTATAATGATCTCTACAACTACATAATTATGAAACTATTGATCAACACATCATCATACTGCCCTAGGTTCATAATGCCTTAGTTGGTGCTCTTACTGGTGTCTATAAGTGCTGGTATAACTATAAGAATAAAGAATTTGCTGAACTGTGTTTAGCTTAAGCTTGGGTTAGCAAACACAGAAGTGTTAATACAGCGGAACTACCATATAACATGATATTTTTGACATATCCACTCTTCCTATAAATTAAACCTTCTCTTTTATTTAGAATCAGAATTAGATTTATTGGCCAAGTATGTTTACACACAAGGAAGGTTTAGGCAGTTAAACAATATATATATATATATATATATATATATATATATATATATATATATATATATATATATATATTACAGTCCACAATATACACAATACAGCTAAATAAACAACAAACAACATGCACAGGATATACAGAATACAAGCAAAAAGCAGACTATATAACAAGGACAAGTAATATACACACAATATACACTTCTTTTTCCACTGGCTCTGCTCTGCTCTCTTCAGCTACAGAGTTAGTGTTCCCACACAGCATTGATGCTGAGTGTTCGGTCTGAAAAAAGTCAGCCACTAAACCGGAATAAAAGAAGGATTTCAAACCTGCTGAGATATAAGAGATATGTTTACTCCTGTTGGGATTAAATGGCTGGTAGAGCCACTCTCCAACAAGTTTCTAAAGAAGCAGTCCACAATGCAGCCACAGATAATGCTAATAACACACCAGAAGAAGTCTTAACAGAGAGTGAAAAAGACTGACAGATACAGCAAGAGGCAGAAGAAGGGAAAAGGAAAAGGGATGAGCTCTGCCATTACATACAGACCTCAGCATGGGTCTTAGCTGGTTTCATGCTCATCAGTTAGGGGTGATTATGAAGTCTAGAGCATGGGCTCAGTTACAGCCAGCAAATGCCCATTACAGTCAAACCTAAAACCCAGACCTTCTCTGAAACCAAACTTCTGCAAGAAACACACACTCACATTACTTTGCACAAGCAAGTTCTTCAGGTTCAAACAAACATAATTCTAGAATTATGATTATTTTGATTACACTTGAACCCTGTTTTCTAATGGCAATGTATGTTAGACCAGGAAGCTAGTACACCTTTACACCACTACTGCAAAGCAGAGCTTTGGAGAGGGCATCTATTTCTCCTATGAAGTCACGCCTTTTTATCACAGAAGGCTGAAATTCCTCGGGTCTCCGTCATTCGACTTGTCGTCTGTCAGGGTAACACTGCCAATGTTTAAATTGCTGCACCTCGGCAATGAAAGAGAAAGCTGCCACATGGTCATAAAGCCCTTCTTAAAGACACAGCTCCTTTTATTCTGGGTCTGCTATCCAAGACAAACTAACAGAAGGGTTATTATTTTGTGAATGCTGATATGTTGCTTAATATTATTTGGAGTATTAATGGAGCAGAAACCTGGCATGTTGAAATACTAATGAAATAATAATATCTAAATAGACTTTTTAGATATTATACTGTTTTAGTTTAGACATAAAATGCAGTGTTGACTAAAAGATGAGCTGCATTCCGAAACTCTTGGTCTAAACTGCTCAGCTAAGCTATCAAGTCATCAGGCATCTAGACAAAAACAGAGCTTTAGGTCAAAGAGGTTATGTACACCTCCATTTTCATTGTTTAATGTGGAATAGAAAAAAAATATATAGATTTTAAAATTTCAACATTACACAGATTGTAATTGCCATTTTACATGTGATGAGCTGCTTAGGTCTTTGTATCTGACACGGCTGACAATTACGACTTACTACAATCGTGAGTCTAAATCAGTGGCTATACAAAGTTGTGGAAAAGGTCATGGTGCACATGGTTGAAGACATAAAATGATTAGTTTGGTCAAATAAATAGAGTTTAGTTTGGTAAAATGAATGCTGGGGTGTGGTGGAAAGAAGGGTCACTTACTGCCAAAACCCCAAAAGCTTTCCCAACTCACCCAGTTTCATTTGTTCTTTTTTTCCTTCTAGCCCCAAAAACCAAGAGCATGCGTCACTAAAAAGTCTTCAAAAAAGGCACAAACTAAGACTCTCTCTCTCTCGCGTACACACACATCCGCGCGCACACACACACACACACACACACACACACACACACACACACACACACACACACACACACACACCACTGAAACCTAGCCATACGTCATGACACAAACACACCTCTGTCGCACACATGCGCCCATACACATATCTGGCACAAGACTGACCCGAGGCATGCGTCAAAGAAATTTGACCACACAGACACTTCTTTAGTCACAGTGAGGTCATCTCATGCTAGACTATGCATCCATATATGGACAAGGCATGAAATTAAATTGGGCATTTCCACACCTTAAATACAAACACCTATTCATGAAAACACAGACAACCACGACTGAAGATGAAAGCATCCTCCATTGCTCACATCAAATAACTTGACAATACACACACACACACATACACCCACACACACGCTCAAAAACGATCTCCGTTTTTTCAGGCACTTGCAATATTTGTTTGGCACTTCTACGAGAAATTTTTCCAAAATGCTTATTTTAGCTTTGAATTAAATTATAAAGAGTTCATCATCGTTATGTAGAAATCAACACTGAATTGAGACATGCAGTGGCCTGTTCACATAAAGTGCTGTACAAACGTCAGAGACCACCTTTTCATCTATTTAATTTCCAGTTAAAACAGCCATTAAGTACAGGTTATTCATTTTTCAATGTCAGGAAAAAAAAAAAAACTTATAATAAAACTTAAATATTTTACAGCTAATTTTACAGCTAATTACACAATCGCTTGTTACAATTTCTTGGTACATTTGATGTTTATGTTTATTTTGATAGTGGGAAGACACAAGTTAGATGGGTCATTTCCCTAAATTTAGAGTATTATCAGTTTTTAAGCTTTGAAATGTGTAGTCTTTTGGCATTGAGGAGCAATTCCTCTGCATATTATCAGTGCAAGATCATTCAGTTGTGAGTTGCTGTAGACATAATTTAGTCAATTTAGTTAGAGGGTGAACGCCTTCATCATAGTGGTGGTTTTGTAGGATCTCTTCCAGTAAGAATAATCTGAGTTGGTCAGTTAGTCTGACATTCACATTGGTCAGTTAGTCTGATATGTGCTTTGGGAAAGCCTTGTTAGACTTTGTACAACTCTGTGGGATGTAGGGGATGAGTTTTTCTTTCACTTTTCTCCCGCTTTGACTTGGGGAGTTAATGAAGCTTTTTGTTTATTTGTTCTTTTGTTTTCAGGTTTGGTTGGTTTTATAATCATTAGTTGTTTTAGTTCTTTCTTTAGTTCTGAGTCAGTTTAGACTGAGCTGTAATAAAGACAAAAAGGTAAACCCAAATACTGAAGAACTGATTACAGTTAATTAATTATAGTTAGTCATAGTCATGCTTCTGTGTAATTTCCTGTCAAATATATGTTGTTGTTTTTTTTTTTTACTTTTTGGTACCTAGAACAATATACTTGACATCTTGACTAGAAGCTGAATAAATAAAACAGAGAGTGGTCTCTGACTTTTTGCACACTGTGCACACAGACAAAAACCAAACACATAGACACATCAAAGGACACAGCAACACAAAAAACACTAAGCAGAAGCAAACACTGATGTAAAGCCTGACAAATCTCACAGCAAATATCAAAGTACAAATCAGCAGGATACATGCACACACACACCTTCCAGGGCAATTCTTAATTGACCTTAATTGGGACTGCTGGGCAGGCTCCTCCTTGTGTGGTGAAAATGATTGGGTGAGGCCAAGGCAAAGTGGTCAGGATTGTGCTATACTGGTCAGTGATTCAACACAAAAACAGGAAAACTGCTCGCTTTTTCTTGCTCTCTCACCCTCAAGTATGGTGAAAAAACATGATCAAAAGCTACTGAAAAGTTGAACCACTGAACCACACCACAGTCTAATCAGCTAAAGTCTACATGTGTATGATTGAGTGGGGCAGAAAGCAAGAGATAAAGAAGACAGAGATCATTTGGTTTAAGATAAAAGTCACAAAAAAAAAAAAAAACACTTAAGCATTTGCAATTACACTGACATACCAAAAGTCATGGGATAGCAGTATGCAAAATTAATTTATGAAGTGGTGTTACCTTAGGGGACGACTTGGAAACACTAACACCCATAAAAGTTGTGAAGGGTTATCTTGTGAGTGACGGCTGGACACTGGCCAGTGTGCTCATGGCAAGGCGACATGAATTATTTCAAACGAGGCAGGATAGTGGGTGACAGACGGATGGGGCATTCCATTTCTCAAGGGGCATTTTACATTTCTTGATCCACAGTGTCAAGTGTGTATTGGGAAAATAAATATCAAAGAAACCATTACCACACACAGTGGACAGTGCAGTGGTTGCCCATGTCTGGTTAAAGATCATGACTGGCAGCATTTGGCTAGAATTGTCGTTGTGAACAGAAGTGACTCTGACAGAAATCACATCCACATTCAGTGCAGGAGGGATCACAGCCATATGCCACCTTTCATGGTCTTCATGTACCCCCACAATGATGAGATATTCCAGCAAGATAATACACCGTGCATCAGGTCCAAGATGTTCAGAATTGGTTCGAGGAGCATTCTGGAGAGTTCAGACGAATGGTTTGGCCTGCATGATCGCCGACATTAGCACAATTAGCCTAACTCCAACAATTCACGTTGCCATGAGTACGCTGGCCAGTACTCAACCTCAGTCACAAGATAACGCCACTTCATAATCAATTTACATACTGATATCTAATGACTAATGTTATATTACTGCATATTCAATTTCAGTGTACATAGAGAGGTCTGCGCTCTTGTCCTCTTCTTAAGAAAAAAGCAAGGCCATTCCACTCATGTTTTGAAGCCCATCTACTGGTTTTAAATATTTAAAAAACTGTTTTAATCTTAATTTTTAATATTCATACTCAGTTCCTGCAGATTTTATGGTAGGGAGTTCAGCCATCTGTCAATGGCACTGGCACAAACAGGATGACTCGTGGAGGACATCACTGCTCGCTGAATGCCAACAATTGTAGCTGTTGGGTCAATTCATCCATATTGAACAATTCATCGATTCTCCTTCTGTGTGGTTCACGTAGGTCCCCCAGATCCTTCATGTCGCTGGTGAGTGCCTTCTTCTATCCACTGCCGCTAACTGCGTGCTATGGCAGTTTTCAAACAAATGGTATGGTGTGCAATACCTTGATAATCCTGTTTCCCAGAGCCCTACGATGCGACTGCTTAAAACTGCTTTGAAACTCTTCTCTGAGGCATACTTCGCTTTTGGCACGTTTACCACATATTGCTGTTTAAATGCAATCTCATGCGCATTTCTCAGTTTGGGTTGTATCACAATGAGGCAAAAATATGTGAAATACAAAAAAAAGAGGTCAGGCAACATGAAAAAAAAGGTTTTGCCTTTCATTTGGAAATGAAAGTATGTAAGCTGTGGAAAGACATGTTGAGTGCATTTTATTTAAGTGTTTTTATAGTTATGACTGCATTTAAATGAGTAAAATCCATTTAAAGTACTGTACAGCGCAAAACAAGATATCTGTGCCTTTGTTACAATACAAAATGTATTCCATTTTGTCATGAAGTCTGCATGAAGCCAGCCAAACAGCAAGAGGGGGTATTTGTGCTCATGCACAGAAGGTAAGGAAGTGAGGAGCTGTATTCCGAGCTCCACACTCAGGGCCATGAAGGTAACATGTGAAAAACAAATATTCAGAAAGACGTTTTAGATCAGTGAGTAGGTTTTGATGGCAAAAGAATTTCTGAGAAGCTGAAGTCAGCATTCCACCTTAAATGGTGCTGCAATTACATTCTGCAGATCGTATCTATTTCACTCATTAAATACTTTATTTTATTATTACATATTCGGCTCCTTTTTTGCTGTAAACCTGCTGTGTGAACATGTAAAGCTGTAATTAACTTTGTTGTCAAAGTTTTCAAGAGATGTTTCGGTTAGCATGTTAGCATCTGTGCTCTCTTAGGTCAGCTTACACTGCACAGTACTGTACAGTGCAAAACAAGATATCTGTGCCTTTGTTACAATACAAAATGTATTCTATTTTGTCATGAAGTACAGAACTACAAAACTACTAAATCGTATCTGACCCCTTTTTGTATCATATATATCATATATTCAAATATCCATTTGTGAAGCAGGAGGACTGTTATGCTAGCCTGAGACACCGGAATGTAACTGCTGCAGGTATTGCACCAGGTATGTAAGGTAGAAGAGGCATATTTGAATAAGAACCTGAAGTGCAGTAATGCAACTGCTGCACCACTTCAGGTGGACGAAGAAAACTCAAAAAAGAAGTCGATGAAGACTAGAAAAGCAATAAAAGAAATGTTTCTCCTGTACGGGTGGCTAACATGAGCTTATTTTCACTGCTTCACAGAACCAGTAGACCAGAATGACTTTGTCCTCTGACCACGGTCATCTAAAAAAGAAAGTTTAGCAGTGTTGCACTATCATTTATGTTGGGAATGCACTAATTTTGAGGGCAGAGCTTCTGAAGGAGCACTGAAGGGAGGGGTGTGTTTGTTTTGTTGTTGAGTTCAAACCAACAGTCGCTCTCGAGAATACACGACCTTTAGATCTGTAAATCTGAGCTAAAAGATAATTCAGGGAACACATTTTTATATATTTGTTTTTGTGTGTCAGAAAATGCATCTCACCTGAGTAAGAAAGTTCTTACGATATGTCTCCTCCACAAATGGCTCGGTCTGAAGCCTGCCTGCAGAGTCACAGATATATACATACACAACTTAGAAGATCACTTCAGTTCCCATGTCTATGCAGATTGGAAAGAGCATGTGTTTAAAGGCCTGCAGGGATATTATAAAGAGGCCGATCTAGCAACAGAGAAAATTGTGGTAAAAATCTGAAATTCTATCAGGCACTGTTAGCCTTGGGTTTACAGTGTGAGTGCTGGGAAACATGGCAAAAAATATATCAAAATCAAAATGTGAGCTGTTACCGAAACTGATAACCCCTGAGGAGGAAGAAGGTTTACCTCTGCTAAGCACGGCACCATTCTCTTTGTAGTCCTGTATCTCAGCATCTTTCCTAACCAGCAGAGCAGCCAACTCCCCAACCTGCCTCTGCAGTACACGAGTCACATCAAGCAATGGGCGCACTAGCTGTCTGGACACCTTTTAAGACACAAGGATAATATATACATAGCAATCCTGTATTAGAAACAAACTTGTACATTATAAGCTCTTACAAAGTTTCACAGTCACCTTACAAAAATGTCACGTAACAGATGATGCACAACACAAACATACCACTGCTACTGGGGCAGGGGTGCATCGAAACTCCCAGTAGAAGGGCACTCCTGCTAGCTCACTTTTGAGTTTAACAGTTAGATGGCTGTTGTGGTGTTCAAGAGAGAAATGTGATGCTGTGCTGTCTTCATCTGAATGCCCGGAGAGCCGTGGGAAGGTCACAGAGCGCAAGTGAGCAAAAAATGCCTGGACCGGAGCTCGCAAGCGCTTATTTAGATCCTGAAAGAGATTACAAAATTAATTTAAAAAAAAAAAAATCTACTTTTTTGTCTGAAGAAAAATAAAGTAAATCTCAATGCTGTATTAATGAAGGATCACCAATTTCTGAATTCTTTCTCCTAAACTCGGAGAGGTGTTTAACAGATGCATTTAATTAGATGAAGTTCTGGAGACAAATCAGAGAACCATACAAGTATTTGAGAACTATATTAGAAATTATCTAAATAAATATTTATATATTCAACTAAGACTATGGTAAGCAGAGACAGGTTCAAAGGTATTAAGCCATCTGTGAGACAATATTTAAACTAAGGGCTGATTCTCAGAGGCAGAATTTCAGAAACACGAGAAAGTCGCTCATACTGATTTTGCACAGAAACTAACTAAATCTAGGAGATGGGAATGAGAGTGAGGGGAGATATGATATTGAATATTTCCTCTTTACCTGCACATGTGGTGTTCCATCTGGCAGTAATATCTAATAACCCATGTGGTGTTGTCTGCACAAATTGTCTATTGTCAAAACACTAATCCAATGTAATGTATGTATGTGTCGAACATTCTTGCCTGTGCTCGACTCTGGATGCTGTCTCTGCTCATCTCTTCCTCCCACACGTTGGTCAGATCGCTCAGAAGCACTCTATATTCTGTGTCACCGAACCAGGCTTTGGCCAGCAGTTTAGAGTCCCCTACATTTACAGGAACCCACGGCAACGCCTCAAAACAAGCCGAAGTCTCCATGATACCCAGAGTACCTGAGCAGAAGGTCTTACAACAGACACGACAGAGAATAAAAACACAGGTCTCGAAAGTGGCAGAGTAACTACATTCGTTTGAATCCTTCAGTTGTCAGGAACCGGCTACTTGGTTATCTTTCTAGCTAGCTGTAAAACGAAGTTTTGAAAGCAGGCTGTATTCTCAAACCAAAATAATCGGTTAAAAGCACAGGCTATATAGTGGCAATTTTGGCACTCAGAAACGTTGGCGTTAACGTGATAACTTATATAAAACACAAAAAACATTTTCATTTGATTACTCACTGTTGTTTTGGGGACCGTTCCTCCGCACGTAATATTCCCCCGAACTACAACCCAGACCAAAACGTTCCGTTTCGAGAAGTAGCTCGGTGGGTGCGTGTGTAAAAATTCTTAACAACTGAAATAAAACACTTTAAGCTACTAGAACAACACTTTTAACCAAAAGTCAAAGATAACGTACAGTTTTCTTTTATGCCACTGCCATAATCTCACTTTCATGACCTACAACTCTTAGAGCATAACTGAACAGGACATTTGTATAGTGTTTTTTTTCCCCCTGCTGCTAGTGTTTATACTGGGGGTGGTAGAGCCCAGTAATAGGCTCCAGTATACGCCTCTATTTTTTTTTTTTTTTACCTTAACCAGGTGTACTCATAGACTGTACATAATAGTGGACTGGACGACAGGGGGTGAAAAGTGACGCCTAAACGTCTCTCACGCCCTCTGGAGACAGGCTGCAGTACAACTTTTACCCCGCCCACTCCCATTAAATTGAGCGCAACTCAGCCCAAACTTTCATTTAACTTTACACATCCAGTGATTTTTTTTTGTCAGTGGTTTTATGTCAACTCTACAAGCTTCCGTACCTCTGAAATATAATCCAGCATTTTCCCCATGATAAATCTGTTTTATAGAAGTTATTCAGAGATAATTAAAGGGCTGTACTGATGAGGTGATTGACAACTATGCTTCTTGAACTCGCAGCCACTCTCCGTTTTTCTACGGGCAGGATCACAGAGGATACGGTATATCAATACGGGTTTCCCCCCGTATTTATAATAATAATAATAATAATAATAATAATAATAATAATAATAATTACATTTTATATTCTATTATTTTGAAATTCTAACAAGGACCCTAATTACTTTCACTTGAATACAAAAACTTAGGTCTATCCCTGCAAAAAACCAACCAAACAAACAAACAAACAAAAATATTTATTTATTTGTAGATTTATATATTTAAAATACTTATAATATAGTTGATGAACATCTAAATTTCTAAACTAAATATTCAGTCAAACTGCAGTTAATGCAATAGTTAAGAAAAATTGTTAACTACATCTTTATATCTCAGTAATTATTTACCATTTATTATATTTGTACAGTTTATCTGATTGCTTGAGAGTGTTAACATCGCCTCGTAATAGGATACCGAGGTCCTTTGAAAGCAACTTTATAGCAGAGGAATCTATGATGTCCCTTTTGGGTCAAAATAATGCCTATGCCTTCACTCCTTCGTCTACCTTAACGTCTACATTAGCATCTGTAAAACAACATGGGATGTCTAACCAAAATTCTGTCCTAACGCATCACCTCCAAAATGTCTTTGACCACATGGACAAAGGATCACTTTGGCTAACCTTTGTCAAGCACTACATTATTGAGTTAATACTTTAAATTGGTCAGATTCTTCTTCTACCCTTCTCGACTGTCTTCCATGTTGTGACTTACTGCACACATACCACCCTTTCCCCCTAATATCGCTCTCATAAATATGCATGAAATGCATATGAAATAAAGAAGAATGCATTCTTAGAACCAATGGAGAGGTCTAAAACATAATTTTGACTAGTAAGTATAAGAATTGTAGATCTCTCAAACTGTATTGTAAATCTGAATAACTTGATATCTGTAAGGATGTTACGGCTAGTCCTTAATTCTGGATATCTTATTATCTTAATTATTACTCCTTCTAACGTAATTCCTAATAGTCAAAAGGTAACTACTAATATCTGTATCTTACATATACAAAATTAAAATGTAGTTATTACTAGTTAGAACTGCATTCTGACTAGTTACAGTTCTACAGGCACCCACTATCCTGCCTTGTTTGAATGCAGATAATTTACATTGTCTTGCCTTAAGCATATTTTAGCATATTAATAATAAGATACCATATTAAGCATATAGTGAGCCAGTGTTCAGCCTCACTCACAAGATAACCCCTCACAACATATACAGGTGTGGGGTTTCCTAAGCTGTCCCCTAAGGCAATGGCACTTCATTATCAATATACACAGTCATATCAGAATATTATGACCACCCCTGGATTGGAATGAACTTGGCCTGGGATGTCACAGATGCTATGTAACAGGATTTGCTGCATGTATAAATAAGCGAGCACACCAGTCAGATGCAGAAGAGTAAAAAAATGATTGTCATGTTCAAAAGGGCATGATGATGGGGTACTGTGCAAAGGGTGGTAGCATCTTAAAAACTGCTAACGTAGTAGCCACTGTAGTGGAGGTGTACCAAGAATGGACTTCTTGCATATTGAGTGGCTCTCAAAGGCATAACAGTGGTGCCCACGGGCCATTAATGTGAGAGGGGAATGACAACTCCAGCAAGTGTTACAGAGCAATCAGTGTGCCACAGTAGACCAGCTAACCTCTATAATGAACACAGGAGCACCGAGGAAAGTCAGGCATTACCACTGAGCGAACACTGATATGTCTGCGCTTGCAAAGCAAATGTCTGGTTAAGGTGCAAATGTTAACCAAGGTTCAACGTCCCCTTCAGTATGGAGTAATTGGACACTGAAGGACTAGAAAACCTTTTTAGATTAATCCAGCTTTATGCTGCATAAAGTGGATGAATGGAGATACACCGGCAAACACATGACAACCACCTCCAAAAGACTACTGTGGGCCAAATGCAGGGTGATGGGGCAGTGTACATGTCAGGGAGATGTTTTCCTGGCATGATCTTGGGTTACTAATATCACTGTACGAGTCTTTGAATGCCAACAAGTACTTGGTAATCTTAGCAACATCAAGCACCCACACATATTGATGTTCTTCCCTGGTAATCATACCTATAAACAGGATAATGCCCCAGCTCATTGTAGCACATCTGGGAACACTTGGATCACCAGGTTCACCATGCTGACCCACAACGACACAATCTGAAGGACCTCAGTGCTCTGCTACAATTGGAATGGGCATGTATGCCTCCGGATACCTTTCTTTCACCTACTACAGTCCACGCCCTGACTTTTTGCCAGTACAATCCAAGCCAAAGGGGGGTTATTCCCACTATTAGGTAGGAGGTCAAAATATTCTGATATTATAGATAGAACCAACTGAACACATACATGGTTTTTGCATGGTTAAATTGTTCTTCTTAATTATGGAAAACCAGTATGCGGTTAATTGAGAACCATTAAAACTGCATTCCAAGTGGCACAAGTGGAGGTAGACAAGAAAATGGAATGATATATTCATCATTTGATTGTTTTTTGTCTCTCAAAATATATCTGACAAAACTGCATTTCAAGTGGCAGGGGACAAATGTCTTCCTCAAACCCCCTTTCTCCTGATTTGAACCATTTCCAGCTCTGAAGACTCAAATTTAGAGACATAAGACACAACATAAGACACAAATCAAGCCCTGAACCTTTTTGTATTTACTGTATGCACAGCTGCATGAAAAAGCCTCTGAACTACCTGGATGTCTGCATGTGTGACTCCTAAAAATGAAATAGTTTACAGAAATGAAATAGTAGACAGAAATAACTTTTCTGTGTTTTACCAGGAAATGTTCAGTTTTGTGGTTGGGTCTGTTATCCCAAATACAATAAATGTGTTAATTTTTTCAATATTTCTTTAGTCCAATATTCCAATATCCAGTATATTGACCAGTAAAATCCACTGAAATCATAAACCAGCATTATTATTCCCAAATACATAAAGCATCATCTCCTCACCGTCATCTGTCACTCTTAAATGTCCTCCACAGCAAATCTGTGGAACACTGTACTGAAAACCATTTGTCATTATTAAACATCAAACATTTATATTTTATCAAGCTTATACCTAACCTCTATTATAACTATAGTCATAATAACTATGTGCTATTATTTTTTTATTTCTTATTCTATACATTATTTTAATTATGTTTTATTTAATTAGAAGTCTTTTTTATTTTACAAGATCTTCCCTTTTTCCCCCCTCTTGGACTGAGTGGTGTGTCTTTGTCTATTACTTCATAATAATTTCATCTTGTGCATCTTAATTTTTAATTATTAATAAAGATGGTCCATGCTCTGTTATTGCCGTTATTCGATGGATTTTGTATTGTCTGTATACTTTCACTATCTATGTAGCTGAACTTCGCACTGTAAAGCAGTTACAGGTGAATCATTCATATATATATATATATATATATATATATATATATATATATATATATATATATACACACACACACATACATACACACACACACATATATGTATATAAATAAATAAATAAATAAATAAATACATAAATAAATAAATGGTATAACGATACTTTAACAGCAGTTTCAATAAGGTTGGATATAAGTACATTTTAAATGAAATTACCGCATACTAATGACCAGATATTCTGGACAACAGTTGAACTGCTCACAGTCTGGTGGAGTTTATATTATATTAATTAAATTATATTAACCAGCCAACAAAGTAACCAAACGTCTAGCACAACAAAGCCAAGGCTAAGAATGCATTAGCTTTGTTACATTAGCTTTGTTAAAAGCTGCCACTTTGGGGCAATGTGACAGATTCATTTCCAAACCAGTATTAAACTTAACATTACCAAAAAAAAAAAAAAAAAAAAAAAAAAAACCCTGAAGTATTGGGTAAATTTTGATTTTAAGAAGAGACAATACACAGCCACCTCTAAAATTAGATTTTTATTCATATATTCACATTTTTTTGTCCAAATGTACACAGAGGAACAATAAAACAACCAACTTCATGTATCCCATCAGATGCAGATGATGGTGCCAACACTAAAACAAGATAGCAAAACCTACAACATGTCCTTAGGCAACAAAAGGCAACCTGTGTTTTATGACACAGAAAACAACTGTGGACTTACCACGCACTGCACAGTGTTTCACAGCGTCCAGAAAAAACACGGCAGCTGTGATGTTGATTCAGTGACACTGTCACAGAACGAGCATTTTAATGCAGTCTAAGAGGGTATGCATATTAGAAGTACATAAACACATTACAATCATTTTGGTATAAACTCTACCGATGTGGGCTGTGGGATATTAAAAAATAAAGGAAAGAAACGTACAGCAGACTTACAGCACCTTAACACAACAGTGGGCTGAAGCCCAGACACTAACTCCAACATTCAAAGAGCAAAGCATTAAGACAACCAGGCGTAAAATATACTGCTTTATGAGAATCAACAGGTCCAACACCATTTATTGCACACCCAGTCAGAAGCGACAGAGGACAGAAGGAATGCTGGTTAGACCAATGTTGCGTTTCATAGTCTTTTTCATAATACATAATCTGATAGTACTGTTTAAATCCAATGTAAATATGTAAAATACTTTTAGCATGAGGACAGTATCAGCAGGACAGTGAGCGCCTTGTACAGAAAACGAGAAATGCTGCCTTGTTGTTACAGCTTGGAAATGGTGTAGCTGTTAGTCATTCAACTGATCCTTTCCTCATGCAGCACAGGCTATTTCATACCATATGTACATTCCTTATGCATTTCTGTCTAAATGTGATAATAGCCACTGCCTGCACACTGTAAAACAGCTTCCACTTGCAAAGAACTTAAAGACATAGCTGGGAGACTTGATGTTTACATAGTGAAGTGCCTTGTGTAATCATATTCTATTGTTGGAATGACAGCTTGCACAAATTTCAAGAAAATCAAGAGATACCTGGAGGTCACAGTTAAGGAAAAAAAAAGCAAATGATGAATTATTGTACATTTTTGTGGTGCTAAAATGAATATCAGGAGAGTAACTGTCTATTTTCATTACACTGCCAGGATTCTATAAACAGAAATACCATACATCATAAATGTATGTAATAAGGAGATTTTATGCAATCCATCCATTTGCTTAAGGATTATAGCCACAGTTAGGAATTTGAAATTCCTGATCATACATTCTCTTCGACACTTAATAGATGTTTGGTGGTGGCAGCTCCTCTTGCTAGTGTATTATTTTAATGATCAAAATTAATGTGACTCTTCATCTGTATTTTTGAGTACTTACTGTACTAGCCAAAGGCTAAGAAAGGATACATATGAACACCAAGCTCTCCTCCACCTTCAGCCACTGTCTCAATGATCTTCTTCATAACTTCGGCATGCCTAGAGGGGGAGAAAAAAGAAAAAAAAAGAAGGGGGGGGGGGGGGGGGGGCAGAAATGTAACTGAAAGCTCTACTGACAGTGTGCTTTATTAGCAGATAAAAAAAAATTAACTGCTTAGGCTTCTTTTAAGGCTATTGTATATGTGACTGCGTGATATTCTTGCTTTTTACACATCTGCCTTTTTTTTTTTACTTTTTTGTAATTACAGGATTTGATATTTCTTCATTTGTGCATGCAGGAACCTATAAAACTCATTTTATATACAGCACATAATATAATGGTCATATTTTAAATAGCTTAAGAACAAATTTTTTTTTTTACAACCTATGTACAGAGTAAAGATCATCATAAAGATTCCAACATTCATCAGTTGTTTTATTGTTTGGGCTTTGTTCTTGGGCAAGAACAGTACCTACACATATTCAAACGTGTGGACAAATCTGCACTTAGCAACACATCCTTTCGCAAGAATACATTTAAGAAAAAACCTAGAAAGATATTGGTGCTCCTGTGATCACACATGGGTTACGGATACCTTCATATGAATAATTTAACTTGTTAAAACGATAGCTGATGTAACAGTGTTTAACACTCCTGACCCAACCATATATATATATATATATATATATATATACACACATATAAACAGGTTAACTCATCAAATATGTTTTTGATTTCATACACGTCACACAGAATTTACTAATCACCTCGTTCTGCTGACATTAGCATTTCCCATTTTTCCAATTTAAGTTAATTATAACTACATTTTTCCAACAATAATGCTTTCCTTTGAAATTTCTGTTTAGGAACAGAAAGTCTGTTTGTTTTGGCCCGTGATCCTTCCCTCTGCTCATTTCCACACCCTGGGTTGCCAGGTATGAAACAAATTAGCAGGCAAACAGTAGGCTGCAATCATGGAAGCAAGCAAACGAACTGGATCAGCAGAGATAAAGATAAGATTCTACCTCATCCAAAAAGCCATAGCATCTATCTAAAAAGCTTCATGATCAGAAACGTAGTAAAATTTGAGTAAAAACTGGCGACGCATTTGAAAGATAGAGACAGATGAGAGCAAAGGATGACTTTCAGATGGATGTCACGTTGGCTAACTTTTTACTGAACACTGAGCTTTAGCTAAGATTAGCTAACATTAATGAATTAATCACAGTTACAAGTACAGAGATAATTTCAACATGAATATTCACACTCTGTGGTCCGTGTGTAGTTGGGTTATCAGGACAGTGAATATTCGAGGCACGCTGAACCACTGAAGTGATCCCGACTAGAGCTGCATGCTTACACTTGCTATTGTTAACTGCTATTAGGCACACCAGAAAAGTAGCCAGGCCAATAACCAGTGTGGCAGAAAGCTCTGGCGACCATTCAGAGCCAGCCATGCATCTAGCTAATATTGATTGTAAGAAATCAACCACAGCAGGTTTAGAATCTGCAAACAAAAAACATTACCAACTTGTACATTAGCTGATCTAACTCAGCGTTGGACCCATAATCATTTACCAAACCCGTGTGAGATTTAAGTCTGGGGAGAAGGGGGCGAGGGCAGACAATGCTCTCCAATATTTTACTTCCTGTCAGTATTACAAACTGTTCCTTTAAGCATGTATACGTTTGTTTGTCTGGCCTCAGAACTACACCTTTCAACACCAGCACAGGTTTGCTGTTTGTGAGGAAAAAAATTACATCATGTTGATGTAATGTTTGACTTTCAGTACCTGCATGGATGCACAGAGCACATGGCAGGAGGAGGCAGGTGTGGGTGGTTTTCAATAGTGACAGTTTTCTTCACATGATCCTGGCTGATGTCCTCATACATTTGATCCACAGTGAGAGGCTGCCTTTCCTGAGGAGCACCACAGGGATTAAACCAAATGTGCAATCAAAAAAAACACACAAAATAACTTTCAACATTTGACTGGTGAA